>JANJGN010000214.1:0-600000 GCA_026770705.1 Isurus oxyrinchus
AACAACAACCTCAACATTGAAAAACACCAACAAATTCAACAACAACCTCAACATTGAAAAACAACAACAACCTCAACATTGAAAAACACCAACAAATTCAACAACAACCTCAACATTGAAAAACACCAACAAATTCAACAACAACCTCAGCATTGAAAAACAACAACAACCTCAACATTGAAAAATACCAGCAAATTCAACAACAACCTCAACATTGTAAAACAACAACAACCTCAACATTGAAAAACACCAACAAATTCAACAACAACCTCGAAATTGAAAAACACCAACAAGTTCAACAACAACTTCAACATTGAAAAACACCAACAAATTCAACAACAACCTCGACATTGAAAAACACCTTCAAATTCAACAACAGCCTCAACTTTGAAAAACACGAACACCTCAAAATTGAAAAAAACACCAACAAATTCAACAAGAACCTCAACATTTAAAAACATCAACAACCTCAACATTGAAAAACACCAACAAATTCAACAACAGCCTCAACATTGAAAAACACCAACAAATTCAACAACAACCTCAACATTGAAAAACAACAACCTCAACATTGAAAAACACCAACCAGCTCAAGAACAACCTCAACATTGAAAAACAACAACAACCTCAACATTGAAAAACACCAACAAATTCAACAACAACCTCAACATTGAAAAACACCAACAAATTCAACAACAACCTCAACATTGAAAAACAACAACAACCTCAACATTGAAAAACACCAACAAATTCAACAACAACCTCAACATTGAAAAACACCAACAAATTCAACAACAACCTCAACATTGAAAAACAACAACAACCTCAACATTGAAAAACACCAACAAATTCAAAAACAACCTCAACATTGAAAAACAACAACAACCTCAACATTGAAAAACACCAAAAAATTCAACAACCTCAACATTGAAAAACAACAACAATCTCAACATTGAAAAACACCAACAAATTCAACAACAACCTCAACATTGAAAAACAACAACAACCTCAACATTGAAAAACACCAACAAATTCAACAACAACCTCAACACTGAAAAACACCAACAAATTCAACATTGAAAAACACCAACAAATTCAACAACAACCTC
This sequence comes from Isurus oxyrinchus, assembly GCA_026770705.1. Classification (NCBI taxonomy): domain Eukaryota; kingdom Metazoa; phylum Chordata; class Chondrichthyes; order Lamniformes; family Lamnidae; genus Isurus; species Isurus oxyrinchus. The sequence continues at coordinate 1,110 of JANJGN010000214.1, forward strand.
AACATTTAAAAACACCAACAAATTCAACAACAACCTCAACATTGAAAAACAACAACAATCTCAACATTGAAAAACACCAACAAATTCAACAACAACCTCAAGATTGAAAAACAGCAACAACCTCAACATTGAAAAACACCAACAAATTCAACAACAACCTCAACATTGAAAAACACCAACAAATTCAACAACAAACTCAACATTGAAAAACACCAACAAATTCAACAACAACCTCAACATTGAAAAACAACAACAACCTCAACATTGAAAAACACCAACAAATTCAACAACAACCTCAACATTGAAAAACACCAACAAATTCAACAACAACCTCGAAATTGAAAAACAACAACAACCTCAACATTGAAAAACACCAACAAATTCAACAACAACCTCAACATTGAAAAACAACAACAACCTCAACATTGAAAAACACCAACAAATTCAACAACAACTTCAACATTGAAAAACACCAACAAATTCAACAACAACCTCGAAATGAAAAACACCAACAAATTCAACAACAACCTCAACATTGAAAAACAACAACAACCTCAACATTGAAAAACACCAACAAATTCAACAACAACCTCAACATTGAAAAACAACAACAACCTCAACATTGAAAAACACCAACAAATTCAACAACAACCTCAACATTTAAAAACACCAACAAATTCAACAACAACCTCAACATTGAAAAACAACAACAATCTCAACATTGAAAAACACCAACAAATTCAACAACAACCTCAACATTGAAAAACAGCAACAACCTCAACATTGAAAAACACCAAGAAATTCAACAACAACCTCAACATTGAAAAACACCAACAAATTCAACAACAAACTCAACATTGAAAAACACCAACAAATTCAACAACAACCTCAACATTGAAAAACAACAACAACCTCAACATTGAAAAACACCAACAAATTCAACAACAACCTCAACATTGAAAAGCACCAACAAATTCAACAACAACCTCAACATTGAAAAACAAGAACATCCTCAACATTGAAAATCGCCAACAAATTCAACAACAACCTCAACATTGAAAAACAACAACAACCTCAACATTGAAAAATACCAACAAATTCAACAACAACCTCAACATTGAAAAACACCAACAAATTCAACAACAACCTCTGCATTGAAAAACAACAACAACCTCAACATTGAAAAACACCAACAAATTCAACAACAACCTCAACATTGAAAAACAACAACAACCTCAACATTGAAAAACACCAACAAATTCAACAAAAACTTCAACATTGAAAAACAACAACCTCAACATTGAAAAGCACCAACAAATTCAACAAAAAATTCAACATGGAAAAACACCAACAAATTCAACAACAACCTGAACTTTGAAAAACAACAACAACCTCATCATGGAAAAACACCAACAAATTCAACAACAACCTCAACATTGAAAAACAACAACAAATTCAACAACAACCCCAACATTTAAAAAGAACAACAACCTCAACATTGAAAAACACCAACAAATTCAACAACAATCTCAACATTGAAAAACGCCAACAAATTCAACAACAACCTCAACATTGAAAAACACCAACAAACTCAACAACAACCTCAACATTGAAAAACAACAACAACCTCAACATTGAAAAACACCAACAAATTCAACAACAACTTCAACATTGAAAAACACCAACAAATTCAACAACAACCTCAACATTGAAAAACAACAACAACCTCAACATTGAAAAACACCAACAAATTCAACAACAACCTCAACATTGAAAAACAACAACAACCTCAACATTGAAAAACACCAACAAATTCAACAAAAACTTCAACATTGAAAACACCAACAAATTCAACATCAACCTCAACATTTAAAAACGCCAACAAATTCAACAACAACCTCAACATTGAAAAACAACAACCTCAACATTGAAAAGCACCAACAAATTCAACAAAAAATTCAACATGGAAAAACACCAACAAATTCAACAACAACCTGAAATTTGAAAAACAACAACAACCTCATCATGGAAAAACACCAACAAATTCAACAACAACCTCAACATTGAAAAACAACAACAAATTCAACAACAACCCCAACATTTAAAAAGAACAACAACCTCAACATTGAAAAACACCAACAAATTCAACAACAACCTCAACATTGAAAAACGCCAACAAATTCAACAACAACCTCAACATTGAAAAACACCAACAAACTCAACAACAACCTCAACATTGAAAAACAACAACAACCTCAACATTGAAAAACACCAATAAATTCAACAACAACTTCAACATTGAAAAACACCAACAAATTCAACAACAACCTCAACATTGAAAAACAACAACAACCTCAACATTGAAAAACACCAACAAATTCAACAACAACCTTAACATTGAAATACAACAACAACCTCAACATTGAAAAACACCAACAAATTCAACAACAACCTCAACATTGAAAAACACCAACAAATTCAACAACAACCTCAGCATTGAAAAACAACAACAACCTCAACATTGAAAAATACCAGCAAATTCAACAACAACCTCAACATTGTAAAACAACAACAACCTCAACATTGAAAAACACCAACAAATTCAACAACAACCTCGAAATTGAAAAACACCAACAAATTCAACAACAACTTCAACATTGAAAAACACCAACAAATTCAACAACAACCTCGACATTGAAAAACACCATCAAATTCAACAACAGCCTCAACTTTGAAAAACACGAACAACCTCAAAATTGAAAAAACACCAACAAATTCAACAAGAACCTCAACATTTAAAAACAACAACAACCTCAACATTGAAAAACACCAACAAATTCAACAACAGCCTCAACATTGAAAAACACCAACAAATTCAACAACAACCTCAACATTGAAAAACAACAACCACAACATTGAAAAACACCAACCAGCTCAACAACAACCTCAACATTGAAAAACAACAACAACCTCAACATTGAAAAACACCAACAAATTCAACAACAACCTCAACATTGAAAAACACCAACAAATTCAACAACAACCTCAACATTGAAAAACAACAACCTCAACATTGAAAAACACCAACAAATTCAACAACAACCTCAACATTGAAAAACAACAACAACCTCAACATTGAAAAACACCAACAAATTCAACAACAACCTCAACATTGAAAAACAACAGCAAACTCAACATTGAAAAACACCAACAAATTCAACAACAACCTCAACATTGAAAAACAACAACAACCTCAACATTGAAAAACACCAACAAATTCAACAACAACCTCAACACTGAAAAACACCAACAAATTCAACAACAACCTCAACATTGAAAAACAACAACAACCTCAACATTGAAAAACACCAACAAATTCAACAACAACCTCAACATTGAAAAACAACAACAACCTCAACATTGAAAAACACCAACAAATTCAACAACAACCTCAACATTGAAAAACACCAACAAATTCAACAACAACCTCAACATTGAAAAACAACAACAAATTCAACAACAACCTCAGCATTGAAAAACAACAACAACCTCAACATTGAAAAACACCAACAAATTCAACAACAACCTCAACATTGAAAAACAACAACAACCTCAACATTGAAAAACACCAACAAATTCAACAACAACTTCAACATTGAAAAACACCAACAAATTCAACAACAACCTCGAAATTGAAAAACACCAACAAATTCAACAACAACCTCAACATTGAAAAACAACAACAACCTCAACATTGAAAAACACCAACAAATTCAACAACAACCTCAACATTGAAAAACAACAACAACCTCAACATTGAAAAACACCAACAAATTCAACAACAACCTCAACATTTAAAAACACCAACAACTTCAACAACAACCTCAACATTGAAAAACAACAACAATCTCAACATTGAAAAACATCAACAAATTCAACAACAACCTCAACATTGAAAAACAGCAACAACCTCAACATTGAAAAAAACCAACAAATTCAACAACAACCAAAACATTGAAAAACACCAACAAATTCAACAACAAACTCAACATTGAAAAACACCAACAAATTCAACAACAACCTCAACATTGAAAAACAACAACAACCTCAACATTGAAAAACACCAACAAATTCAACAACAACCTCAACATTGAAAAGCACCAACAAATTCAACAACAACCTCAACATTGAAAAACAACAACAACCTCAACATTGAAAATCACCAACAAATCAACAACAACCTCAACATTGAAAAACAACAACAACCTCAACATTGAAAAACACCAACAAATTCAACAACAACCTCAACATTGAAAAACACCAACAAATTCAACAACAATCTCAGCATTGAAAAACAACAACAACCTCAACATTGAAAAACACCAACAAATTCAACAACAACCTCAACATTGAAAAACAACAACAACCTCAACATTGAAAAACACCAACAAATTCAACAACAACCTCAACATTGAAAAACACCAACAAATTCAACAACAACCTCAGCATTGAAAAACAACAACAACCTCAACATTGAAAAACACCAACAAATTCAACAACAACCTCAACATTGAAAAACAACAACAACCTCAACATTGAAAAACACCAACAAATTCAACAACAACCTCAACATTGAAAAACACCAACAAATTCAACAATAACCTCAACATTGAAAAACAACAACCTCAACATTGAAAAGCACCAACAAATTCAACAAAAAATTCAACATTGAAAAACAACAACAACCTCAACATTGAAAAACACCAACAAATTCAACAACAATTCAAAATTGAAAAACAACAACAACCTCAACATTGAAAAACACCAACAAATTCAACAGCAACCTCAAGATTGAAAAACACCAACAAATTCAACAACAACCTCAACATTGAAAAACACCAACAAATTCAACAACAACCTCAACATTGAAAAACACCAACAAATTCAACAACAACCTCAGCATTGAAAAACAACAACAACCTCAACATTGAAAAACACCATCAAATTCAACAACAACCTCAACATTGAAAAACAAGAACAACCTCAACATTGAAAAACACCAACAAATTCAACAACAACTTCAACATTGAAAAACACCAACATATTCAAAACAACCTCGAAATTGAAAAACACCAACAAATTCAACAACAACCTCAACATTGAAAAACAACAACAACCTCAACATTGAAAAACACCAACAAATTCAACAACAACCTCAACATTGAAAAACAACAACAACCTCAACATTGAAAAACACCAACAAATTCAACAACAACCTCAACATTTAAAAACACCAACAAATTCAACAACAACCTCAACATTGAAAAACAACAACAATCTAAACATTGAAAAACACCAACAAATTCAACAACAACCTCAACATTGAAAAACAACAACAACCTCAACATTGAAAAACACCAACAAATTCAACAACAACCTCGAAATTGAAAAACACCAACAAATTCAACAACAACTTCAACATGGAAAAACACCAACAAATTCAACAACAACCTGAACTTTGAAAAACAACAACAACCTCATCATGGAAAAACACCAACAAATTCAACAACAACCTCAACATTGAAAAACAACAACAAATTCAACAACAACCCCAACATTTAAAAAGAACAACAACCTCAACATTGAAAAACACCAACAAATTCAACAACAACCTCAACATTGAAAAACGCCAACAAATTCAACAACAACCTCAACATTGAAAAACACCAACAAACTCAACAACAACCTCAACATTGAAAAACAACAACAACCTCAACATTGAAAAACACCAACAAATTCAACAACAACTTCAACATTGAAAAACACCAACAAATTCAACAACAACCTCAACATTGAAAAACAACAACAACCTCAACATTGAAAAACACCAACAAATTCAACAACAACCTCAACATTGAAAAACAACAACAACCTCAACATTGAAAAACACCAACAAATTCAACAAAAACTTCAACATTGAAAACACCAACAAATTCAACATCAACCTCAACATTTAAAAACGCCAACAAATTCAACAACAACCTCAACATTGAAAAACAACAACCTCAACATTGAAAAGCACCAACAAATTCAACAAAAAATTCAACATGGAAAAACACCAACAAATTCAACAACAACCTGAAATTTGAAAAACAACAACAACCTCATCATGGAAAAACACCAACAAATTCAACAACAACCTCAACATTGAAAAACAACAAGAAATTCAACAACAACCCCAACATTTAAAAAGAACAACAACCTCAACATTGAAAAACACCAACAAATTCAACAACAACCTCAACATTGAAAAACGCCAACAAATTCAACAACAACCTCAACATTGAAAAACACCAACAAACTCAACAACAACCTCAACATTGAAAAACAACAACAACCTCAACATTGAAAAACACCAACAAATTCAACAACAACTTCAACATTGAAAAACACCAACAAATTCAACAACAACCTCAACATTGAAAAACAACAACAACCTCAACATTGAAAAACACCAACAAATTCAACAACAACCTCAACATTGAAAAACAACAACAACCTCAACATTGAAAAACACCAACAAATTCAACAACAACCTCAACATTGAAAAACACCAACAAATTCAACAACAACCTCAGCATTGAAAAACAACAACAACCTCAACATTGAAAAATACCAGCAAATTCAACAACAACCTCAACATTGTAAAACAACAACAACCTCAACATTGAAAAACACCAACAAATTCAACAACAACCTCGAAATTGAAAAACACCAACAAATTCAACAACAACTTCAACATTGAAAAACACCAACAAATTCAACAACAACCTCGACATTGAAAAACACCATCAAATTCAACAACAGCCTCAACTTTGAAAAACACGAACAACCTCAAAATTGAAAAAACACCAACAAATTCAACAAGAACCTCAACATTTAAAAACAACAACAACCTCAACATTGAAAAACACCAACAAATTCAACAACAGCCTCAACATTGAAAAACACCAACAAATTCAACAACAACCTCAACATTGAAAAACAACAACCTCAACATTGAAAAACACCAACCAGCTCAACAACAACCTCAACATTGAAAAACAACAACAACCTCAACATTGAAAAACACCAACAAATTCAACAACAACCTCAACATTGAAAAACACCAACAAATTCAACAACAACCTCAACATTGAAAAACAACAACCTCAACATTGAAAAACACCAACAAATTCAACAACAACCTCAACATTGAAAAACAACAACAACCTCAACATGGAAAAACACCAACAAATTCAACAACAACCTCAACATTGAAAAACAACAGCAAACTCAACATTGAAAAACACCAACAAATTCAACAACAACCTCAACATTGAAAAACAACAACAACCTCAACATTGAAAAACACCAACAAATTCAACAACAACCTCAACACTGAAAAACACCAACAAATTCAACAACAACCTCAACATTGAAAAACAACAACAACCTCAACATTGAAAAACACCAACAAATTCAACAACAACCTCAACATTGAAAAACAACAACAACCTCAACATTGAAAAACACCAACAAATTCAACAACAACCTCAACATTGAAAAACACCAACAAATTCAACAACAACCTCAACATTGAAAAACAACAACAAATTCAACAACAACCTCAGCATTGAAAAACAACAACAACCTCAACATTGAAAAACACCAACAAATTCAACAACAACCTCAACATTGAAAAACAACAACAACCTCAACATTGAAAAACACCAACAAATTCAACAACAACTTCAACATTGAAAAACACCAACAAATTCAACAACAACCTCGAAATTGAAAAACACCAACAAATTCAACAACAACCTCAACATTGAAAAACAACAACAACCTCAACATTGAAAAACACCAACAAATTCAACAACAACCTCAACATTGAAAAACAACAAGAACCTCAACATTGAAAAACACCAACAAATTCAACAACAACCTCAACATTTAAAAACACCAACAACTTCAACAACAACCTCAACATTGAAAAACAACAACAATCTCAACATTGAAAAACAACAACAACCTCAACATTGAAAAACAAGAACAACCTCAACATTGAAAAACACCAACAAATTCAACAACAACTTCAACATTGAAAAACACCAACATATTCAAAACAACCTCGAAATTGAAAAACACCAACAAATTCAACAACAACCTCAACATTGAAAAACAACAACAACCTCAACATTGAAAAACACCAACAAATTCAACAACAACCTCAACATTGAAAAACAACAACAACCTCAACATTGAAAACACCAACAAATTCAACAACAACCTCAACATTTAAAAACACCAACAAATTCAACAACAACCTCAACATTGAAAAACAACAACAATCTCAACATTGAAAAACACCAACAAATTCAACAACAACCTCAACATTGAAAAACAACAACAACCTCAACATTGAAAAACACCAACAAATTCAACAACAACCTCGAAATTGAAAAACACCAACAAATTCAACAACAACTTCAACATGGAAAAACACCAACAAATTCAACAACAACCTGAACTTTGAAAAACAACAACAACCTCATCATGGAAAAACACCAACAAATTCAACAACAACCTCAACATTGAAAAACAACAACAAATTCAACAACAACCCCAACATTTAAAAAGAACAACAACCTCAACATTGAAAAACACCAACAAATTCAACAACAACCTCAACATTGAAAAACGCCAACAAATTCAACAACAACCTCAACATTGAAAAACACCAACAAACTCAACAACAACCTCAACATTGAAAAACAACAACAACCTCAACATTGAAAAATACCAACAAATTCAACAACAACTTCAACATTGAAAAACACCAACAAATTCAACAACAACCTCAACATTGAAAAACAACAACAACCTCAACATTGAAAAACACCAACAAATTCAACAACAACCTCAACATTGAAAAACAACAACAACCTCAACATTGAAAAACACCAACAAATTCAACAAAAACTTCAACATTGAAAACACCAACAAATTCAACATCAACCTCAACATTTAAAAACGCCAACAAATTCAACAACAACCTCAACATTGAAAAACAACAACCTCAACATTGAAAAGCACCAACAAATTCAACAAAAAATTCAACATGGAAAAACACCAACAAATTCAACAACAACCTGAAATTTGAAAAACAACAACAACCTCATCATGGAAAAACACCAACAAATTCAACAACAACCTCAACATTGAAAAACAACAACAAATTCAACAACAACCCCAACATTTAAAAAGAACAACAACCTCAACATTGAAAAACACCAACAAATTCAACAACAACCTCAACATTGAAAAACGCCAACAAATTCAACAACAACCTCAACATTGAAAAACACCAACAAACTCAACAACAACCTCAACATTGAAAAACAACAACAACCTCAACATTGAAAAACACCAACAAATTCAACAACAACTTCAACATTGAAAAACACCAACAAATTCAACAACAACCTCAACATTGAAAAACAACAACAACCTCAACATTGAAAAACACCAACAAATTCAACAACAACCTCAACATTGAAAAACAACAACAACCTCAACATTGAAAAACACCAACAAATTCAACAACAACCTCAACATTGAAAAACACCAACAAATTCAACAACAACCTCAGCATTGAAAAACAACAACAACCTCAACATTGAAAAATACCAGCAAATTCAACAACAACCTCAACATTGTAAAACAACAACAACCTCAACATTGAAAAACACCAACAAATTCAACAACAACCTCGAAATTGAAAAACACCAACAAATTCAACAACAACTTCAACATTGAAAAACACCAACAAATTCAACAACAACCTCGACATTGAAAAACACCATCAAATTCAACAACAGCCTCAACTTTGAAAAACACGAACAACCTCAAAATTGAAAAAACACCAACAAATTCAACAAGAACCTCAACATTTAAAAACAACAACAACCTCAACTTTGAAAAACACCAACAAATTCAACAACAGCCTCAACATTGAAAAACACCAACAAATTCAACAACAACCTCAACATTGAAAAACAACAACCTCAACATTGAAAAACACCAACCAGCTCAACAACAACCTCAACATTGAAAAACAACAACAACCTCAACATTGAAAAACACCAACAAATTCAACAACAACCTCAACATTGAAAAACACCAACAAATTCAACAACAACCTCAACATTGAAAAACAACAACCTCAACATTGAAAAACACCAACAAATTCAACAACAACCTCAACATTGAAAAACAACAACAACCTCAACATTGAAAAACACCAACAAATTCAACAACAACCTCAACATTGAAAAACAACAGCAAACTCAACATTGAAAAACACCAACAAATTCAACAACAACCTCAACATTGAAAAACAACAACAACCTCAACATTGAAAAACACCAACAAATTCAACAACAACCTCAACACTGAAAAACACCAACAAATTCAACAACAACCTCAACATTGAAAAACAACAACAACCTCAACATTGAAAAAAACCAACAAATTCAACAACAACCTCAACATTGAAAAACAACAACAACCTCAACATTGAAAAACACCAACAAATTCAACAACAACCTCAACATTGAAAAACACCAACAAATACAACAACAACCTCAACATTGAAAAACAACAACAAATTCAACAACAACCTCAGCATTGAAAAACAACAACAACCTCAACATTGAAAAACACCAACAAATTCAACAACAACCTCAACATTGAAAAACAACAACAACCTCAACATTGAAAAACACCAACAAATTCAACAACAACTTCAACATTGAAAAACACCAACAAATTCAACAACAACCTCGAAATTGAAAAACACCAACAAATTCAACAACAACCTCAACATTGAAAAACAACAACAACCTCAACATTGAAAAACACCAACAAATTCAACAACAACCTCAACATTGAAAAACAACAAGAACCTCAACATTGAAAAACACCAACAAATTCAACAACAACCTCAACATTTAAAAACACCAACAACTTCAACAACAACCTCAACATTGAAAAACAACAACAATCTCAACATTGAAAAACATCAACAAATTCAACAACAACCTCAACATTGAAAAACAGCAACAACCTCAACATTGAAAAAAACCAGCAAATTCAACAACAACCAAAACATTGAAAAACACCAACAAATTCAACAACAAACTCAACATTGAAAAACACCAACAAATTCAACAACAACCTCAACATTGAAAAACAACAACAACCTCAACATTGAAAAACACCAACAAATTCAACAACAACCTCAACATTGAAAAGCACCAACAAATTCAACAACAACCTCAACATTGAAAAACAACAACAACCTCAGCATTGAAAATCACCAAGAAATTCAACAACAACCTCAACATTGAAAAACAACAACAACCTCAACATTGAAAAACGCCAACAAATTCAACAACAACCTCAACATTGAAAAACACCAACAAATTCAACAACAACCTCAGCATTGAAAAACAACAACAACCTCAACATTGAAAAACACCAACAAATTCAACAACAACCTCAACATTGAAAAACAACAACAACCTCAACATTGAAAAACACCAACAAATTCAACAACAACCTCAACATTGAAAAACACCAACAAATTCAACAACAACCTCAGCATTGAAAAACAACAACAACCTCAACATTGAAAAACACCAACTAATTCAACAACAACCTCAACATTGAAAAACAACAACAACCTCAACATTGAAAAACACCAACAAATTCAACAACAACCTCAACATTGAAAAACACCAACAAATTCAACAATAACCTCAACATTGAAAAACAACAACCTCAACATTGAAAAGCACCAACAAATTCAACAAAAAATTCAACATTGAAAAACAACAACAACCTCAACATTGAAAAACACCAACAAATTCAACAACAATTCAACATTGAAAAACAACAACAACCTCAACATTGAAAAACACCAACAAATTCAACAACAACCTCAACATTGAAAAACACCAACAAATTCAACAACAACCTCAACATTGAAAAACACCAACAAATTCAACAACAACCTCAACATTGAAAAACACCAACAAATTCAACAACAACCTCAGCATTGAAAAACAACAACAACCTCAACATTGAAAAACACCATCAAATTCAACAACAACCTCAACATTGAAAAACAAGAACAACCTCAACATTGAAAAACACCAACAAATTCAACAACAACTTCAACATTGAAAAACACCAACATATTCAAAACAACCTCGAAATTGAAAAACACCAACAAATTCAACAACAACCTCAACATTGAAAAACAACAACAACCTCAACATTGAAAAACACCAACAAATTCAACAACAACCTCAACATTGAAAAACAACAACAACCTCAACATTGAAAAACACCAACAAATTCAACAACAACCTCAACATTTAAAAACACCAACAAATTCAACAACAACCTCAACATTGAAAAACAACAACAATCTCAACATTGAAAAACACCAACAAATTCAACAACAACCTCAACATTGAAAAACAACAACAACCTCAACATTGAAAAACACCAACAAATTCAACAACAACCTCGAAATTGAAAAACACCAACAAATTCAACAACAACTTCAACATTGAAAAACACCAACAAATTCAACAACAACCTCGACATTGAAAAACACCATCAAATTCAACAACAACCTCAACATTGAAAAACACCAACAACCTCAAAATTGAAAAAACACCAACAAATTCAACAACAACCTCAACATTTAAAAACAACAACAACCTCAACATTGAAAAACACCAACAAATTCAACAACAACTTCAACATTGAAAAACACCAACAAATTCAACAACAACCTCAACATTTAAAAACAACAACAACCTCAACATTGAAAAACAACAACAACCTCAACATTGAAAAACACCAACAAATTCAACAACAACCTCAACATTGAAAAACACCAACAAATGCAACAACAACCTCAGCATTGAAAAACAACAACAACCTCAACATTGAAAAACACCAACAAATTCAACAACAACCTCAACATTGAAAAACAACAACAACCTCAACATTGAAAAACACCAACAAATTCAACAACAACTTCAACATTGAAAAACACCAACAAATTCAACAACCTCGAAATTGAAAAACACCAACAAATTCAACAACAACCTCAACATTGAAAAACAACAGCAACCTCAACATTGAAAAACACCAACAAATTCAACAACAACCTCAACATTGAAAAACACCAACAAATTCAACAACAACCTCAACATTGAAAAACAACAACAACCTCAACATTGAAAAACACCAACAAATTCAACAACAACCTCAACATTGAAAAACAACAACAACCTCAACATTGAAAAACACCAACAAATTCAACAACAACCTCAACATTGATAAACAACAACAACCTCAACATTGAAAAACACCAACAAATTCAACAACAACCTCAACATTGAAAAACACCAACAAATTCAACAACAACCTCAGCATTGAAAAACAACAACAACCTCAACATTGAAAAACACCAACAAATTCAACAACAACCTCAACATTGGAAAACAACAACAACCTCAACATTGAAAAACACCAACAAATTCAACAACAACTTCAACATTGAGAAACACCAACAAATTCAACAACAACCTCGAAATTGAAAAACACCAACAAATTCAACAACAGCCTCAACATTGAAAAACAACAACAACCTCAACATTGAAAAACACCAACAAATTCAACAACAACCTCAACTTTGAAAAACAACAACAACCTCATCATGGAAAAACACCAACAAATTCAGCAACAACTTCAACATTGAAAAACACCAACAAATTCAACAACAAACTCAACATTGAAAAACATCAACAAATTCAACAACAACCTCAACATTGAAAAACAACAACAACCTCAACATTGAAAAACACCAACAAATTCAAGAACAACCTCAACATTGAAAAGCACCAACAAATTCAACAACAACCTCAACATTGAAAAACAACAACAACCTCAACATTGAAAATCACCAACCAATTCAACAACAACCTCAACATTGAAAAACAACAACAACCTCAACATTGAAAAACACCAACAAATTCAACAACAACCTCAACATTGAAAAACACCAACAAATTCAACAACAACCTCAGCATTGAAAAACAACAACAACCTCAACATTGAAAATCACCAACCAATTCAACAACAACCTCAACATTGAAAAACAACAACAACCTCAACATTGAAAAACACCAACAAATTCAACAACAACCTCAACATTGAAAAACACCAACAAATTCAACAACAACCTCAGCATTGAAAAACAACAACAACCTCAACATTGAAAAACACCAACAAATTCAACAACAACCTCAACATTGAAAAGCACCTACAAATTCAACAAAAACTTCAACATTGAAAACACCAACAAATTCAACCTCAACCTCAACATTTAAAAACGCCAACAAATTCAACAACAACCTCAACATTGAAAAACAACAAGCTCAACATTGAAAAGCACCAACAAATTCAACAAAAAATTCAACATGGAAAAAAAACCAACAAATTCAACAACAACCTGAACTTTGAAAAACAACAACAACCTCATCATGGAAAAACACCAACAAATTCAACAACAACCTCAACATTGAAAAACAACAACAAATTCAACAACAACCCCAACATTTAAAAAGAACAACAACCTCAACATTGAAAAACACCAACAAATTCAACAACAACCTCAACATTGAAAAACGCCAACAAATTCAACAACAACTTCAACATTGAAAAACACCAACAAATTCAGCAACAACCTCAACATTTAAAAACAACAACAACCTCAACATTGAAAAACAACAACAACCTCAACATTGAAAAACACCAACAAATTCAACAACAACCTCAACATTGAAAAACACCAACAAATGCAACAACAACCTCAGCATTGAAAAACAACAACAACCTCAACATTGAAAAACACCAACAAATTCAACAACAACCTCAACATTGAAAAACAACAACAACCTCAACATTGAAAAACACCAACAAATTCAACAACAACTTCAACATTGAAAAACACCAACAAATTCAACAACCTCGAAATTGAAAAACACCAACAAATTCAACAACAACCTCAACATTGAAAAACAACAACAACCTCAACATTGAAAAACACCAACAAATTCAACAACAACCTCAACATTGAAAAACACCAACAAATTCAACAACAACCTCAACATTGAAAAACAACAACAACCTCAACATTGAAAAACACCAACAAATTCAACAACAACCTCAACATTGAAAAACAACAACAACCTCAACATTGAAAAACACCAACAAATTCAACAACAACCTCAACATTGATAAACAACAACAACCTCAACATTGAAAAACACCAACAAATTCAACAACAACCTCAACATTGAAAAACACCAACAAATTCAACAACAACCTCAGCATTGAAAAACAACAACAACCTCAACATTGAAAAACACCAACAAATTCAACAACAACCTCAACATTGGAAAACAACAACAACCTCAACATTGAAAAACACCAACAAATTCAACAACAACTTCAACATTGAGAAACACCAACAAATTCAACAACAACCTCGAAATTGAAAAACACCAACAAATTCAACAACAGCCTCAACATTGAAAAACAACAACAACCTCAACATTGAAAAACACCAACAAATTCAACAACAACCTCAACTTTGAAAAACAACAACAACCTCATCATGGAAAAACACCAACAAATTCAGCAACAACTTCAACATTGAAAAACACCAACAAATTCAACAACAAACTCAACATTGAAAAACATCAACAAATTCAACAACAACCTCAACATTGAAAAACAACAACAACCTCAACATTGAAAAACACCAACAAATTCAAGAACAACCTCAACATTGAAAAGCACCAACAAATTCAACAACAACCTCAACATTGAAAAACAACAACAACCTCAACATTGAAAATCACCAACCAATTCAACAACAACCTCAACATTGAAAAACAACAACAACCTCAACATTGAAAAACACCAACAAATTCAACAACAACCTCAACATTGAAAAACACCAACAAATTCAACAACAACCTCAGCATTGAAAAACAACAACAACCTCAACATTGAAAATCACCAACCAATTCAACAACAACCTCAACATTGAAAAACAACAACAACCTCAACATTGAAAAACACCAACAAATTCAACAACAACCTCAACATTGAAAAACACCAACAAATTCAACAACAACCTCAGCATTGAAAAACAACAACAACCTCAACATTGAAAAACACCAACAAATTCAACAACAACCTCAACATTGAAAAGCACCTACAAATTCAACAAAAACTTCAACATTGAAAACACCAACAAATTCAACCTCAACCTCAACATTTAAAAACGCCAACAAATTCAACAACAACCTCAACATTGAAAAACAACAACCACAACATTGAAAAGCACCTACAAATTCAACAAAAAATTCAACATGGAAAAAAAACCAACAAATTCAACAACAACCTGAACTTTGAAAAACAACAACAACCTCATCATGGAAAAACACCAACAAATTCAACAACAACCTCAACATTGAAAAACAACAACAAATTGAACAACAACCCCAACATTTAAAAAGAACAACAACCTCAACATTGAAAAACACCAACAAATTCAACAACAACCTCAACATTGAAAAACGCCAACAAATTCAACAACAACCTCAACATTGAAAAACACCAACAAACTCAACAACAACCTCAACATTGAAAAACAACAACAACCTCAACATTGAAAAACACCAACAAATTGAACAACAACTTCAACATTGAAAAACACCAACAAATTCAACAACAACCTCAACATTGAAAAACAACAACAACCTCAACATTGAAAAACACCAACAAATTCAACAACAACCTCAACATTGAAAAACAACAACAACCTCAACATTGAAAAACACCAACAAATTCAACAACAACCTCAACATTGAAAAACACCAACAAATTCAACAACAACCTCAGCATTGAAACACAACAACAACCTCAACATTGAAAAACACCAGCAAATTCAACAACAACCTCAACATTGAAAAACAACAACAACCTCAACATTGAAAAACACCAACAAATTCAACAACAACCTCGAAATTGAAAAACACCAACAAATTCAACAACAACTTCAACATTGAAAAACACCAACAAATTCAACAACAACCTCGACATTGAAAAACACCAACAAATTCAACAACAACCTCAACATTGAAAAACACCAACAACCTCAAAATTGAAAAAACACCAACAAATTCAACAACAACCTCAACATTTAAAAACAACAACAACCTCAACATTGAAAAACACCAACAAATTCAACAACAGCCTCAACATTGAAAAACTCCAACAAATTCAACAACAACCTCAACATTGAAAAACAACAACCTCAACATTGAAAAACACCAACCAGCTCAACAACAACCTCAACATTGAAAAACAACAACAACCTCAACATTGAAAACACCAACAAATTCAACAACAACCTCAACATTGAAAAACACCAACAAATTCAACAACAACCTCAACATTGAAAAACAACAACCTCAACATTGAAAAACACCAACAAATTCAACAACAACCTCAACATTGAAAAACAACAACAACCTCAACATTGAAAAACACCAACAAATTCAACAACAACCTCAACATTGAAAAACAACAACAACCTCAACATTGAAAAACACCAACAAATTCAACAACAACCTCAACACTGAAAAACACCAACAAATTCAACAACAACCTCAACATTGTAAAACAACAACAACCTCAACATTGAAAAACACCAACAAATTGAACAACAACCTCAACATTGAAAAACACCAACAAATTCAACAACAACCTCAACATTGAAAAACACCAACAAATTCAACAACAACCTCAGCATTGAAAAACAACAACAACCTCAACATTGAAAAACACCAACAAATTCAACAACAACCTCAACATTGAAAAACAACAACAACCTCAACATTGAAAAACACCAACAAATTCAACAACAACTTCAACATTGAAAAACACCAACAAATTCAACAACAACCTCGAAATTGAAAAACACCAACAAATTCAACAACAACCTCAACATTGAAAAACAACAACAACCTCAACATTGAAAAACACCAACAAATTCAACAACAACCTCAACATTGAAAAACAACAACAACCTCAACATTGAAAAACACCAACAAATTCAACAACAACCTCAAGATTTAAAAACACCAACAAATTCAACAACAACCTCAACATTGAAAAACAACAACAATCTCAACATTGAAAAACACCAACAAATTCAACAACAACCTCAACATTGAAAAACAGCAACAACCTCAACATTGAAAAACACCAACAAATTCAACAACAACGTCAACATTGAAAAACACCAACAAATTCAACAACAAACTCAACATTGAAAAACACCAACAAATTCAACAACAACCTCAACATTGAAAAACAACAACAACCTCAACATTGAAAAACACCAACAAATTCAACAACAACCTCAACATTGAAAAACAACAACAAATTCAACAACAACCTCAACATTGAAAAACAACAACAACCTCAACATTGAAAATCGCCAACAAATTCAACAACAACCTCAACATTGAAAAACAACAACAACCTCAACATTGAAAAACACCAACAAATTCAACAACAACCTCAACATTGAAAAACACCAACAAATTCAACAACAACCTCAGCATTGATAAACAACAACAACCTCAACATTGAAAAACACCAACAAATTCAACAACAACCTCAACATTGAAAAACAACAACAACCTCAACATTGAAAAACACCAACAAATTCAACAAAAACTTCAACATTGAAAACACCAACAAATTCAACATCAACCTCAACATTTAAAAACGCCAACAAATTCAACAACAACCTCAACATTGAAAAACAACAACCTCAACATTGAAAAGCACCAACAAATTCAACAAAAAATTCAACATTGAAAAACAACAAAAACCTCAACATTGAAAAACACCAACAAATTCAACAACAACCTCAACATTGAAAAACAACAACAACCTCAACATTGAAAAACACCAACAAATTCAGCAACAACCTCAACATTGAAAAACGCCAACAAATTCAACAACAACCTCAACATTGAAAAACACCAACAAATTCAACAACAACCTCAACATTGAAAAACACCAACAAATTCAACAACAACCTCAGCATTGAAAAACAAAAACAACCTCAACATTGAAAAACACCAACAAATTCAACAACAACCTCAACATTGAAAAACAACAACAACCTCAACATTGAAAAACACCAACAAATTCAACAACAACTTCAACATTGAAAAACACCAACAAATTCAACAACAACCTCGAAATTGAAAAACACCAACAAATTCAACAACAACCTCAACATTGAAAAACAACGACAACCTCAACATTGAAAAACACCAACAAATTCAACAACAACCTCAACATTGAAAAACAACAACAACCTCAACATTGAAAAACACCAACAAATTCAACAACAACCTCAACATTTAAAAACACCAACAAATTCAACAACAACCTCAACATTGAAAAACAACAACAATCTCAACATTGAAAAACACCAACAAATTCAACAACAACCTCAACATTGAAAAACAGCAACAACCTCAACATTGAAAAACACCAACAAATTCAACAACAACCTCAACATTGAAAAACACCAACAAACTCAACAACAGACTCAACATTGAAAAACACCAACAAATTCAACAACAACCTCAACATTGAAAAACAACAACAACCTCAACATTGAAAAACACCAACAAATTCAACAAAAACTTCAACATTGAAAAACACCAACAAATTCAACAACAACCTCGAAATTGAAAAACACCAACAAATTCAACAACAACTTCAACATTGAAAAACACCAACAAATTCAACAACAACCTCGACATTGAAAAACACCATCAAATTCAACAACAACCTCAACATTGAAAAACACCAACAACCTCAAAATTGAAAAAACACCAACAAATTCAACAACAACCTCAACATTTAAAAACAACAACAACCTCAACATTGAAAAACACCAACAAATTCAACAACAACCTCAACATTAAAAAACACCAACAAATTCAACAACAACCTCAACATTGAAAAACAACAACAACCTCAACATTGAAAAACACCAACAAATTCAACAACAACCTTAACATTGAAAAACACCAACAAATTCAACAACAACCTCAGCATTGAAAAACAACAACAACCTCAACATTGAAAAACACCAACAAATTCAACAACAACCTCAACATTGACAAACAACAACAACCTCAACATTGAAAAACACCAACAAATTCAACAACAACTTCAACATTGAAAAACACCAACAAATTCAACAACAACCTCGAAATTGAAAAACACCAACAAATTCAACAACAACCTCAACATTGAAAAACAACAACAACCTCAACATTGAAAAACACCAACAAATTCAACAACAACCTCAACATTGAAAAACAACAACAACCTCAACATTGAAAAACACCAACAAATTCAACAACAACCTCAAGATTTAAAAACACCAACAAATTCAACAACAACCTCAACATTGAAAAACAACAACAATCTCAACATTGAAAAACACCAACAAATTCAACAACAACCTCAACATTGAAAAACAGCAACAACCTCAACATTGAAAAACACCAACAAATTCAACAACAACGTCAACATTGAAAAACACCAACAAATTCAACAACAAACTCAACATTGAAAAACACCAACAAATTCAACAACAACCTCAACATTGAAAAACAACAACAACCTCAACATTGAAAAACACCAACAAATTCAACAACAACCTCAACATTGAAAAACAACAACAAATTCAACAACAACCTCAACATTGAAAAACAACAACAACCTCAACATTGAAAATCGCCAACAAATTCAACAACAACCTCAACATTGAAAAACAACAACAACCTCAACATTGAAAAACACCAACAAATTCAACAACAACCTCAACATTGAAAAACACCAACAAATTCAACAACAACCTCAGCATTGATAAACAACAACAACCTCAACATTGAAAAACACCAACAAATTCAACAACAACCTCAACATTGAAAAACAACAACAACCTCAACATTGAAAAACACCAACAAATTCAACAAAAACTTCAACATTGAAAACACCAACAAATTCAACATCAACCTCAACATTTAAAAACGCCAACAAATTCAACAACAACCTCAACATTGAAAAACAACAACCTCAACATTGAAAAGCACCAACAAATTCAACAAAAAATTCAACATTGAAAAACAACAAAAACCTCAACATTGAAAAACACCAACAAATTCAACAACAACCTCAACATTGAAAAACAACAACAACCTCAACATTGAAAAACACCAACAAATTCAGCAACAACCTCAACATTGAAAAACGCCAACAAATTCAACAACAACCTCAACATTGAAAAACACCAACAAATTCAACAACAACCTCAACATTGAAAAACACCAACAAATTCAACAACAACCTCAGCATTGAAAAACAAAAACAACCTCAACATTGAAAAACACCAACAAATTCAACAACAACCTCAACATTGAGAAACAACAACAACCTCAACATTGAAAAACACCAACAAATTCAACAACAACTTCAACATTGAAAAACACCAACAAATTCAACAACAACCTCGAAATTGAAAAACACCAACAAATTCAACAACAACCTCAACATTGAAAAACAACGACAACCTCAACATTGAAAAACACCAACAAATTCAACAACAACCTCAACATTGAAAAACAACAACAACCTCAACATTGAAAAACACCAACAAATTCAACAACAACCTCAACATTTAAAAACACCAACAAATTCAACAACAACCTCAACATTGAAAAACAACAACAATCTCAACATTGAAAAACACCAACAAATTCAACAACAACCTCAACATTGAAAAACAGCAACAACCTCAACATTGAAAAACACCAACAAATTCAACAACAACCTCAACATTGAAAAACACCAACAAACTCAACAACAGACTCAACATTGAAAAACACCAACAAATTCAACAACAACCTCAACATTGAAAAACAACAACAACCTCAACATTGAAAAACACCAACAAATTCAACAAAAATTTCAACATTGAAAAACACCAACAAATTCAACAACAACCTCGAAATTGAAAAACACCAACAAATTCAACAACAACTTCAACATTGAAAAACACCAACAAATTCAACAACAACCTCGACATTGAAAAACACCATCAAATTCAACAACAACCTCAACATTGAAAAACACCAACAACCTCAAAATTGAAAAAACACCAACAAATTCAACAACAACCTCAACATTTAAAAACAACAACAACCTCAACATTGAAAAACACCAACAAATTCAACAACAACCTCAACATTAAAAAACACCAACAAATTCAACAACAACCTCAACATTGAAAAACAACAACAACCTCAACATTGAAAAACACCAACAAATTCAACAACAACCTCAACATTGAAAAACACCAACAAATTCAACAACAACCTCAGCATTGAAAAACAACAACAACCTCAACATTGAAAAACGCCAACAAATTCAACAACAACCTCAACATTGAAAAACAACAACAACCTCAACATTGAAAAACACCAACAAATTCAACAACAACTTCAACATTGAAAAACAACAACGAATTCAACAACCTCGAAATTGAAAAACACCAACAAATTCAACAACATCCTCAACATTGAAAAACAACAACAACCTCAACATTGAAAAACACCAACAAATTCAACAACAACCTCAACGTTGAAAAACACCAACAAATTCAACAACAACCTCAACATTGAAAAACAACAACAACCTCAACATTGAAAAACACCAACAAATTCAACAACAACCTCAACATTGAAAAACAACAACAACCTCAACATTGAAAAACACCAACAAATTCAACAACAACCTCAACATTGAAAAACAACAACAACCTCAACATTGAAAAACACCAACAAATTCAACAACAACCTCAACATTGAAAAACACCAACAAATTCAACAACAACCTCAGCATTGAAAAACAACAACAACCTCAACATTGAAAAACACCAACAAATTCAACAACAACCTCAACATTGGAAAACAACAACAACCTCAACATTGAAAAACACCAACAAATTCAACAACAACTTCAACATTGAGAAACACCAACAAATTCAACAACAACCTCGAAATTGAAAAACACCAACAAATTCAACAACAGCCTCAACATTGAAAAACAACAACAGCCTCAACATTGAAAAACACCAACAAATTCAACAACAACCTCAACTTTGAAAAACAACAACAACCTCATCATGGAAAAACACCAAAAAATTCAACAACAACCTCAACATTGAAAAACAACAACATCCTCAAAATTGAAAAACACCAACAAATTCAACAACAACCCCAACATTTAAAAACAACAACAACCTCAACATTGAAAAACAACAACAACCTCAACATTGAAAAACACCAACAAATTCAACAACAACCTCAACATTGAAAAACACCAACAAATTCAACAACAACGTCAACATTGAAAAACACCAACAAATTCAACAACAAACTCAACATTGAAAAACACCAACAAATTCAACAACAACCTCAACATTGAAAAACAACAACAACCTCAGCATTGAAAAACACCAACAAATTCAACAACAACCTCAACATTGAAAAGCACCAACAAATTCAACAACAACCTCAACATTGAAAAACAACAACAACCTCAACATTGAAAATCACCAACAAATTCAACAACAACCTCAGCATTGAAAAACAACAACAACCTCAACATTGAAAAACACCAACAAATTCAACAACAACCTCAACATTGAAAAACAACAACAACCTCAACATTGAAAAACACTAACAAATTCAACAAAAACTTCAACATTGAAAACACCAACAAATTCAACATCAACCTCAACATTTAAAAACGCCAACAAATTCAACAACAACCTCAACATTGAAAAACAACAACCTCAACATTGAAAAGCACCAACAAATTCAACAAAAAAATTCAACATTGAAAAACAACAACAACCTCAACATTGAAAAACACCAACAAATTCAACAACAACCTCAACATTGAAAAACAACAACAACCTCAACATTGAAAAACACCAACAAATTGAACAACATCCTCAACATTGAAAAACACCAACAAATTCAACAACAACCTCAAAATTGAAAAACACCGACAAATTCAACAACAACCTCAGCATTGAAAAACAACAACAACCTCAACATTGAAAAACACCAACAAATTCAACAACAACCTCAACATTGAAAAACAACAACAACCTCAACATTGAAAAACACCAACAAATTCAACAACAACTTCAACATTGAAAAACACCAACAAATTCAACAACAACCTCGATATTGAAAAACACCAACAAATTCAACAACAACCTCAACATTGAAAAACAACAACAACCTCAACATTGAAAAACACCAACAAATTCAACAACAACCTCAACATTTAAAAACAACAACAACCACAACATTGAAAAACACCAACAAATTCAACAACAACCTCAACATTTAAAATCACCAACAAATTCAACAACAACCTCAACATTGAAAAACAACAACAATCTCAACATTGAAAAACACCAACAAATTCAACAACAACCTCAACATTGAAAAACAGCAACAACCTCAACATTGAAAAACACCAACAAATTCAACAACAACCTCAACATTGAAAAACACCAACAAATTCAACAACAAACTCAACATTGAAAAACGCCAACAAATTTAACAACAAGCCCAACATTGAAAAACAACAACAACCTCAACATTGAAAAACACCAACAAATTCAACAAAAACTTCAACATTGAAAAACACCAACAAATTCAACAACAACCTCGAAATTGAAAAACACCAACAAATTCAACAACAACTTCAACATTGAAAAACACCAACAAATTCAACAACAACCTCGACATTGAAAAACACCATCAAATTCAACAACAACCTCAACATTGAAAAACACCAACAACCTCAAAATTGAAAAAACACCAACAAATTCAACAACAACCTTAACATTTAAAAACAACAACAACCTCAACATTGAAAAACACCAACAAATTCAACAACAACCTCAACATTAAAAAACACGAACAAATTCAACAACAACCTCAACATTGAAAAAGAACAACCTCAACATTGAAAAACACCAACAAATTCAACAACAACCTCAACATTGAAAAACAGCAACAAATTCAACAGCAACATCAACATTGAAAAACAACAACCTCAACATTGAAAAACGCCAACCAGCTCAACAACAACCTCAACATTGAAAAACAACAACAACCTCAACATTGAAAAACACCAACAAATTCAACAACAACCTCAACATTGAAAAACACCAACAAATTCAACAACAACCTCAACATTGAAAAACAACAACCTCAATATTGAAAAACACCAACAAATTCAACAACAACCTCAACATTGAAAAACAACAACAACCTCAACATTGAAAAACACCAACAAATTCAACAACAACCTCAACATTGAAAAACAACAACAACCTCAACATTGAAAAACACCAACAAATTCAACAACAACCTCAACATTGAAAAACAACAACAACCTCAAGATTGAAAAACACTAACAAATTCAACAAAAACTTCAACATTGAAAACACCAACAAATTCAACATCAACCTCAACATTTAAAAACGCCAACAAATTCAACAACAACCTCAACATTGAAAAACAACAACCTCAACATTGAAAAGCACCAACAAATTCAACAAAAAATTCAACATTGAAAAACAACAACAACCTCAACATTGAAAAACAACAACAAATCCAACAACAACCTCAACATTGAAAAACAACAACAACCTCAACATTGAAAAACACCAACAAATTCAACAACAACCTCAACATTGAAAAACACCAACAAATTCAACAACAACCTCAACATTGAAAAACACCGACAAATTCAACAACAACCTCAGCATTGAAAAACAACAACAACCTCAACATTGAAAAACACCAACAAATTCAACAACTACCTCAACATTGAAAAACAACAACAACCTCAACATTGAAAAACACCAACAAATTCAACAACAACTTCAACATTGAAAAACACCAACAAATTCAACAACAACCTCGATATTGAAAAACACCAACAAATTCAACAACAACCTCAACATTGAAAAACAACAACAACCTCAACATTGAAAAACACCAACAAATTCAACAACAACCTCAACATTTAAAAACAACAACAACCACAACATTGAAAAACACCAACAAATTCAACAACAACCTCAACATTTAAAAACACCAACAAATTCAACAACAACCTCAACATTGAAAAACAACAACAATCTCAACATTGAAAAACACCAACAAATTCAACAACAACCTCAACATTGAAAAACAGCAACAACCTCAACATTGAAAAACACCAACAAATTCAACAACAACCTCAACATTGAAAAACACCAACAAATTCAACAACAAACTCAGCATTGAAAAACGCCAACAAATTCAACAACAAGCCCAACATTGAAAAACAATAACAACCTCAACATTGAAAAACACCAACAAATTCAACAAAAACTTCAACATTGAAAAACACCAACAAATTCAACAACAACCTCGAAATTGAAAAACACCAACAAATTCAACAACAACTTTAACATTGAAAAACACCAACAAATTCAACAACAACCTCGACATTGAAAAACACCATCAAATTCAACAACAACCTCAACATTGAAAAACACCAACAACCTCAAAATTGAAAAAACACCAACAAATTCAACAACAACCTCAACATTTAAAAACAACAACAACCTCAACATTGAAAAACACCAACAAATTCAACAACAACCTCAACATTAAAAAACACCAACAAATTCAACAACAACCTCAACATTGAAAAAGAACAACCTCAACATTGAAAAACACCAACAAATTCAACAACAACCTCAACATTGAAAAACAGCAACAAATTCAACAGCAACATCAACATTGAAAAACAACAACCTCAACATTGAAAAACGCCAACCAGCTCAACAACAACCTCAACATTGAAAAACAACAACAACCTCAACATTGAAAAACACCAACAAATTCAACAACAACCTCAACATTGAAAAACACCAACAAATTCAACAACAACCTCAACATTGAAAAACAACAACCTCAATATTGAAAAACACCAACAAATTCAACAACAACCTCAACATTGAAAAACAACAACAACCTCAACATTGAAAAACACCAACAAATTCAACAACAACCTCAACATTGAAAAACAACAACAACCTCAACATTGAAAAACACCAACAAATTCAACAACAACCTCAACACTGAAAAACACCAACAAATTCAACAACAACCTCAACATTGAAAAAGAACAACAACCTCAACATTGAAAAACACCAACAAATTCAACAACAACCTCAACATTGAAAAACATCAACAACCTCAACATTGAAAAACACAACAAATTCAACAACAACCTCAACATTGAAAAACACCAACAAATTCAACAACAACCTCAACATTGAAAAACACCAACAAATTCAACAACAACCTCGACATTGAAAAACACCATCAAATTCAACAACAACCTCAACATTGAAAAACACCAACAACATCAAAATTGAAAAAACACCAACAAATTCAACAACAACCTCAACATTTAAAAACAACAACAACCTCAACATTGAAAAACACCAACAAATTCAACAACAACCTCAACATTAAAAAACACCAACAAATTCAACAACAACCTCAACATTGAAAAAGAACAACCTCAACATTGAAAAACACCAACAAATTCAACAACAACCTCAACATTGAAAAACAGCAACAAATTCAACAGCAACATCAACATTGAAAAACAACAACCTCAACATTGAAAAACGCCAACCAGCTCAACAACAACCTCAACATTGAAAAACAACAACAACCTCAACATTGAAAAACACCAACAAATTCAACAACAACCTCAACATTGAAAAACACCAACAAATTCAACAACAACCTCAACATTGAAAAACAACAACCTCAATATTGAAAAACACCAACAAATTCAACAACAACCTCAACATTGAAAAACAACAACAACCTCAACATTGAAAAACACCAACAAATTCAACAACAACCTCAACATTGAAAAACAACAACAACCTCAACATTGAAAAACACCAACAAATTCAACAACAACCTCAACACTGAAAAACACCAACAAATTCAACAACAACCTCAACATTGAAAAAGAACAACAACCTCAACATTGAAAAACACCAACAAATTCAACAACAACCTCAACATTGAAAAACATCAACAACCTCAACATTGAAAAACACAACAAATTCAACAACAACCTCAACATTGAAAAACACCAACAAATTCAACAACAACCTCAACATTGAAAAACACCAACAAATTCAACAACAACCTCAGCATTGAAAAACAACAACAACCTCAACATTGAAAAATACCAACAAATTCAACAACAGCCTCAACATTGAAAAACAACAACAACCTCAACATTGAAAAACACCAACAAATTCAACAACAACTTCAACATTGAAAAACACCAACAAATTCAACAACAACCTCGAAATTGAAAAACACCAACAAATTCAACAACAACCTCAACATTGAAAAACAACAACAACCTCAACGTTGAAAAACACCAACAAATTCAACAACAACCTCAACATTGAAAAACAACAACAACCTCAACATTGAAAAACACCAACAAATTCAACAACAACCTCAACATTGAAAAACAGCAACAACGTCAACATGGAAAAACACCAACAAATTCAACAACAACGTCAAAATTGAAAAACACCAACAAATTCAACAACAAACTCAACATTGAAAAACACCAACAAATTCAACAACAACCTCAACATTGAAAAACAACAACAACCTCAACATTGAAAAACACCAACAAATTCAACAACAACCTCAACATTGAAAAGCACCAACAAATTCAACAACAACCTCAACATTGAAAAACAACAACAACCTCAACATTGAAAATCACCAACAAATTCAACAACAACCTCAACATTGAAAAACAACAACAACCTCAACATTGAAAAACACCAACAAATTCAACAACAACCTCAACATTGAAAAACACCAACAAATTCAACAACAACCTCAGCATTGAAAAACAACAACAACCTCAACATTGAAAAAAACCAACAAATTCAACAACAACCTCAACATTGAAAAACAACAACAACCTCAACATTGAAAAACACCAACAAATTCAACAAAAACTTCAACATTGAAAACACCAACAAATTCAACATCAACCTCAACATTTAAAAACGCCAACAAATTCAACAACAACCTCAACATTGAAAAACAACAACCTCAACATTGAAAAGCACCAACAAATTCAACAAAAAATTCAACATTGAAAAACAACAACAACCTCAACATTGAAAAACACCAACAAATTCAACAACAACCTCAACATTGAAAAACAACAACAACCTCAACATTGAAAAGCACCAACAAATTCAACAACAACCTCAACATTGAAAAACACCAACAAATTCAACAACAACCTCAACATTGAAAAACACCAACAAATTCAACAACAACCTCAACATTGAAAAACACCAACAAATTCAACAACAACTTCAGCATTGAAAAACAACAACAACCTCAACATTGAAAAACACCAACAAATTCAACAACAACCTCAACATTGAAAAACAACAACAACCTCAACATTGAAAAACACCAACAAATTCAACAACAACTTCAACATTGAAAAACAACAACAAATTCAACAACAACATCGAAATTGAAAAACACCAACAAATTCAACAACAACCTCAACATTGAAAAACAACAACAACCTCAACATTGAAAAACACCAACAAATTCAACAACAACCTCACATTGAAAAACAACAACAACCTCAACATTGAAAAACACCAACAAATTCAACAACAACCTCAACATTGAAAAACACCAACAAATTCAACAACAACCTCAACATTGAAAAACAACAACAATCTCAACATTGAAAAACACCAACAAATTCAACAACAACCTCAACATTGAAAAACACCAACAAATTCAACAACAACCTCAACATTGAAAAACAACAACAACCTCAACATCGAAAAACACCAACAAATTCAACAAAAACTTCAACATTGAAAAACACCAACAAATTCAACAACAACCTCGAAATTGAAAAACACCAACAAATTCAACAACAACTACAACATTGAAAAACACCAACAAATTCAACAACAACCTCGACATTGAAAAACACCATCAAATTCAACAACAACCTCAACATTGAAAAACACCAACAACCTCAAAATTGAAAAAACACCAACAAATTCAACAACAACCTCAACATTTAAAAACAACAACAACCTCAACATTGAAAAACACCAACAAATTCAACAACAACCTCAACATTAAAAAACACCAACAAATTCAACAACAACCTCAACATTGAAAAACAACAACAACCTCAACATTGAAAAACACCAACAAATTCAACAACAACCTCAACATTGAAAAACACCAACAAATTCAACAACAACCTCAGCATTGGAAAACAACAACAACCTCAACATTGAAAAACGCCAACAAATTCAACAACAACCTCAACATTGAAAAACAACAACAACCTCAACATTGAAAAACACCAACAAATTCAACAACAACTTCAACATTGAAAAACACCAACAAATTCAACAACCTCGAAATTGAAAAACACCAACAAATTCAACAACAACCTCAACATTGAAAAACAACAACAACCTCAACATTGAAAAACACCAACAAATTCAACAACAACCTCAACATTGAAAAACACCAACAAATTCAACAACAACCTCAACATTGAAAAACAACAACCACCTCAACATTGAAAAACACCAACAAATTCAACAACAACCTCAACATTGAAAAACAACAACAACCTCAACATTGAAAATCACCAACAAATTCAACAACAACCTCAACATTGAAAAACAACAACAACCTTAACATTGAAAAACACCAACAAATTCAACAACAACCTCAACATTGAAAAACACCAACAAATTCAACAACAACCTCAGCATTGAAAAACAACAACATCCTCAACATTGAAAAACACCAACAAATTCAACAACAACCTCAACATTGGAAAACAACAACAACCTCAACATTGAAAAACACCAACAAATTCAACAACAACTTCAACATTGAGAAACACCAACAAATTCAACAACAACCTCGAAATTGAAAAACACCAACAAATTCAACAACAGCCTCAACATTGAAAAACAACAACAGCCTCAACATTGAAAAACACCAACAAATTCAACAACAACCTCAACTTTGAAAAACAACAACAACCTCATCATGGAAAAACACCAACAAATTCAACAACAACCTCAACATTGAAAAACAACAACATCCTCAAAATTGAAAAACACCAACAAATTCAACAACAACCCCAACATTTAAAAACAACAACAACCTCAACATTGAAAAACAACAACAACCTCAACATTGAAAAACACCAACAAATTCAACAACAACCTCAACATTGAAAAACACCAACAAATTCAACAACAACGTCAACATTGAAAAACACCAACAAATTCAACAACAAACTCAACATTGAAAAACACCCACAAATTCAACAACAACCTCAACATTGAAAAACAACAACAACCTCAACATTGAAAAACACCAACAAATTCAACAACAACCTCAACATTGAAAAGCACCAACAAATTCAACAACAACCTCAACATTGAAAAACAACAACAACCTCAACATTGAAAATCACCAACAAATTCAACAACAACATCAACATTGAAAAACAACAACAACCTCAACATTGAAAAACACCAACAAACTCAACAACAACCTCAACATTGAAAAACAACAACAAATTCAACAACAACCTCAGCATTGAAAAACAACAACAACCTCAACATTGAAAAACACCAACAAATTCAACAACAACCTCAACATTGAAAAACAACAGCAACCTCAACATTGAAAAACACCAACAAATTCAACAAAAACTTCAACATTGAAAACACCAACAAATTCAACATCAACCTCAACATTTAAAAACGCCAACAAATTCAACAACAACCTCAACATTGAAAAACAACAACCTCAACATTGAAAAGCCCCAACAAATTCAACAAAAAATTCAACATTGAAAAACAACAACAACCTCAACATTGAAAAACACCAACAAATTCAACAATAACCTCAACACTGAAAAACAACAACAACCTCAACATTGAAAAACACCAACAAATTCAACAACAACCTCAACATTGAAAAACACCAACAAATTCAACAAAAACCTCAACATTGAAAAACACCAACAAATTCAACAACAACCTCAACATTGAAAAACAACAACAACCTCAACATTGAAAAACACCAACAAATTCAACAACAACCTCAACATTGAAAAACAACAACAACCTCAAAATTGAAAAACACCAACAAATTCAACAACAACTTCAACATTGAAAAACACCAACAAATTCAACAACAACCTCAACATTGAAAAACACCAACAAATTCAACAACAACCTCAACATTGAAAAACAACAACAACCTCAACATTGAAAAACACCAACAAATTCAACAACAACCTCAACATTGAAAAACAACAACAACCTCAACATTGAAAAACACCAACAAATTCAACAAAAACTTCAACATTGAAAACACCAACAAATTCAACATCAACCTCAACATTTAAAAACGCCAACAAATTCAACAACAACCTCAACATTGAAAAACAACAACCTCAACATTGAAAAGCACCAACAAATTCAACAAAAAACTCAACATTGAAAAACAACAACAACCTCAACATTGAAAAACACGAACAAATTCAACAACAACCTCAACATTGAAAAACAACAACAACCTCAACATTGAAAAACACCAACAAATTCAACAACAACCTCAACAATGAAAAACACCAACAAATTCAACAACAACCTCAACATTGAAAAACACCAACAAATTCAACAACAACCTCAACATTGAAAAACACCAACAAATTCAACAACAACCTCAGCATTGAAAAACAACAACAACCTCAACGTTGAAAAACACCAACAAATTCAACAACAACCTCAACATTGAAAAACAACAACAACCTCAACATTGAAAAACACCAACAAATTCAACAAAAACTTCAACATTGAAAACACCAACAAATTCAACATCAACCTCAACATTTAAAAACGCCAACAAATTCAACAACAACCTCAACATTGAAAAACAACAACCTCAACATTGAAAAGCACCAACAAATTCAACAAAAAAATCAACATTGAAAAACAACAACAACCTCAACATTGAAAAACACCAACAAATTCAACAAGAACCTCAACATTGAAAAACAACAACACCCTCAACATTGAAAAACACCAACAAATTCAACAACAACCTCAACATTGAAAAACACCAACAAATTCAACAACAACCTCAACATTGAAAAACAACAACCTCAATATTGAAAAACACCAACAAATTCAACAACAACCTCAACATTGAAAAACAACAACAACCTCAACATTGAAAAACACCAACAAATTCAACAACAACCTCAACATTGAAAAACAACAACAACCTCAACATT
Organism: Isurus oxyrinchus; assembly: GCA_026770705.1. Lineage (NCBI taxonomy): Eukaryota > Metazoa > Chordata > Chondrichthyes > Lamniformes > Lamnidae > Isurus > Isurus oxyrinchus. The sequence continues at coordinate 34,944 of JANJGN010000214.1, forward strand.
GAAAAACACCAACAAATTCAACAACAACCTCAACACTGAAAAACACCAACAAATTCAACAACAACCTCAACATTGAAAAAGAACAACAACCTCAACATTGAAAAACACCAACAAATTCAACAACAACCTCAACATTGAAAAACATCAACAACCTCAACATTGAAAAACACAACAAATTCAACAACAACCTCAACATTGAAAAACACCAACAAATTCAACAACAACCTCAACATTGAAAAACACCAACAAATTCAACAACAACCTCAGCATTGAAAAACAACAACAACCTCAACATTGAAAAATACCAACAAATTCAACAACAGCCTCAACATTGAAAAACAACAACAACCTCAACATTGAAAAACACCAACAAATTCAACAACAACTTCAACATTGAAAAACACCAACAAATTCAACAACAACCTCGAAATTGAAAAACACCAACAAATTCAACAACAACCTCAACATTGAAAAACAACAACAACCTCAACATTGAAAAACACCAACAAATTCAACAACAACCTCAACATTGAAAAACAACAACAACCTCAACATTGAAAAACACCAACAAATTCAACAACAACCTCAACATTGAAAAACAGCAACAACGTCAACATGGAAAAACACCAACAAATTCAACAACAACGTTAAAATTGAAAAACACCAACAAATTCAACAACAAACTCAACATTGAAAAACACCAACAAATTCAACAACAACCTCAACATTGAAAAACAACAACAACCTCAACATTGAAAAACACCAACAAATTCAACAACAACCTCAACATTGAAAAGCACCAACAAATTCAACAACAACCTCAACATTGAAAAACAACAACAACCTCAACATTGAAAATCACCAACAAATTCAACAACAACCTCAACATTGAAAAACAACAACAACCTCAACATTGAAAAACACCAACAAATTCAACAACAACCTCAACATTGAAAAACACCAACAAATTCAACAACAACCTCAGCATTGAAAAACAACAACAACCTCAACATTGAAAAAAACCAACAAATTCAACAACAACCTCAACATTGAAAAACAACAACAACCTCAACATTGAAAAACACCAACAAATTCAACAAAAACTTCAACATTGAAAACACCAACAAATTCAACATCAACCTCAACATTTAAAAACGCCAACAAATTCAACAACAACCTCAACATTGAAAAACAACAACCTCAACATTGAAAAGCACCAACAAATTCAACAAAAAATTCAACATTGAAAAACAACAACAACCTCAACATTGAAAAACACCAACAAATTCAACAACAACCTCAACATTGAAAAACAACAACAACCTCAACATTGAAAAGCACCAACAAATTCAACAACAACCTCAACATTGAAAAACACCAACAAATTCAACAACAACCTCAACATTGAAAAACACCAACAAATTCAACAACAACCTCAACATTGAAAAACACCAACAAATTCAACAACAACTTCAGCATTGAAAAACAACAACAACCTCAACATTGAAAAACACCAACAAATTCAACAACAACCTCAACATTGAAAAACAACAACAACCTCAACATTGAAAAACACCAACAAATTCAACAACAACTTCAACATTGAAAAACAACAACAAATTCAACAACAACATCGAAATTGAAAAACACCAACAAATTCAACAACAACCTCAACATTGAAAAACAACAACAACCTCAACATTGAAAAACACCAACAAATTCAACAACAACCTCACATTGAAAAACAACAACAACCTCAACATTGAAAAACACCAACAAATTCAACAACAACCTCAACATTGAAAAACACCAACAAATTCAACAACAACCTCAACATTGAAAAACAACAACAATCTCAACATTGAAAAACACCAACAAATTCAACAACAACCTCAACATTGAAAAACACCAACAAATTCAACAACAACCTCAACATTGAAAAACAACAACAACCTCAACATTGAAAAACACCAACAAATTCAACAAAAACTTCAACATTGAAAAACACCAACAAATTCAACAACAACCTCGAAATTGAAAAACACCAACAAATTCAACAACAACTACAACATTGAAAAACACCAACAAATTCAACAACAACCTCGACATTGAAAAACACCATCAAATTCAACAACAACCTCAACATTGAAAAACACCAACAACCTCAAAATTGAAAAAACACCAACAAATTCAACAACAACCTCAACATTTAAAAACAACAACAACCTCAACATTGAAAAACACCAACAAATTCAACAACAACCTCAACATTAAAAAACACCAACAAATTCAACAACAACCTCAACATTGAAAAACAACAACAACCTCAACATTGAAAAACACCAACAAATTCAACAACAACCTCAACATTGAAAAACACCAACAAATTCAACAACAACCTCAGCATTGGAAAACAACAACAACCTCAACATTGAAAAACGCCAACAAATTCAACAACAACCTCAACATTGAAAAACAACAACAACCTCAACATTGAAAAACACCAACAAATTCAACAACAACTTCAACATTGAAAAACACCAACAAATTCAACAACCTCGAAATTGAAAAACACCAACAAATTCAACAACAACCTCAACATTGAAAAACAACAACAACCTCAACATTGAAAAACACCAACAAATTCAACAACAACCTCAACATTGAAAAACACCAACAAATTCAACAACAACCTCAACATTGAAAAACAACAACCACCTCAACATTGAAAAACACCAACAAATTCAACAACAACCTCAACATTGAAAAACAACAACAACCTCAACATTGAAAATCACCAACAAATTCAACAACAACCTCAACATTGAAAAACAACAACAACCTTAACATTGAAAAACACCAACAAATTCAACAACAACCTCAACATTGAAAAACACCAACAAATTCAACAACAACCTCAGCATTGAAAAACAACAACATCCTCAACATTGAAAAACACCAACAAATTCAACAACAACCTCAACATTGGAAAACAACAACAACCTCAACATTGAAAAACACCAACAAATTCAACAACAACTTCAACATTGAGAAACACCAACAAATTCAACAACAACCTCGAAATTGAAAAACACCAACAAATTCAACAACAGCCTCAACATTGAAAAACAACAACAGCCTCAACATTGAAAAACACCAACAAATTCAACAACAACCTCAACTTTGAAAAACAACAACAACCTCATCATGGAAAAACACCAACAAATTCAACAACAACCTCAACATTGAAAAACAACAACATCCTCAAAATTGAAAAACACCAACAAATTCAACAACAACCCCAACATTTAAAAACAACAACAACCTCAACATTGAAAAACAACAACAACCTCAACATTGAAAAACACCAACAAATTCAACAACAACCTCAACATTGAAAAACACCAACAAATTCAACAACAACGTCAACATTGAAAAACACCAACAAATTCAACAACAAACTCAACATTGAAAAACACCCACAAATTCAACAACAACCTCAACATTGAAAAACAACAACAACCTCAACATTGAAAAACACCAACAAATTCAACAACAACCTCAACATTGAAAAGCACCAACAAATTCAACAACAACCTCAACATTGAAAAACAACAACAACCTCAACATTGAAAATCACCAACAAATTCAACAACAACATCAACATTGAAAAACAACAACAACCTCAACATTGAAAAACACCAACAAACTCAACAACAACCTCAACATTGAAAAACAACAACAAATTCAACAACAACCTCAGCATTGAAAAACAACAACAACCTCAACATTGAAAAACACCAACAAATTCAACAACAACCTCAACATTGAAAAACAACAGCAACCTCAACATTGAAAAACACCAACAAATTCAACAAAAACTTCAACATTGAAAACACCAACAAATTCAACATCAACCTCAACATTTAAAAACGCCAACAAATTCAACAACAACCTCAACATTGAAAAACAACAACCTCAACATTGAAAAGCCCCAACAAATTCAACAAAAAATTCAACATTGAAAAACAACAACAACCTCAACATTGAAAAACACCAACAAATTCAACAATAACCTCAACACTGAAAAACAACAACAACCTCAACATTGAAAAACACCAACAAATTCAACAACAACCTCAACATTGAAAAACACCAACAAATTCAACAAAAACCTCAACATTGAAAAACACCAACAAATTCAACAACAACCTCAACATTGAAAAACAACAACAACCTCAACATTGAAAAACACCAACAAATTCAACAACAACCTCAACATTGAAAAACAACAACAACCTCAAAATTGAAAAACACCAACAAATTCAACAACAACTTCAACATTGAAAAACACCAACAAATTCAACAACAACCTCAACATTGAAAAACACCAACAAATTCAACAACAACCTCAACATTGAAAAACAACAACAACCTCAACATTGAAAAACACCAACAAATTCAACAACAACCTCAACATTGAAAAACAACAACAACCTCAACATTGAAAAACACCAACAAATTCAACAAAAACTTCAACATTGAAAACACCAACAAATTCAACATCAACCTCAACATTTAAAAACGCCAACAAATTCAACAACAACCTCAACATTGAAAAACAACAACCTCAACATTGAAAAGCACCAACAAATTCAACAAAAAACTCAACATTGAAAAACAACAACAACCTCAACATTGAAAAACACGAACAAATTCAACAACAACCTCAACATTGAAAAACAACAACAACCTCAACATTGAAAAACACCAACAAATTCAACAACAACCTCAACAATGAAAAACACCAACAAATTCAACAACAACCTCAACATTGAAAAACACCAACAAATTCAACAACAACCTCAACATTGAAAAACACCAACAAATTCAACAACAACCTCAGCATTGAAAAACAACAACAACCTCAACGTTGAAAAACACCAACAAATTCAACAACAACCTCAACATTGAAAAACAACAACAACCTCAACATTGAAAAACACCAACAAATTCAACAAAAACTTCAACATTGAAAACACCAACAAATTCAACATCAACCTCAACATTTAAAAACGCCAACAAATTCAACAACAACCTCAACATTGAAAAACAACAACCTCAACATTGAAAAGCACCAACAAATTCAACAAAAAAATCAACATTGAAAAACAACAACAACCTCAACATTGAAAAACACCAACAAATTCAACAAGAACCTCAACATTGAAAAACAACAACACCCTCAACATTGAAAAACACCAACAAATTCAACAACAACCTCAACATTGAAAAACACCAACAAATTCAACAACAACCTCAACATTGAAAAACACCAACAAATTCAACAACAACCTCAACATTGAAAAATAACAACAACCTCAACATTGAAAAACACCAACAAATTCAACAACAACTTCAACATTGAAAAACAACAACAAATTCAACAACAACATCGAAATTGAAAAACACCAACAAATTCAACAACAACCTCAACATTGAAAAACAACAACAACCTCAACATTGAAAAACACCAACAAATTCAACAACAACCTCAACATTGAAAAACAACAACAACCTCAACATTGAAAAACACCAACAAATTCAACAACAACCTCAACATTTAAAAACACCAACAAATTCAACAACAACCTCAACATTGAAAAACAACAACAATCTCAACATTGAAAAACACCAACAAATTCAACAACAACCTCAACATTGAAAAACACCAACAAATTCAACAACAACCTCAACATTGAAAAACAACAACAACCTCAACATTGAAAAACACCAACAAATTCAACAAAAACTTCAACATTGAAAAACACCAACAAATTCAACAACAACCTCGAAATTGAAAAACACCAACAAATTCAACAACAACTTCAACATTGAAAAACACCAACAAATTCAACAACAACCTCGACATTGAAAAACACCATCAAATTCAACAACAACCTCAACATTGAAAAACACCAACAACCTCAAAATTGAAAAAACACCAACAAATTCAACAACAACCTCAACATTTAAAAACAACAACAACCTCAACATTGAAAAACACCAACAAATTCAACAACAACCTCAACATTAAAAAACACCAACAAATTCAACAACAACCTCAACATTGAAAAACAACAACAACCTCAACATTGAAAAACACCAACAAATTCAACAACAACCTCAACATTGAAAAACACCAACAAATTCAACAACAACCTCAGCATTGGAAAACAACAACAACCTCAACATTGAAAAACGCCAACAAATTCAACAACAACCTCAACATTGAAAAACAACAACAACCTCAACATTGAAAAACACCAACAAATTCAACAACAACTTCAACATTGAAAAACACCAACAAATTCAACAACCTCGAAATTGAAAAACACCAACAAATTCAACAACAACCTCAACATTGAATAACAACAACAACCTCAACATTGAAAAACACCAACAAATTCAAAAACAACCTCAACATTGAAAAACACCAACAAATTCAACAACAACCTCAACATTGAAAAACAACAACCACCTCAACATTGAAAAACACCAACAAATTCAACAACAACCTCAACATTGAAAAACAACAACAACCTCAACATTGAAAAACACCAACAAATTCAACAACAACCTCAACATTGAAAAACAACAACAACCTTAACATTGAAAAACACCAACAAATTCAACAACAACCTCAACATTGAAAAACACCAACAAATTCAACAACAACCTCAGCATTGAAAAACAACAACATCCTCAACATTGAAAAACACCAACAAATTCAACAACAACCTCAACATTTGAAAACAACAACAACCTCAACATTGAAAAACACCAACAAATTCAACAACAACTTCAACATTGAGAAACACCACAAATTCAACAACAACCTCGAAATTGAAAAACACCAACAAATTCAACAACAGCCTCAACATTGAAAAACAACAACAGCCTCAACATTGAAAAACACCAACAAATTCAACATCAACCTCAACTTTGAAAAACAACAACAACCTCATCATGGAAAAACACCAACAAATTCAACAACAACCTCAACATTGAAAAACAACAACATCCTCAAAATTGAAAAACACCAACAAATTCAACAACAACCCCAACATTTAAAAACAACAACAACCTCAACATTGAAAAACAACAACAACCTCAACATTGAAAAACACCAACAAATTCAACAACAACCTCAACATTGAAAAACACCAACAAATTCAACAACAACGTCAACATTGAAAAACACCAACAAATTCAACAACAAACTCAACATTGAAAAACACCAACAAATTCAACAACAACCTCAACATTGAAAAACAACAACAACCTCAACATTGAAAAACACCAACAAATTCAACAACAACCTCAACATTGAAAAGCACCAACAAATTCAACAACAACCTCAACATTGAAAAACAACAACAACCCCAACATTGAAAATCACCAACAAATTCAACAACAACATCAACATTGAAAAACAACAACAACCTCAACATTGAAAAACACCAACAAACTCAACAACAACCTCAACATTGAAAAACAACAACAAATTCAACAACAACCTCAGCATTGAAAAACAACAACAACCTCAACATTGAAAAACAACAACAAATTCAACAACAACCTCAACATTGAAAAACAACAACAACCTCAACATTGAAAAACACCAACAAATTCAACAAAAACTTCAACATTGAAAACACCAACAAATTCAACATCAACCTCAACATTTAAAAACGCCAACAAATTCAACAACAACCTCAACATTGAAAAACAACAACCTCAACATTGAAAAGCACCAACAAATTCAACAAAAAATTCAACATTGAAAAACAACAACAACCTCAACATTGAAAAACACCAACAAATTCAACAACAACCTCAACACTGAAAAACAACAACAACCTCAACATTGAAAAACACCAACAAATTCAACAACAACCTCAACATTGAAAAACACCAACAAATTCAACAAAAACCTCAACATTGAAAAACACCAACAAATTCAACAACAACCTCAACATTGAAAAACAACAACAACCTCAACATTGAAAAACACCAACAAATTCAACAACAACCTCAACATTGAAAAACAACAACAACCTCAACATTGAAAAACACCAACAAATTCAACAACAACTTCAACATTGAAAAACACCAACAAATTCAACAACAACCTCAACATTGAAAAACACCAACAAATTCAACAACAACCTCAACATTGAAAAACAACAACAACCTCAACATTGAAAAACACCAACAAATTCAACAACAACCTCAACATTGAAAAACAACAACAACCTCAACATTGAAAAACACCAACAAATTCAACAAAAACTTCAACATTGAAAACACCAACAAATTCAACATCAACCTCAACATTTAAAAACGCCAACAAATTCAACAGCAACCTCAACATTGAAAAACAACAACCTCAACATTGAAAAGCACCAACAAATTCAACAAAAAACTCAACATTGAAAAACAACAACAACCTCAACATTGAAAAACACGAACAAATTCAACAACAGCCTCAACATTGAAAAACAACAACAACCTCAACATCGAAAAACACCAACAAATTCAACAACAACCTCAACATTGAAAAACACCAACAAATTCAACAACAACCTCAACATTGAAAAACACCAACAAATTCAACAACAACCTCAGCATTGAAAAACAACAACAACCTCAACGTTGAAAAACACCAACAAATTCAACAACAACCTCAACATTGAAAAACAACAACAACCTCAACATTGAAAAACACCAACAAATTCAACAAAAACTTCAACATTGAAAACACCAACAAATTCAACATCAACCTCAACATTTAAAAACGCCAACAAATTCAACAACAACCTCAACATTGAAAAACAACAACCTCAACATTGAAAAGCACCAACAAATTCAACAAAAAAATCAACATTGAAAGACAACAACAACCTCAACATTGAAAAACACCAACAAATTCAACAAGAACCTCAACATTGAAAAACAACAACACCCTCAACATTGAAAAACACCAACAAATTCAACAACAACCTCAACATTGAAAAACACCAACAAATTCAACAACAACCTCAACATTGAAAAACACCAACAAATTCAACAACAACCTCAACATTGAAAAACAACAACAAATTCAACAACAACCTCAGCATTGAAAAACAACAACAACCTCAACATTGAAAAACACCAACAAATTCAACAACAACCTCAACATTGAAAAACAACAACAACCTCAACATTGAAAAACACCAACAAATTCAACAACAACTTCAACATTGAAAAACACCAACAAATTCAACAACAACCTCGAAATTGAAAAACACCAACAAATTCAACAACAACCTCAACATTGAAAAACAACAACAACCTCAACATTGAAAAACACCAACAAATTCAACAACAACCTCAACATTGAAAAACAACAACAACCTCAACATTGAAAAACACCAACAAATTCAACAAGAACCTCAACATTGAAAAACAACAACACCCTCAACATTGAAAAACACCAACAAATTCAACAACAACCTCAACATTGAAAAACACCAACAAATTCAACAACAACCTCAACATTGAAAAACACCAACAAATTCAACAACAACCTCAACATTGAAAAATAACAACAACCTCAACATTGAAAAACACCAACAAATTCAACAACAACTTCAACATTGAAAAACAACAACAAATTCAACAACAACATCGAAATTGAAAAACACCAACAAATTCAACAACAACCTCAACATTGAAAAACAACAACAACCTCAACATTGAAAAACACCAACAAATTCAACAACAACCTCAACATTGAAAAACAACAACAACCTCAACATTGAAAAACACCAACAAATTCAACAACAACCTCAACATTTAAAAACACCAACAAATTCAACAACAACCTCAACATTGAAAAACAACAACAATCTCAACATTGAAAAACACCAACAAATTCAACAACAACCTCAACATTGAAAAACACCAACAAATTCAACAACAACCTCAACATTGAAAAACAACAACAACCTCAACATTGAAAAACACCAACAAATTCAACAAAAACTTCAACATTGAAAAACACCAACAAATTCAACAACAACCTCGAAATTGAAAAACACCAACAAATTCAACAACAACTTCAACATTGAAAAACACCAACAAATTCAACAACAACCTCGACATTGAAAAACACCATCAAATTCAACAACAACCTCAACATTGAAAAACACCAACAACCTCAAAATTGAAAAAACACCAACAAATTCAACAACAACCTCAACATTTAAAAACAACAACAACCTCAACATTGAAAAACACCAACAAATTCAACAACAACCTCAACATTAAAAAACACCAACAAATTCAACAACAACCTCAACATTGAAAAACAACAACAACCTCAACATTGAAAAACACCAACAAATTCAACAACAACCTCAACATTGAAAAACACCAACAAATTCAACAACAACCTCAGCATTGGAAAACAACAACAACCTCAACATTGAAAAACGCCAACAAATTCAACAACAACCTCAACATTGAAAAACAACAACAACCTCAACATTGAAAAACACCAACAAATTCAACAACAACTTCAACATTGAAAAACACCAACAAATTCAACAACCTCGAAATTGAAAAACACCAACAAATTCAACAACAACCTCAACATTGAATAACAACAACAACCTCAACATTGAAAAACACCAACAAATTCAAAAACAACCTCAACATTGAAAAACACCAACAAATTCAACAACAACCTCAACATTGAAAAACAACAACCACCTCAACATTGAAAAACACCAACAAATTCAACAACAACCTCAACATTGAAAAACAACAACAACCTCAACATTGAAAAACACCAACAAATTCAACAACAACCTCAACATTGAAAAACAACAACAACCTTAACATTGAAAAACACCAACAAATTCAACAACAACCTCAACATTGAAAAACACCAACAAATTCAACAACAACCTCAGCATTGAAAAACAACAACATCCTCAACATTGAAAAACACCAACAAATTCAACAACAACCTCAACATTTGAAAACAACAACAACCTCAACATTGAAAAACACCAACAAATTCAACAACAACTTCAACATTGAGAAACACCACAAATTCAACAACAACCTCGAAATTGAAAAACACCAACAAATTCAACAACAGCCTCAACATTGAAAAACAACAACAGCCTCAACATTGAAAAACACCAACAAATTCAACATCAACCTCAACTTTGAAAAACAACAACAACCTCATCATGGAAAAACACCAACAAATTCAACAACAACCTCAACATTGAAAAACAACAACATCCTCAAAATTGAAAAACACCAACAAATTCAACAACAACCCCAACATTTAAAAACAACAACAACCTCAACATTGAAAAACAACAACAACCTCAACATTGAAAAACACCAACAAATTCAACAACAACCTCAACATTGAAAAACACCAACAAATTCAACAACAACGTCAACATTGAAAAACACCAACAAATTCAACAACAAACTCAACATTGAAAAACACCAACAAATTCAACAACAACCTCAACATTGAAAAACAACAACAACCTCAACATTGAAAAACACCAACAAATTCAACAACAACCTCAACATTGAAAAGCACCAACAAATTCAACAACAACCTCAACATTGAAAAACAACAACAACCCCAACATTGAAAATCACCAACAAATTCAACAACAACATCAACATTGAAAAACAACAACAACCTCAACATTGAAAAACACCAACAAACTCAACAACAACCTCAACATTGAAAAACAACAACAAATTCAACAACAACCTGAGCATTGAAAAACAACAACAACCTCAACATTGAAAAACAACAACAAATTCAACAACAACCTCAACATTGAAAAACAACAACAACCTCAACATTGAAAAACACCAACAAATTCAACAAAAACTTCAACATTGAAAACACCAACAAATTCAACATCAACCTCAACATTTAAAAACGCCAACAAATTCAACAACAACCTCAACATTGAAAAACAACAACCTCAACATTGAAAAGCACCAACAAATTCAACAAAAAATTCAACATTGAAAAACAACAACAACCTCAACATTGAAAAACACCAACAAATTCAACAACAACCTCAACACTGAAAAACAACAACAACCTCAACATTGAAAAACACCAACAAATTCAACAACAACCTCAACATTGAAAAACACCAACAATTTCAACAAAAACCTCAACATTGAAAAACACCAACAAATTCAACAACAACCTCAACATTGAAAAACAACAACAACCTCAACATTGAAAAACACCAACAAATTCAACAACAACCTCAACATTGAAAAACAACAACAACCTCAACATTGAAAAACACCAACAAATTCAACAACAACTTCAACATTGAAAAACACCAACAAATTCAACAACAACCTCAACATTGAAAAACACCAACAAATTCAACAACAACCTCAACATTGAAAAACAACAACAACCTCAACATTGAAAAACACCAACAAATTCAACAACAACCTCAACATTGAAAAACAACAACAACCTCAACATTGAAAAACACCAACAAATTCAACAAAAACTTCAACATTGAAAACACCAACAAATTCAACATCAACCTCAACATTTAAAAACGCCAACAAATTCAACAGCAACCTCAACATTGAAAAACAACAACCTCAACATTGAAAAGCACCAACAAATTCAACAAAAAACTCAACATTGAAAAACAACAACAACCTCAACATTGAAAAACACGAACAAATTCAACAACAGCCTCAACATTGAAAAACAACAACAACCTCAACATCGAAAAACACCAACAAATTCAACAACAACCTCAACACTGAAAAACACCAACAAATTCAACAACAACCTCAACATTGAAAAACACCAACAAATTCAACAACAACCTCAACATTGAAAAACACCAACAAATTCAACAACAACCTCAGCATTGAAAAACAACAACAACCTCAACGTTGAAAAACACCAACAAATTCAACAACAACCTCAACATTGAAAAACAACAACAACCTCAACATTGAAAAACACCAACAAATTCAACAAAAACTTCAACATTGAAAACACCAACAAATTCAACATCAACCTCAACATTTAAAAACGCCAACAAATTCAACAACAACCTCAACATTGAAAAACAACAACCTCAACATTGAAAAGCACCAACAAATTCAACAAAAAAATCAACATTGAAAGACAACAACAACCTCAACATTGAAAAACACCAACAAATTCAACAAGAACCTCAACATTGAAAAACAACAACACCCTCAACATTGAAAAACACCAACAAATTCAACAACAACCTCAACATTGAAAAACACCAACAAATTCAACAACAACCTCAACATTGAAAAACACCAACAAATTCAACAACAACCTCAACATTGAAAAACAACAACAAATTCAACAACAACCTCAGCATTGAAAAACAACAACAACCTCAACATTGAAAAACACCAACAAATTCAACAACAACCTCAACATTGAAAAACAACAACAACCTCAACATTGAAAAACACCAACAAATTCAACAACAACTTCAACATTGAAAAACACCAACAAATTCAACAACAACCTCGAAATTGAAAAACACCAACAAATTCAACAACAACCTCAACATTGAAAAACAACAACAACCTCAACATTGAAAAACACCAACAAATTCAACAACAACCTCAACATTGAAAAACAACAACAACCTCAACATTGAAAAACACCAACAAATTCAACAACAACCTCAACATTTAAAAACACCAACAAATTCAACAACAACCTCGACATTGAAAAACAACAACAATCTCAACATTGAAAAACACCAACAAATTCAACAACAACCTCAACATTGAAAAACAGCAACAACCTCAACATTGAAAAACACCAACAAATTCAACAACAACCTCAACATTGAAAAACACCAACAAATTCAACAACAACCTCGACATTGAAAAACACCATCAAATTCAACAACAACCTCAACATTGAAAAACACCAACAACCTCAAAATTGAAAAAACACCAACAAATTCAACAACAACCTCAACATTTAAAAACAACAACAACCTCAACATTGAAAAACACCAACAAATTCAACAACAACCTCAACATTAAAAAACACCAACAAATTCAACAACAACCTCAACATTGAAAAACAACAACAACCTCAACATTGAAAAACACCAACAAATTCAACAACAACCTCAACATTGAAAAACACCAACAAATTCAACAACAACCTCAGCATTGGAAAACAACAACAACCTCAACATTGAAAAACGCCAACAAATTCAACAACAACCTCAACATTGAAAAACAACAACAACCTCAACATTGAAAAACACCAACAAATTCAACAACAACTTCAACATTGAAAAACACCAACAAATTCAACAACCTCGAAATTGAAAAACACCAACAAATTCAACAACAACCTCAACATTGAAAAACAACAAGCACCTCAACATTGAAAAACACCAACAAATTCAACAACAACCTCAACATTTAAAAACAACAACAACCTCAACATTGAAAAACACCAACAAATTCAACAACAACCTCAACATTGAAAAACAACAACAACCTTAACATTGAAAAACACCAACAAATTCAACAACAACCTCAACATTGAAAAACACCAACAAATTCAACAACAACCTCAGCATTGAAAAGCAACAACATCCTCAACATTGAAAAACACCAACAAATTCAACAACAACCTCAACATTGGAAAACAACAACAACCTCAACATTGAAAAACACCAACAAATTCAACAACAACTTCAACATTGAGAAACACCAACAAATTCAACAACAACCTCGAAATTGAAAAACACCAACAAATTCAACAACAGCCTCAACATTGAAAAACAACAACAGCCTCAACATTGAAAAACACCAACAAATTCAACAACAACCTCAACTTTGAAAAACAACAACAACCTCATCATGGAAAAACACCAACAAATTCAACAACAACCTCAACATTGAAAAACAACAACATCCTCAAAATTGAAAAACACCAACAAATTCAACAACAACCCCAACATTTAAAAACAACAACAACCTCAACATTGAAAAACAACAACAACCTCAACATTGAAAAACACCAACAAATTCAACAACAACCTCAACATTGAAAAACACCAACAAATTCAACAACAACGTCAACATTGAAAAACACCAACAAATTCAACAACAAACTCAACATTGAAAAACACCAACAAATTCAACAACAACCTCAACATTGAAAAACAACAACAACCTCAACATTGAAAAACACCAACAAATTCAACAACAACCTCAACATTGAAAAGCACCAACAAATTCAACAACAACCTCAACATTGAAAAACAACAACAACCTCAACATTGAAAATCACCAACAAATTCAACAACATCAACATTGAAAAACAACAACAACCTCAACATTGAAAAACACCAACAAACTCAACAACAACCTCAACATTGAAAAACAACAACAAATTCAACAACAACCTCAGCATTGAAAAACAACAACAACCTCAACATTGAAAAACACCAACAAATTCAACAACAACCTCAACATTGAAAAACAACAACAACCTCAACATTGAAAAACACCAACAAATTCAACAAAAACTTCAACATTGAAAACACCAACAAATTCAACATCAACCTCGACATTTAAAAACGCCAACAAATTCAACAACAACCTCAACATTGAAAAACAACAACCTCAACATTGAAAAGCACCAACAAATTCAACAAAAAATTCAACATTGAAAAACAACAACCTCAACATTGAAAAACACCAACAAATTCAACAACAACCTCAACACTGAAAAACAACAACAACCTCAACATTGAAAAACACCAACAAATTCAACAAATACCTCAACATTGAAAAACACCAACAAATTCAACAAAAACCTCAACATTGAAAAACACCAACAAATTCAACAACAACCTCAACATTGAAAAACAACAACAACCTCAACATTGAAAAACACCAACAAATTCAACAACAACCTCAACATTGAAAAACAACAACAACCTCAACATTGAAAAACACCAACAAATTCAACAACAACTTCAACATTGAAAAACACCAACAAATTCAACAACAACCTCAACATTGAAAAACACCAACAAATTCAACAACAACCTCAACATTGAAAAACAACAACAACCTCAACATTGAAAAACACCAACAAATTCAACAACAACCTCAACATTGAAAAACAACAACAACCTCAACATTGAAAAACACCAACAAATTCAACAAAAACTTCAACATTGAAAACACCAACAAATTCAACATCAACCTCAACATTTAAAAACGCCAACAATTTCAACAACAACCTCAACATTGAAAAACAACAACCTCAACATTGAAAAGCACCAACAAATTCAACAAAAAACTCAACATTGAAAAACAACAACAACCTCAACATTGAAAAACACGAACAAATTCAACAACAACCTCAACATTGAAAAACAACAACAACCTCAACATTGAAAAACACCAACAAATTCAACAACAACCTCAACAATGAAAAACACCAACAAATTCAACAACAACCTCAACATTGAAAAACACCAACAAATTCAACAACAACCTCAACATTGAAAAACACCAACAAATTCAACAACAACCTCAGCATTGAAAAACAACAACAACCTCAACGTTGAAAAACACCAACAAATTCAACAACAACCTCAACATTGAAAAACAACAACAACCTCAACATTGAAAAACACCAACAAATTCAACAAAAACTTCAACATTGAAAACACCAACAAATTCAACATCAACCTCTACATTTAAAAACGCCAACACATTCAACAACAACCTCAACATTGAAAAACAACAACCTCAACATTGAAAAGCACCAACAAATTCAACAAAAAAATCAACATTGAAAAACAACAACAACCTCAACATTGAAAAACACCAACAAATTCAACAAGAACCTGAACATTGAAAAACAACAACACCCTCAACATTGAAAAACACCAACAAATTCAACAACAACCTCAACATTGAAAAACACCAACAAATTCAACAACAACCTCAACATTGAAAAACACCAACAAATTCAACAACAACCTCAACATTGAAAAATAACAACAACCTCAACATTGAAAAACACCAACAAATTCAACAACAACTTCAACATTGAAAAACAACAACAAATTCAACAACAACATCGAAATTGAAAAACACCAACAAATTCAACAACAACCTCAACATCGAAAAACAACAACAACCTCAACATTGAAAAACACCAACAAATTCAACAACAACCTCAACATTGAAAAACAACAACAACCTCAACATTGAAAAACACCAACAAATTCAACAACAACCTCAACATTTAAAAACACCAACAAATTCAACAACAACCTCAACATTGAAAAACAACAACAATCTCAACATTGAAAAACACCAACAAATTCAACAACAACCTCAACATTGAAAAACACCAACAAATTCAACAACAACCTCAACATTGAAAAACAACAACAACCTCAACATTGAAAAACACCAACAAATTCAACAAAAACTTCAACATTGAAAAACACCAACAAATTCAACAACAACCTCGAAATTGAAAAACACCAACAAATTCAACAACAACTTCAACATTGAAAAACACCAACAAATTCAACAACAACCTCGACATTGAAAAACACCATCAAATTCAACAACAACCTCAACATTGAAAAACACCAACAACCTCAAAATTGAAAAAAGACCAACAAATTCAACAACAACCTCAACATTTAAAAACAACAACAACCTCAACATTGAAAAACACCAACAAATTCAACAACAACCTCAACATTAAAAAACACCAACAAATTCAACAACAACCTCAACATTGAAAAACAACAACAACCTCAACATTGAAAAACACCAACAAATTCAACAACAACCTCAACATTGAAAAACACCAACAAATTCAACAACAACCTCAGCATTGGAAAACAACAACAACCTCAACATTGAAAAACGCCAACAAATTCAACAACAACCTCAACATTGAAAAACAACAACAACCTCAACATTGAAAAACACCAACAAATTCAACAACAACTTCAACATTGAAAAACACCAACAAATTCAACAACCTCGAAATTGAAAAACACCAACAAATTCAACAACAACCTCAACATTGAATAACAACAACAACCTCAACATTGAAAAACACCAACAAATTCAACAACAACCTCAACATTGAAAAACACTAACAAATTCAACAACAACCTCAACATTGAAAAACGACAACCACCTCAACATTGAAAAACACCAACAAATTCAACAACAACCTCAGCATTGAAAAACAACAACAACCTCAACATTGAAAAACACCAACAAATTCAACAACAACCTCAACATTGAAAAACAACAACAACCTCAACATTGAAAAACACCAACAAATTCAACAAAAACTTCAACATTGAAAACACCAACAAATTCAACATCAACCTCGACATTTAAAAACGCCAACAAATTCAACAACAACCTCAACATTGAAAAACAACAACCTCAACATTGAAAAGCACCAACAAATTCAACAAAAAATTCAACATTGAAAAACAACAACAACCTCAACATTGAAAAACACCAACAAATTCAACAACAACCTCAACACTGAAAAACAACAACAACCTCAACATTGAAAAACACCAACAAATTCAACAACAACCTCAACATTGAAAAACACCAACAAATTCAACAAAAACCTCAACATTGAAAAACACCAACAAATTCAACAACAACCTCAACATTGAAAAACAACAACAACCTCAACATTGAAAAACACCAACAAATTCAACAACAACCTCAACATTGAAAAACAACAACAACCTCAACATTGAAAAACACCAACAAATTCAACAACAACTTCAACATTGAAAAACACCAACAAATTCAACAACAACCTCAACATTGAAAAACACCAACAAATTCAACAACAACCTCAACATTGAAAAACAACAACAACCTCAACATTGAAAAACACCAACAAATTCAACAACAACCTCAACATTGAAAAACAACAACAACCTCAACATTGAAAAACACCAACAAATTCAACAAAAACTTCAACATTGAAAACACCAACAAATTCAACATCAACCTCAACATTTAAAAACGCCAACAATTTCAACAACAACCTCAACATTGAAAAACAACAACCTCAACATTGAAAAGCACCAACAAATTCAACAAAAAACTCAACATTGAAAAACAACAACAACCTCAACATTGAAAAACACGAACAAATTCAACAACAACCTCAACATTGAAAAACAACAACAACCTCAACATTGAAAAACACCAACAAATTCAACAACAACCTCAACAATGAAAAACACCAACAAATTCAACAACAACCTCAACATTGAAAAACACCAACAAATTCAACAACAACCTCAACATTGAAAAACACCAACAAATTCAACAACAACCTCAGCATTGAAAAACAACAACAACCTCAACGTTGAAAAACACCAACAAATTCAACAACAACCTCAACATTGAAAAACAACAACAACCTCAACATTGAAAAACACCAACAAATTCAACAAAAACTTCAACATTGAAAACACCAACAAATTCAACATCAACCTCTACATTTAAAAACGCCAACAAATTCAACAACAACCTCAACATTGAAAAACAACAACCTCAACATTGAAAAGCACCAACAAATTCAACAAAAAAATCAACATTGAAAAACAACAACAACCTCAACATTGAAAAACACCAACAAATTCAACAAGAACCTCAACATTGAAAAACAACAACACCCTCAACATTGAAAAACACCAACAAATTCAACAACAACCTCAACATTGAAAAACACCAACAAATTCAACAACAACCTCAACATTGAAAAACACCAGCAAATTCAACAACAACCTCAACATTGAAAAATAACAACAACCTCAACATTGAAAAACACCAACAAATTCAACAACAACTTCAACATTGAAAAACAACAACAAATTCAACAACAACATCGAAATTGAAAAACACCAACAAATTCAACAACAACCTCAACATCGAAAAACAACAACAACCTCAACATTGAAAAACACCAACAAATTCAACAACAACCTCAACATTGAAAAACAACAACAACCTCAACATTGAAAAACACCAACAAATTCAACAACAACCTCAACATTTAAAAACACCAACAAATTCAACAACAACCTCAACATTGAAAAACAACAACAATCTCAACATTGAAAAACACCAACAAATTCAACAACAACCTCAACATTGAAAAACACCAACAAATTCAACAACAACCTCAACATTGAAAAACAACAACAACCTCAACATTGAAAAACACCAACAAATTCAACAAAAACTTCAACATTGAAAAACACCAACAAATTCAACAACAACCTCGAAATTGAAAAACACCAACAAATTCAACAACAACTTCAACATTGAAAAACACCAACAAATTCAACAACAACCTCGACATTGAAAAACACCATCAAATTCAACAACAACCTCAACATTGAAAAACACCAACAACCTCAAAATTGAAAAAACACCAACAAATTCAACAACAACCTCAACATTTAAAAACAACAACAACCTCAACATTGAAAAACACCAACAAATTCAACAACAACCTCAACATTAAAAAACACCAACAAATTCAACAACAACCTCAACATTGAAAAACAACAACAACCTCAACATTGAAAAACACCAACAAATTCAACAACAACCTCAACATTGAAAAACACCAACAAATTCAACAACAACCTCAGCATTGGAAAACAACAACAACCTCAACATTGAAAAACGCCAACAAATTCAACAACAACCTCAACATTGAAAAACAACAACAACCTCAACATTGAAAAACACCAACAAATTCAACAACAACTTCAACATTGAAAAACACCAACAAATTCAACAACCTCGAAATTGAAAAACACCAACAAATTCAACAACAACCTCAACATTGAATAACAACAACAACCTCAACATTGAAAAACACCAACAAATTCAACAACAACCTCAACATTGAAAAACACTAACAAATTCAACAACAACCTCAACATTGAAAAACAACAACCACCTCAACATTGAAAAACACCAACAAATTCAACAACAACCTCAACATTGAAAAACAACAACAACCTCAACATTGAAAAACACCAACAAATTCAACAACAACCTCAACATTGAAAAACAACAACAACCTTAACATTGAAAAACACCAACAAATTCAACAACAACCTCAACATTGAAAAACACCAACAAATTCAACAACAACCTCAGCATTGAAAAACAACAACATCCTCAACATTGAAAAACACCAACAAATTCAACAACAACCTCAACATTGGAAAACAACAACAACCTCAACATTGAAAAACACCAACAAATTCAACAACAACTTCAACATTGAGAAACACCAACAAATTCAACAACAACCTCGAAATTGAAAAACACCAACAAATTCAACAACAGCCTCAACATTGAAAAACAACAACAGCCTCAACATTGAAAAACACCAACAAATTCAACAACAACCTCAACTTTGAAAAACAACAACAACCTCATCATGGAAAAACACCAACAAATTCAACAACAACCTCAACATTGAAAAACAACAACATCCTCAAAATTGAAAAACACCAACAAATTCAACAACAACCCCAACATTTAAAAACAACAACAACCTCAACATTGAAAAACAACAACAACCTCAACATTGAAAAACACCAACAAATTCAACAACAACCTCAACATTGAAAAACACCAACAAATTCAACAACAACGTCAACATTGAAAAACACCAACAAATTCAACAACAAACTCAACATTGAAAAACACCAACAAATTCAACAACAACCTCAACATTGAAAAACAACAACAACCTCAACATTGAAAAACACCAACAAATTCAACAACAACCTCAACATTGAAAAGCACCAACAAATTCAACAACAACCTCAACATTGAAAAACAACAACAACCTCAACATTGAAAATCACCAACAAATTCAACAACAACATCAACATTGAAAAACAACAACAACCTCAACATTGAAAAACACCAACAAACTCAACAACAACCTCAACATTGAAAAACAACAACAAATTCAACAACAACCTCAGCATTGAAAAACAACAACAACCTCAACATTGAAAAACACCAACAAATTCAACAACAACCTCAACATTGAAAAACAACAACAACCTCAAAATTGAAAAACACCAACAAATTCAACAAAAACTTCAACATTGAAAACACCAACAAATTCAACATCAACCTCAACATTTAAAAACGCCAACAAATTCAACAACAACCTCAACATTGAAAAACAACAACCTCAACATTGAAAAGCACCAAAAAATTCAACAAAAAATTCAACATTGAAAAACAACAACAACCTCAACATTGAAAAACACCAACAAATTCAACAACAACCTCAACATTGAAAAACACCAACAAATTCAACAACAACCTCAACATTGAAAAACACCAACAAATTCAACAACAACCTCAACATTGAAAAACAACAACAAATTCAACAACAACCTCAGCATTGAAAAACAACAACAACCTCAACATTGAAAAACACCAACAAATTCAACAACAACCTCAACATTGAAAAACAACAACAACCTCAACATTGAAAAACACCAACAAATTCAACAACAACTTCAACATTGAAAAACACCAACAAATTCAACAACAACCTCGAAATTGAAAAACACCAACAAATTCAACAACAACCTCAACATTGAAAAACAACAACAACCTCAACATTGAAAAACACCAACAAATTCAACAACAACCTCAACATTGAAAAACACCAACAAATTCAACAACAAACTCAACATTGAAAAACACCAACAAATTCAACAACAACCTCAACATTGAAAAACAACAACAACCTCAACATTGAAAAACACCAACAAATTCAACAACAAACTCAACATTGAAAAACACCAACAAATTCAACAAAAACTTCAACATTGAAAAACACCAACAAATTCAACAACAACCTCGAAATTGAAAAACACCAACAAATTCAACAACAACTTCAACATTGAAAAACACCAACAAATTCAACAACAACCTCGACATTGAAAAACAACAACAACCTCAACATTGAAAAACACCAACAAATTCAACAACAACCTCAACATTAAAAAACACCAACAAATTCAACAACAACCTCAACATTGAAAAACAACAACAACCTCAACATTGAAAAACACCAACAAATTCAACAACAACCTCAACATTGAAAAACACCAACAAATTCAACAACAACCTCAGCATTGGAAAACAACAACAACCTCAACATTGAAAAACGCCAACAAATTCAACAACAACCTCAACATTGAAAAACAACAACAAGCTCAACATTGAAAAACACCAACAAATTCAACAACAACTTCAACATTGAAAAACACCAACAAATTCAACAACCTCGAAATTGAAAAACACCAACAAATTCAACAACAACCTCAACATTGAATAACAACAACAACCTCAACATTGAAAAACACCAACAAATTCAACAACAACCTCAACATTGAAAAACACTAACAAATTCAACAACAACCTCAACATTGAAAAACAACAACCTCCTCAACATTGAAAAACACCAACAAATTCAACAACAACCTCAACATTGAAAAACAACAACAACCTCAACATTGAAAAACACCAACAAATTCAACAACAACCTCAACATTGAAAAACAACAACAACCTTAACATTGAAAAACACCAACAAATTCAACAACAACCTCAACATTGAAAAACACCAACAAATTCAACAACAACCTCAGCATTGAAAAACAACAACATCCTCAACATTGAAAAACACCAACAAATTCAACAACAACCTCAACATTGGAAAACAACAACAACCTCAACATTGAAAAACACCAACAAATTCAACAACAACTTCAACATTGAGAAACACCAACAAATTCAACAACAACCTCGAAATTGAAAAACACCAACAAATTCAACAACAGCCTCAACATTGAAAAACAACAACAGCCTCAACATTGAAAAACACCAACAAATTCAACAACAACCTCAACTTTGAAAAACAACAACAACCTCATCATGGAAAAACACCAACAAATTCAACAACAACCTCAACATTGAAAAACAACAACATCCTCAAAATTGAAAAACACCAACAAATTCAACAACAACCCCAACATTTAAAAACAACAACAACCTCAACATTGAAAAGCAACAACAACCTCAACATTGAAAAACACCAACAAATTCAACAACAACCTCAACATTGAAAAACACCAACAAATTCAACAACAACGTCAACATTGAAAAACACCAACAAATTCAACAACAAACTCAACATTGAAAAACACCAACAAATTCAACAACAACCTCAACATTGAAAAACAACAACAACCTCAACATTGAAAAACACCAACAAATTCAACAACAACCTCAACATTGAAAAGCACCAACAAATTCAACAACAACCTCAACATTGAAAAACAACAACAACCTCAACTTTGAAAATCACCAACAAATTCAACAACAACATCAACATTGAAAAACAACAACAACCTCAACATTGAAAAACACCAACAAACTCAACAACAACCTCAACATTGAAAAACAACAACAAATTCAACAACAACCTCAGCATTGAAAAACAACAACAACCTCAACATTGAAAAACACCAACAAATTCAACAACAACCTCAACATTGAAAAACAACAACAACCTCAAAATTGAAAAACACCAACAAATTCAACAAAAACTTCAACATTGAAAACACCAACAAATTCAACATCAACCTCAACATTTAAAAACGCCAACAAATTCAACAACAACCTCAACATTGAAAAACAACAACCTCAACATTGAAAAGCACCAACAAATTCAACAACAACCTCAACACTGAAAAACAACAACAACCTCAACATTGAAAAACACCAACAAATTCAACAACAACCTCAACATTGAAAAACACCAACAAATTCAACAAAAACCTCAACATTGAAAAACACCAACAAATTCAACAACAACCTCAACATTGAAAAACAACAACAACCTCAACATTGAAAAACACCAACAAATTCAACAACAACCTCAACATTGAAAAACAACAACAACCTCAACATTGAAAAACACCAACAAATTCAACAACAACTTCAACATTGAAAAACACCAACAAATTCAACAACAACCTCAACATTGAAAAACACCAACAAATTCAACAACAACCTCAACATTGAAAAACAACAACAACCTCAACATTGAAAAACACCAACAAATTCAACAACAACCTCAACATTGAAAAACAACAACAACCTCAACATTGAAAAACACCAACAAATTCAACAAAAACTTCAACATTGAAAACACCAACAAATTCAACATCAACCTCAACATTTAAAAACGCCAACAAATTCAACAGCAACCTCAACATTGAAAAACAACAACCTCAACATTGAAAAGCACCAACAAATTCAACAAAAAACTCAACATTGAAAAACAACAACAACCTCAACATTGAAAAACACGAACAAATTCAACAACAACCTCAACATTGAAAAACAACAACAACCTCAACATTGAAAAACACCAACAAATTCAACAACAACCTCAACAATGAAAAACACCAACAAATTCAACAACAACCTCAACATTGAAAAACACCAACAAATTCAACAACAACCTCAACATTGAAAAACACCAACAAATTCAACAACAACCTCAGCATTGAAAAACAACAACAACCTCAACGTTGAAAAACACCAACAAATTCAACAACAACCTCAACATTGAAAAACAACAACAACCTCAACATTGAAAAACACCAACAAATTCAACAAAAACTTCAACATTGAAAACACCAACAAATTCAACATCAACCTCAACATTTAAAAACGCCAACAAATTCAACAACAACCTCAACATTGAAAAACAACAACCTCAACATTGAAAAGCACCAACAAATTCAACAAAAAAATCAACATTGAAAAACAACAACAACCTCAACATTGAAAAACACCAACAAATTCAACAAGAACCTCAACATTGAAAAACAACAACACCCTCAACATTGAAAAACACCAACAAATTCAACAACAACCTCAACATTGAAAAACACCAACAAATTCAACAACAACCTCAACATTGAAAAACACCAACAAATTCAACAACAACCTCAACATTGAAAAACAACAACAAATTCAACAACAACCTCAGCATTGAAAAACAACAACAACCTCAACATTGAAAAACACCAACAAATTCAACAACAACCTCAACATTGAAAAACAACAACAACCTCAACATTGAAAAACACCAACAAATTCAACAACAACTTCAACATTGAAAAACACCAACAAATTCAACAACAACCTCGAAATTGAAAAACACCAACAAATTCAACAACAACCTCAACATTGAAAAACAACAACAACCTCAACATTGAAAAACACCAACAAATTCAACAACAACCTCAACATTGAAAAACAACAACAACCTCAACATTGAAAAACACCAACAAATTCAACAACAACCTCAACATTTAAAAACACCAACAAATTCAACAACAACCTCGACATTGAAAAACAACAACAATCTCAACATTGAAAAACACCAACAAATTCAACAACAACCTCAACATTGAAAAACAGCAACAACCTCAACATTGAAAAACACCAACAAATTCAACAACAACCTCAACATTGAAAAACACCAACAAATTCAACAACAAACTCAACATTGAAAAACACCAACAAATTCAACAACAACCTCAACATTGAAAAACAACAACAACCTCAACATTGAAAAACACCAACAAATTCAACAACAAACTCAACATTGAAAAACACCAACAAATTCAACAAAAACTTCAACATTGAAAAACACCAACAAATTCAACAACAACCTCGAAATTGAAAAACACCAACAAATTCAACAACAACTTCAACATTGAAAAACACCAACAAATTCAACAACAACCTCGACATTGAAAAACACCATCAAATTCAACAACAACCTCAACATTGAAAAACACCAACAACCTCAAAATTGAAAAAACACCAACAAATTCAACAACAACCTCAACATTTAAAAACAACAACAACCTCAACATTGAAAAACACCAACAAATTCAACAACAACCTCAACATTAAAAAACACCAACAAATTCAACAACAACCTCAACATTGAAAAACAACAACAACCTCAACATTGAAAAACACCAACAAATTCAACAACAACCTCAACATTGAAAAACAACAACAACCTCAACATTGAAAAACACCAACAAATTCAACAACAACTTCAACATTGAAAAACACCAACAAATTCAACAACAACCTCGAAATTGAAAAACACCAACAAATTCAACAACAACCTCAACATTGAAAAACAACAACAACCTCAACATTGAAAAACACCAACAAATTCAACAACAACCTCAACATTGAAAAACAACAACAACCTCAACATTGAAAAACACCAACAAATTCAACAACAACCTCAACATTTAAAAACACCAACAAATTCAACAACAACCTCGACATTGAAAAACAACAACAATCTCAACATTGAAAAACACCAACAAATTCAACAACAACCTCAACATTGAAAAACAGCAACAACCTCAACATTGAAAAACACCAACAAATTCAACAACAACCTCAACATTGAAAAACACCAACAAATTCAACAACAAACTCAACATTGAAAAACACCAACAAATTCAACAACAACCTCAACATTGAAAAACAACAACAACCTCAACATTGAAAAACACCAACAAATTCAACAACAAACTCAACATTGAAAAACACCAACAAATTCAACAAAAACTTCAACATTGAAAAACACCAACAAATTCAACAACAACCTCGAAATTGAAAAACACCAACAAATTCAACAACAACTTCAACATTGAAAAACACCAACAAATTCAACAACAACCTCGACATTGAAAAACACCATCAAATTCAACAACAACCTCAACATTGAAAAACACCAACAACCTCAAAATTGAAAAAACACCAACAAATTCAACAACAACCTCAACATTTAAAAACAACAACAACCTCAACATTGAAAAACACCAACAAATTCAACAACAACCTCAACATTAAAAAACACCAACAAATTCAACAACAACCTCAACATTGAAAAACAACAACAACCTCAACATTGAAAAACACCAACAAATTCAACAACAACCTCA
Organism: Isurus oxyrinchus; assembly: GCA_026770705.1. Classification (NCBI taxonomy): domain Eukaryota; kingdom Metazoa; phylum Chordata; class Chondrichthyes; order Lamniformes; family Lamnidae; genus Isurus; species Isurus oxyrinchus. The sequence continues at coordinate 63,253 of JANJGN010000214.1, forward strand.
ACATTGAAAAACACCAACAAATTCAACAACAACCTCAGCATTGAAAAACAACAACAACCTCAACATTGAAAAACACCAACAAATTCAACAACAACCTCAACATTGAAAAACAACAACAACCTCAACATTGAAAAACACCAACAAATTCAACAACAACTTCAACATTGAAAAACACCAACAAATTCAACAACCTCGAAATTGAAAAACACCAACAAATTCAACAACAACCTCAACATTGAAAAACAACAACAACCTCAACATTGAAAAACACCAACAAATTCAACAACAACCTCAACATTGAAAAACACCAACAAATTCAACAACAACCTCAACATTAAAAAACACCAACAAATTCAACAACAACCTCAACATTGAAAAACAACAACAACCTCAACATTGAAAAACACCAACAAATTCAACAACAACCTCAACATTGAAAAACACCAACAAATTCAACAACAACCTCAGCATTGGAAAACAACAACAACCTCAACATTGAAAAACGCCAACAAATTCAACAACAACCTCAACATTGAAAAACAACAACAACCTCAACATTGAAAAACACCAACAAATTCAACAACAACTTCAACATTGAAAAACACCAACAAATTTAACAACCTCGAAATTGAAAAACACCAACAAATTCAACAACAACCTCAACATTGAAAAACAACAACAACCTCAACATTGAAAAACACCAACAAATTCAACAACAACCTCAACATTGAAAAACACCAACAAATTCAACAACAACCTCAACATTGAAAAACAACAACCACCTCAACATTGAAAAACACCAACAAATTCAACAACAACCTCAACATTGAAAAACAACAACAACCTCAACATTGAAAAACACCAACAAATTCAACAACAACCTCAACATTGAAAAACAACAACAACCTTAACATTGAAAAACACCAACAAATTCAACAACAACCTCAACATTGAAAAACACCAACAAATTCAACAACAACCTCAGCATTGAAAAACAACAACATCCTCAACATTGAAAAACACCAACAAATTCAACAACAACCTCAACATTGGAAAACAACAACAACCTCAACATTGAAAAACACCAACAAATTCAACAACAACTTCAACATTGAGAAACACCAACAAATTCAACAACAACCTCGAAATTGAAAAACACCAACAAATTCAACAACAGCCTCAACATTGAAAAACAACAACAGCCTCAACATTGAAAAACACCAACAAATTCAACAACAACCTCAACTTTGAAAAACAACAACAACCTCATCATGGAAAAACACCAACAAATTCAACAACAACCTCAACATTGAAAAACAACAACATCCTCAAAATTGAAAAACACCAACAAATTCAACAACAACCCCAACATTTAAAAACAACAACAACCTCAACATTGAAAAACAACAACAACCTCAACATTGAAAAACACCAACAAATTCAACAACAACCTCAACATTGAAAAACACCAACAAATTCAACAACAACCTCAACATTGAAAAGCACCAACAAATTCAACAACAACCTCAACATTGAAAAACAACAACAACCTCAACATTGAAAATCACCAACAAATTCAACAACAACATCAACATTGAAAAACAACAACAACCTCAACATTGAAAAACACCAACAAACTCAACAACAACCTCAACATTGAAAAACAACAACAAATTCAACAACAACCTCAGCATTGAAAAACAACAACAACCTCAACATTGAAAAACAACAACAACCTCAACATTGAAAAACACCAACAAATTCAACAAAAACTTCAACATTGAAAACACCAACAAATTCAACATCAACCTCAACATTTAAAAACGCCAACAAATTCAACAACAACCTCAACATTGAAAACACCAACAAATTCAACATCAACCTCAACATTTAAAAACGCCAACAAATTCAACAACAACCTCAACATTGAAAAACAACAATCTCAACATTGAAAAGCACCAACAAATTCAACAAAAAATTCAACATTGAAAAACAACAACAACCTCAACATTGAAAAACACCAACAAATTCAACAACAACCTCAACACTGAAAAACAACAACAACCTCAACATTGAAAAACACCAACAAATTCAACAACAACCTCAACATTGAAAAACACCAACAAATTCAACAAAAACCTCAACATTGAAAAACACCAACAAATTCAACAACAACCTCAACATTGAAAAACAACAACAACCTCAACATTGAAAAACACCAACAAATTCAACAACAACCTCAACATTGAAAAACAACAACAACCTCAACATTGAAAAACACCAACAAATTCAACAACAACTTCAACATTGAAAAACACCAACAAATTCAACAACAACCTCAACATTGAAAAACACCAACAAATTCAACAACAACCTCAACATTGAAAAACAACAACAACCTCAACATTGAAAAACACCAACAAATTCAACAACAACCTCAACATTGAAAAACAACAACAACCTCAACATTGAAAAACAACAACAACCTCAACATTGAAAAACACCAACAAATTCAACAAAAACTTCAACATTGAAAACACCAACAAATTCAACATCAACCTCAACATTTAAAAACGCCAACAAATTCAACAACAACCTCAACATTGAAAAACAACAACCTCAACATTGAAAAGCACCAACAAATTCAACAAAAAATTCAACATTGAAAAACAACAACAACCTCAACATTGAAAAACACCAACAAATTCAACAACAACCTCAACACTGAAAAACAACAACAACCTCAACATTGAAAAACACCAACAAATTCAACAACAACCTCAACATTGAAAAACACCAACAAATTCAACAAAAACCTCAACATTGAAAAACACCAACAAATTCAACAACAACCTCAACATTGAAAAACAACAACAACCTCAACATTGAAAAACACCAACAAATTCAACAACAACCTCAACATTGAAAAACAACAACAACCTCAACATTGAAAAACACCAACAAATTCAACAACAACTTCAACATTGAAAAACACCAACAAATTCAACAACAACCTCAACATTGAAAAACACCAACAAATTCAACAACAACCTCAACATTGAAAAACAACAACAACCTCAACATTGAAAAACACCAACAAATTCAACAAAAACTTCAACATTGAAAACACCAACAAATTCAACATCAACCTCAACATTTAAAAACGCCAACAAATTCAACAACAACCTCAACATTGAAAAACAACAACCTCAACATTGAAAAGCACCAACAAATTCAACAAAAAATTCAACATTGAAAAACAACAACAACCTCAACATTGAAAAACACCAACAAATTCAACAACAACCTCAACACTGAAAAACAACAACAACCTCAACATTGAAAAACACCAACAAATTCAACAACAACCTCAACATTGAAAAACACCAACAAATTCAACAAAAACCTCAACATTGAAAAACACCAACAAATTCAACAACAACCTCAACATTGAAAAACAACAACAACCTCAACATTGAAAAACACCAACAAATTCAACAACAACCTCAACATTGAAAAACAACAACAACCTCAACATTGAAAAACACCAACAAATTCAACAACAACTTCAACATTGAAAAACACCAACAAATTCAACAACAACCTCAACATTGAAAAACACCAACAAATTCAACAACAACCTCAACATTGAAAAACAACAACAACCTCAACATTGAAAAACACCAACAAATTCAACAAAAACTTCAACATTGAAAACACCAACAAATTCAACATCAACCTCAACATTTAAAAACGCCAACAAATTCAACAACAACCTCAACATTGAAAAACAACAACCTCAACATTGAAAAGCACCAACAAATTCAACAAAAAACTCAACATTGAAAAACAACAACAACCTCAACATTGAAAAACACGAACAAATTCAACAAGAACCTCAACATTGAAAAACAACAACAACCTCAACATTGAAAAACACCAACAAATTCAACAACAACCTCAACAATGAAAAACACCAACAAATTCAACAACAACCTCAACATTGAAAAACACCAACAAATTCAACAACAACCTCAACATTGAAAAACACCAACAAATTCAACAACAACCTCAACATTGAAAAACAACAACAACCTCAACATTGAAAAACACCAACAAATTCAACAAAAACTTCAACATTGAAAACACCAACAAATTCAACATCAACCTCAACATTTAAAAACGCCAACAAATTCAACAACAACCTCAACATTGAAAAACAACAACCTCAACATTGAAAAGCACCAACAAATTCAACAAAAAAATCAACATTGAAAAACAACAACAACCTCAACATTGAAAAACACCAACAAATTCAACAAGAACCTCAACATTGAAAAACAACAACACCCTCAACATTGAAAAACACCAACAAATTCAACAACAACCTCAACATTGAAAAACACCAACAAATTCAACAACAACCTCAACATTGAAAAACACCAACAAATTCAACAACAACCTCAACATTGAAAAACAACAACAAATTCAACAACAACCTCAGCATTGAAAAACAACAACAACCTCAACATTGAAAAACACCAACAAATTCAACAACAACCTCAACATTGAAAAACAACAACAACCTCAACATTGAAAAACACCAACAAATTCAACAACAACTTCAACATTGAAAAACACCAACAAATTCAACAACAACCTCGAAATTGAAAAACACCAACAAATTCAACAACAACCTCAACATTGAAAAACAACAACAACCTCAACATTGAAAAACACCAACAAATTCAACAACAACCTCAACATTGAAAAACAACAACAACCTCAACATTGAAAAACACCAACAAATTCAACAACAACCTCAACATTTAAAAACACCAACAAATTCAACAACAACCTCGACATTGAAAAACAACAACAATCTCAACATTGAAAAACACCAACAAATTCAACAACAACCTCAACATTGAAAAACAGCAACAACCTCAACATTGAAAAACACCAACAAATTCAACAACAACCTCAACATTGAAAAACACCAACAAATTCAACAACAAACTCAACATTGAAAAACACCAACAAATTCAACAACAACCTCAACATTGAAAAACACCAACAACCTCAACATTGAAAAACACCAACAAATTCAACAAAAACTTCAACATTGAAAAACACCAACAAATTCAACAACAACCTCGAAATTGAAAAACACCAACAAATTCAACAACAACTTCAACATTGAAAAACACCAACAAATTCAACAACAACCTCGACATTGAAAAACACCATCAAATTCAACAACAACCTCAACATTGAAAAACACCAACAACCTCAAAATTGAAAAAACACCAACAAATTCAACAACAACCTCAACATTGAAAAACAACAACAACCTCAACATTGAAAAACACCAACAAATTCAACAACAACCTCAACATTGAAAAACACCAACAAATTCAACAACAACCTCAACATTGAAAAACAGCAACAACCTCAACATTGAAAAACACCAACAAATTCAACATCAACCTCAACATTTAAAAACGCCAACAAATTCAACAACAACCTCAACATTGAAAAACAACAACCTCAACATTGAAAAGCACCAACAAATTCAACAAAAAACTCAACATTGAAAAACAACAACAACCTCAACATTGAAAAACACGAACAAATTCAACAAGAACCTCAACATTGAAAAACAACAACAACCTCAACATTGAAAAACACCAACAAATTCAACAACAACCTCAACAATGAAAAACACCAACAAATTCAACAACAACCTCAACATTGAAAAACACCAACAAATTCAACAACAACCTCAACATTGAAAAACACCAACAAATTCAACAACAACCTCAACATTGAAAAACAACAACAACCTCAACATTGAAAAACACCAACAAATTCAACAAAAACTTCAACATTGAAAACACCAACAAATTCAACATCAACCTCAACATTTAAAAACGCCAACAAATTCAACAACAACCTCAACATTGAAAAACAACAACCTCAACATTGAAAAGCACCAACAAATTCAACAAAAAAATCAACATTGAAAAACAACAACAACCTCAACATTGAAAAACACCAACAAATTCAACAAGAACCTCAACATTGAAAAACAACAACACCCTCAACATTGAAAAACACCAACAAATTCAACAACAACCTCAACATTGAAAAACACCAACAAATTCAACAACAACCTCAACATTGAAAAACACCAACAAATTCAACAACAACCTCAACATTGAAAAACAACAACAAATTCAACAACAACCTCAGCATTGAAAAACAACAACAACCTCAACATTGAAAAACACCAACAAATTCAACAACAACCTCAACATTGAAAAACAACAACAACCTCAACATTGAAAAACACCAACAAATTCAACAACAACTTCAACATTGAAAAACACCAACAAATTCAACAACAACCTCGAAATTGAAAAACACCAACAAATTCAACAACAACCTCAACATTGAAAAACAACAACAACCTCAACATTGAAAAACACCAACAAATTCAACAACAACCTCAACATTGAAAAACAACAACAACCTCAACATTGAAAAACACCAACAAATTCAACAACAACCTCAACATTTAAAAACACCAACAAATTCAACAACAACCTCGACATTGAAAAACAACAACAATCTCAACATTGAAAAACACCAACAAATTCAACAACAACCTCAACATTGAAAAACAGCAACAACCTCAACATTGAAAAACACCAACAAATTCAACAACAACCTCAACATTGAAAAACACCAACAAATTCAACAACAAACTCAACATTGAAAAACACCAACAAATTCAACAACAACCTCAACATTGAAAAACACCAACAACCTCAACATTGAAAAACACCAACAAATTCAACAAAAACTTCAACATTGAAAAACACCAACAAATTCAACAACAACCTCGAAATTGAAAAACACCAACAAATTCAACAACAACTTCAACATTGAAAAACACCAACAAATTCAACAACAACCTCGACATTGAAAAACACCATCAAATTCAACAACAACCTCAACATTGAAAAACACCAACAACCTCAAAATTGAAAAAACACCAACAAATTCAACAACAACCTCAACATTGAAAAACAACAACAACCTCAACATTGAAAAACACCAACAAATTCAACAACAACCTCAACATTGAAAAACACCAACAAATTCAACAACAACCTCAACATTGAAAAACAGCAACAACCTCAACATTGAAAAACACCAACAAATTCAACAACAACCTCAACATTGAAAAACACCAACAAATTCAACAACAACCTCAGCATTGAAAAACAACAACAACCTCAACATTGAAAAACACCAACAAATTCAACAACAACCTCAACATTGAAAAACAACAACAACCTCAACATTGAAAAACACCAACAAATTCAACAACAACTTCAACATTGAAAAACACCAACAAATTCAACAACCTCAAAATTGAAAAACACCAACAAATTCAACAACAACCTCAACATTGAAAAACAACAACAACCTCAACATTGAAAAACACCAACAAATTCAACAACAACCTCAACATTGAAAAACACCAACAAATTCAACAACAACCTCAACATTGAAAAACAACAACAACCTCAACATTGAAAAACACCAACAAATTCAACAACAACCTCAACATTGAAAAACAACAACAACCTCAACATTGAAAAGCACCAACAAATTCAACAACAACCTCAACATTGAAAAACAACAACAACGTCAACATTGAAAAACACCAACAAATTCAACAACAACCTCAACATTGAAAAACACCAACAAATTCAACAACAACCTCAGCATTGAAAAACAACAACAATCTCAACATTGAAAAACACCAACAAATTCAACAACAACCTCAACATTGGAAAACAACAACAACCTCAACATTGAAAAACACCAACAAATTCAACAACAACTTCAACATTGAAAAACACCAACAAATTCAACAACAACCTCGAAATTGAAAAACGCCAACAAATTCAACAACAACCTCAACATTGAAAAACAACAACCTCAACATTGAAAAGCACCAACAAATTCAACAAAAAACTCAACATTGAAAAACAACAACAACCTCAACATTGAAAAACACGAACAAATTCAACAACAACCTCAACATTGAAAAACAACAACAACCTCAACATTGAAAAACACCAACAAATTCAACAACAACCTCAACAATGAAAAACACCAACAAATTCAACAACAACCTCAACATTGAAAAACACCAACAAATTCAACAACAACCTCAACATTGAAAAACACCAACAAATTCAACAACAACCTCAGCATTGAAAAACAACAACAACCTCAACGTTGAAAAACACCAACAAATTCAACAACAACCTCAACATTGAAAAACAACAACAACCTCAACATTGAAAAACACCAACAAATTCAACAAAAACTTCAACATTGAAAACACCAACAAATTGAACATCAACCTCAACATTTAAAAACGCCAACAAATTCAACAACAACCTCAACATTGAAAAACAACAACCTCAACATTGAAAAGCACCAACAAATTCAACAAAAAATTCAACATTGAAAAACAACAACAACCTCAACATTGAAAAACACCAACAAATTCAACAAGAACCTCAACATTGAAAAACAACAACACCCTCAACATTGAAAAACAGCAACAAATTCAACAACAACCTCAACATTGAAAAACACCAACAAATTCAACAACAACCTCAACATTGAAAAACACCAACAAATTCAACAACAACCTCGAAATTGAAAAACACCAACAAATTCAACAACAACCTCAACATTGAAAAACAACAACAACCTCAACATTGAAAAACACCAACAAATTCAACAACAACCTCAACATTGAAAAACAACAACAACCTCAACATTGAAAAACACCAACAAATTCAACAACAACCTCAACATTTAAAAACACCAACAAATTCAACAACAACCTCAGCATTGAAAAACAACAACAATCTCAACATTGAAAAACACCAACAAATTCAACAACAACCTCAACATTGAAAAACAGCAACAACCTCAACATTGAAAAACACCAACAAATTCAACAACAACCTCAACATTGAAAAACACCAACAAATTCAACAACAAACTCAACATTGAAAAACACCAACAAATTCAACAACAACCTCAACATTGAAAAACAACAACAACCTCAACATTGAAAAACACCAACAAATTCAACAAAAACTTCAACATTGAAAAACACCAACAAATTCAACAACAACCTCGAAATTGAAAAACACCAACAAATTCAACAACAACTTCAACATTGAAAAACACCAACAAATTCAACAACAACCTCGACATTGAAAAACACCATCAAATTCAACAACAACCTCAACATTGAAAAACACCAACAACCTCAAAATTGAAAAAACACCAACAAATTCAACAACAACCTCAACATTTAAAAACAACAACAACCTCAACATTGAAAAACACCAACAAATTCAACAACAACCTCAACATTAAAAAACACCAACAAATTCAACAACAACCTCAACATTGAAAAACAACAACAACCTCAACATTGAAAAACACCAACAAATTCAACAACAACCTCAACATTGAAAAACACCAACAAATTCAACAACAACCTCAGCATTGAAAAACAACAACAACCTCAACATTGAAAAACACCAACAAATTCAACAACAACCTCAACATTGAAAAACAACAACAACCTCAACATTGAAAAACACCAACAAATTCAACAACAACTTCAACATTGAAAAACACCAACAAATTCAACAACCTCGAAATTGAAAAACACCAACAAATTCAACAACAACCTCAACATTGAAAAACAACAACAACCTCAACATTGAAAAACACCAACAAATTCAACAACAACCTCAACATTGAAAAACACCAACAAATTCAACAACAACCTCAACATTGAAAAACAACAACAACCTCAACATTGAAAAACACCAACAAATTCAACAACAACCTCAACATTGAAAAACAACAACAACCTCAACATTGAAAAACACCAACAAATTCAACAACAACCTCAACATTGAAAAACAACAACAACGTCAACATTGAAAAACACCAACAAATTCAACAACAACCTCAACATTGAAAAACACCAACAAATTCAACAACAACCTCAGCATTGAAAAACAACAACAACCTCAACATTGAAAAACACCAACAAATTCAACAACAACCTCAACATTGGAAAACAACAACAACCTCAACATTGAAAAACACCAACAAATTCAACAACAACTTCAACATTGAGAAACACCAACAAATTCAACAACAACCTCGAAATTGAAAAACACCAACAAATTCAACAACAGCCTCAACATTGAAAAACAACAACAGCCTCAACATTGAAAAACACCAACAAATTCAACAACAACCTCAACTTTGAAAAACAACAACAACCTCATCATGGAAAAACACCAACAAATTCAACAACAACCTCAACATTGAAAAACAACAACATCCTCAAAATTGAAAAACACCAACAAATTCAACAACAAGCCGAACATTTAAAAACAACAACAACCTCAACATTGAAAAACAACAACAACCTCAACATTGAAAAACACCAACAATTTCAACAACAACCTCGAAATTGAAAAACACCAACAAATTCAGCATCAACTTCAACATTGAAAAAGACCATCAAATTCAACAACAACCTCAACATTGAAAAACACCAACAACCTCAAAATTGAAAAAACACCAACAAATTCAACAACAACCTCAACATTTAAAAACAACAACAACCTCAACATTGAAAAGCACCAACAAATTCAACAACAACCTCAACATTGAAAAACACCAACAAATTCAGCAACAACCTCAACATTGAAAAACAACAACAACCTCAACATTGAAAAACACCAACAAATTCAACAACAACCTCAAAATTGAAAAACACCAACAAATTCAACAACAACCTCAGCATTGAAAAACAACAACAACCTCAACATTGAAAAACACCAACAAATTCAACAACAACCTCAACATTGAGTAAAAACAAAAACCTCAACATTGAAAAACAACAACAAATTCAACAACAACTTCAACATTGAAAAACACCAACAAATTCAACAACAACCTCGACATTGAAAAACACCAACAAATTCAACAACAACCTCAACATTGAAAAACAACAACAAATTCAACAAAAACCTCAACATTGAAAAACACCAACAAATTCAACAACAACCTCAACATTGAAAAACAGCAACCTCAACATTGAAAAACACCAACAAATTCAACAACAACCTCAACATTGAAAAACAACAACAACCTCAACATTGAAAAACAGCAACAAATTCAACTACAACTTCAACATTGAAAAACACCAACAAATTCAACAACAACCTCAACATTGAAAAACACCAACAAATTCAACAACAACCTCAACATTGAAAAACAACAACAACCTCAACATTGAAAAACACCAACAAATTCAACAACAACCTCAACATTGAAAAACAACAACAACCTCAACATTGAAAAACACCAACAAATTCAACAAAAACTTCAACATTGAAAACACCAACAAATTCAACATCAAGCTCAACATTTAAAAACGCCAACAAATTCAACAACAACCTCAACATTGAAAAACAACAACCTCAACATTGAAAAGCACCAACAAATTCAACAAAAAATTCAACATTGAAAAACAGCAACAACCTCAACATTGAAAAACACCAACAAATTCAACAACAACCTCAACATTGAAAAACAACAACAACCTCAACATTGAAAAACACCAACAAATTCAACAACAACCTCAACATTGAAAAACACCAACAAATTCAACAACAACCTCAGCATTGAAAAACAACAACAACCTTAACGTTGAAAAACACCAACAAATTCAACAACAACCTCAACATTGAAAAACAACAACAACCTCAACATTGAAAAACACCAACAAATTCAACAAAAACTTCAACATTGAAAACACCAACAAATTCAACATCAACCTCAACATTTAAAAACGCCAACATATTCAACAACAACCTCAACATTGAAAAACAACAACCTCAACATTGAAAAGCACCATCAAATTCAACAAAAAATTCAACATTGAAATACAACAACAACCTCAACATTGAAAAACACCAACAAATTCAACAAGAACCTCAACATTGAAAAACAACAACACCCTCAACATTGAAAAACACCAACAAATTCAACAACAACCTCAACATTGAAAAACACCAACAAATTCAACAACAACCTCAACATTGAAAAACACCAACAAATTCAACAACAACCTCAACATTGAAAAACAACAACAAATTCAACAACAACCTCAGCATTGAAAAACAACAACAACCTCAACATTGAAAAACACCAACAAATTCAACAACAACCTCAACATTGAAAAACAACAACAACCTCAACATTGAAAAACACCAACAAATTCAACAACAACTTCAACATTGAAAAACACCAACAAATTCAACAACAACCTCAACATTGAAAAACAACAACAACCTCAACATTGAAAAACACCAACAAATTCAACAACAACCTCAACATTGAAAAACAACAACAACCTCAACATTGAAAAACACCAACAAATTCAACAACAACCTCAACATTGAAAAACACCAACAAATTCAACAACAACCTCAGCATTGAAAAACAACAACAACCTCAACATTGAAAAACACCAACAAATTCAACAACAACCTCAACATTGGAAAACAACAACAACCTCAACATTGAAAAACACCAACAAATTCAACAACAACTTCAACATTGAAAAACACCAACAAATTCAACAACAACCTCGAAATTGAAAAACACCAACAAATTCAACAACAGCCTCAACATTGAAAAACAACAACAGCCTCAACATTGAAAAACACCAACAAATTCAACAACAACCTCAACTTTGAAAAACAACAACAACCACATCATGGAAAAACACCAAAAAATTCAACAACAACCTCAACATTGAAAAACAACAACATCCTCAAAATTAAAAAACACCAACAAATTCAACAACAAGCCCAACATTTAAAAACAACAACAACCTCAACATTGAAAAACAACAACAACCTCAACATTGAAAAACACCAACAAATTCAACAACAACCTCGAAATTGAAAAACACCAACAAATTCAGCAACAACTTCAACATTGAAAAAGACCATCAAATTCAACAACAACCTCAACATTGAAAAACACCAACAACCTCAAAATTGAAAAAACACCAACAAATTCAACAACAACCTCAACATTTAAAAACAACAACAACCTCAACATTGAAAAGCACCAACAAATTCAACAACAACCTCAACATTGAAAAATACCAACAAATTCAACAACAACCTCAACATTGAAAAACAACAACAACCTCAACATTGAAAAACACCAACAAATTCAACAACAACCTCAACATTGAAAAACAACAACAAATTCAACAACAACCTCAGCATTGAAAAACAACAACAACCTCAACATTGAAAAACACCAACAAATTCAACAACAACCTCAACATTGAAGAACAACAACAACCTCAACATTGAAAAACACCAACAAATTCAACAACAACTTCAACATTGAAAAACACCAACAAATTCAACAACAACCTCGACATTGAAAAACACCAACAAATTCAACAACAACCTCAACATTGAAAAACAACAACAAATTCAACAAAAACCTCAACATTGAAAAACACCAACAAATTCAACAACAACCTCAAGATTGAAAAACAACAACAACCTCAACATTGAAAAACACCAACAAATTCAATAACAACCTCAACATTGAAAAACAACAACAACCTCAACATTGAAAAACACCAACAAATTCAACAACAACTTCAACATTGAAAAACACCAACAAATTCAGCAACAACCTCAACATTGAAAAACACCAACAAATTCAACAACAACCTCAACATTGAAAAACAACAACAACCTCAACATTGAAAAACACCAACAAATTCAACAACAACCTCAACATTGAAAAACAACAACAAACTCAACATTGAAAAACACCAACAAATTCAACAAAAACTTCAACATTGAAAACACCAACAAATTCAACATCAACCTCAACATTTAAAAACGCCAACAAATTCAACAACAACCTCAACATTGAAAAACAACAACCTCAACATTGAAAAGCACCAACAAATTCAACAAAAAATTCAACATTGAAAAACAACAACAACCTCAACATTGAAAAACACCAACAAATTCAACAACAACCTCAACATTGAAAAACAACAACAACCTCAACATTGAAAAACACCAACAAATTCAACAACAACCTCAACATTGAAAAACACCAACAAATTCAACAACAACCTCAACATTGAAAAACACCAACAAATTCAACAACAACCTCAACATTGAAAAACAACAACAAATTCAACAACAACCTCAGCATTGAAAAACAACAACAACCTCAACATTGAAAAACACCAACAAATTCAACAACAACCTCAACATTGAAAAACAACAACAACCTCAACATTGAAAAACACCAACAAATTCAACAACAACTTCAACATTGAAAAACACCAACAAATTCAACAACAACCTCAACATTGAAAAACAACAACAACCTCAACATTGAAAAACACCAACAAATTCAACAACAACCTCAACATTGAAAAACAACAACAACCTCAACATTGAAAAGCACCAACAAATTCAACAACAACCTCAACATTGAAAAATACCAACAAATTCAACAACAACCTCAACATTGAAAAACAACAACAACCTCAACATTGAAAAACACCAACAAATTCAACAACAACCTCAACATTGAAAAACAACAACAAATTCAACAACAACCTCAGCATTGAAAAACAACAACAACCTCAACATTGAAAAACACCAACAAATTCAACAACAACCTCAACATTGGAAAACAACAACAACCTCAACATTGAAAAACACCAACAAATTCAACAACAACTTCCTCATTGAAAAACACCAACAAATTCAACAACAACCTCGAAATTGAAAAACACCAACAAATTCAACAACAGCCTCAACATTGAAAAACAACAACAGCCTCAACATTGAAAAACACCAACAAATTCAACAACAACCTCAACTTTGAAAAACAACAACAACCTCATCATGGAAAAACACCAACAAATTCAACAACAACCTCAACATTGAAAAACAACAACATCCTCAAAATTAAAAAACACCAACAAATTCAACAACAAGCCCAACATTTAAAAACAACAACAACCTCAACATTGAAAAACAACAACAACCTCAACATTGAAAAACACCAACAAATTCAACAACAACCTCGAAATTGAAAAACACCAACAAATTCAGCAACAACTTCAACATTGAAAAAGACCATCAAATTCAACAACAACCTCAACATTGAAAAACACCAACAACCTCAAAATTGAAAAAACACCAACAAATTCAACAACAACCTCAACATTTAAAAACAACAACAACCTCAACATTGAAAAGCACCAACAAATTCAACAACAACCTCAACATTGAAAAACACCAACAAATTCAACAACAACCTCAACATTGAAAACCAACAACAACCTCAACATTGAAAAACACCAACAAATTCAACAACAACCTCAACATTGAAAAACACCAACAAATTCAACAACAACCTCAGCATTGAAAAACAACAACAACCTCAACATTGAAAAACACCAACAAATTCAACAACAACCTCAACATTGAAGAACAACAACAACCTCAACATTGAAAAACACCAACAAATTCAACAACAACTTCAACATTGAAAAACACCAACAAATTCAACAACAACCTCGACATTGAAAAACACCAACAAATTCAACAACAACCTCAACATTGAAAAACAACAACAAATTCAACAAAAACCTCAACATTGAAAAACACCAACAAATTCAACAACAACCTCAACATTGAAAAACAACAACAACCTCAACATTGAAAAACACCAACAAATTCAACAACAACCTCAACATTGAAAAACAACAACAACCTCAACATTGAAAAACACCAACAAATTCAACAACAACTTCAACATTGAAAAACACCAACAAATTCAACAACAACCTCAACATTGAAAAACACCAACAAATTCAACAACAACCTCAACATTGAAAAACAACAACAACCTCAACATTGAAAAACACCAACAAATTCAACAACAACCTCAACATTGAAAAACAACAACAAACTCAACATTGAAAAACACCAACAAATTCAACAAAAACTTCAACATTGAAAACACCAACAAATTCAACATCAACCTCAACATTTAAAAACGCCAACAAATTCAACAACAACCTCAACATTGAAAAACAACAACCTCAACATTGAAAAGCACCAACAAATTCAACAAAAAATTCAACATTGAAAAACAACAACAACCTCAACATTGAAAAACACCAACAAATTCAACAACAACCTCAACATTGGAAAACAACAACAACCTCAACATTGAAAAACACCAACAAATTCAACAACAACTTCAACATTGAAAAACACCAACAAATTCAACAACAACCTCGAAATTGAAAAACACCAACAAATTCAACAACAGCCTCAACATTGAAAAACAACAACAGCCTCAACATTGAAAAACACCAACAAATTCAACAACAACCTCAACTTTGAAAAACAACAACAACCACATCATGGAAAAACACCAAAAAATTCAACAACAACCTCAACATTGAAAAACAACAACATCCTCAAAATTAAAAAACACCAACAAATTCAACAACAGGCCCAACATTTAAAAACAACAACAACCTCAACATTGAAAAACAACAACAACCTCAACATTGAAAAACACCAACAAATTCAACAACAACCTCGAAATTGAAAAACACCAACAAATTCAGCAACAACTTCAACATTGAAAAAGACCATCAAATTCAACAACAACCTCAACATTGAAAAACACCAACAACCTCAAAATTGAAAAAACACCAACAAATTCAACAACAACCTCAACATTTAAAAACAACAACAACCTCAACATTGAAAAGCACCAACAAATTCAACAACAACCTCAACATTGAAAAATACCAACAAATTCAACAACAACCTCAACATTGAAAAACAACAACAACCTCAACATTGAAAAACACCAACAAATTCAACAACAACCTCAACATTGAAAAACAACAACAAATTCAACAACAACTTCAGCATTGAAAAACAACAACAACCTCAACATTGAAAAACACCAACAAATTCAACAACAACCTCAACATTGAAGAACAACAACAACCTCAACATTGAAAAACACCAACAAATTCAACAACAACTTCAACATTGAAAAACATCAACAAATTCAACAACAACCTCGACATTGAAAAACACCAACAAATTCAACAACAACCTCAACATTGAAAAACAACAACAAATTCAACAAAAACCTCAACATTGAAAAACACCAACAAATTCAACAACAACCTCAACATTGAAAAACAACAACAACCTCAACATTGAAAAACACCAACAAATTCAATAACAACCTCAACATTGAAAAACAACAACAACCTCAACATTGAAAAACACCAACAAATTCAACAACAACTTCAACATTGAAAAACACCAACAAATTCAGCAACAACCTCAACATTGAAAAACACCAACAAATTCAACAACAACCTCAACATTGAAAAACAACAACAACCTCAACATTGAAAAACACCAACAAATTCAACAACAACCTCAACATTGAAAAACAACAACAAACTCAACATTGAAAAACACCAACAAATTCAACAAAAACTTCAACATTGAAAACACCAACAAATTCAACATCAACCTCAACATTTAAAAACGCCAACAAATTCAACAACAACCTCAACATTGAAAAACAACAACCTCAACATTGAAAAGCACCAACAAATTCAACAAAAAATTCAACATTGAAAAACAACAACAACCTCAACATTGAAAAACACCAACAAATTCAACAACAACCTCAACATTGAAAAACAACAACAACCTCAACATTGAAAAACACCAACAAATTCAACAACAACCTCAACATTGAAAAACACCAACAAATTCAACAACAACCTCAACATTGAAAAACACCAACAAATTCAACAACAACCTCAACATTGAAAAACAACAACAAATTCAACAACAACCTCAGCATTGAAAAACAACAACAACCTCAACATTGAAAAACACCAACAAATTCAACAACAACCTCAACATTGAAAAACAACAACAACCTCAACATTGAAAAACACCAACAAATTCAACAACAACTTCAACATTGAAAAACACCAACAAATTCAACAACAACCTCAACATTGAAAAACAACAACAACCTCAACATTGAAAAACACCAACAAATTCAACAACAACCTCAACATTGAAAAACAACAACCACCTCAACATTGAAAAGCACCAACAAATTCAACAACAACCTCAACATTGAAAAATACCAACAAATTCAACAACAACCTCAACATTGAAAAACAACAACAACCTCAACATTGAAAAACACCAACAAATTCAACAACAACCTCAACATTGAAAAACAACAACAAATTCAACAACAACCTCAGCATTGAAAAACAACAACAACCTCAACATTGAAAAACACCAACAAATTCAACAACAACCTCAACATTGGAAAACAACAACAACCTCAACATTGAAAAACACCAACAAATTCAACAACAACTTCCACATTGAAAAACACCAACAAATTCAACAACAACCTCGAAATTGAAAAACACCAACAAATTCAACAACAGCCTCAACATTGAAAAACAACAACAGCCTCAACATTGAAAAACACCAACAAATTCAACAACAACCTCAACTTTGAAAAACAACAACAACCTCATCATGGAAAAACACCAACAAATTCAACAACAACCTCAACATTGAAAAACAACAACATCCTCAAAATTAAAAAACACCAACAAATTCAACAACAAGCCCAACATTTAAAAACAACAACAACCTCAACATTGAAAAACAACAACAACCTCAACATTGAAAAACACCAACAAATTCAACAACAACCTCGAAATTGAAAAACACCAACAAATTCAGCAACAACTTCAACATTGAAAAAGACCATCAAATTCAACAACAACCTCAACATTGAAAAACACCAACAACCTCAAAATTGAAAAAACACCAACAAATTCAACAACAACCTCAACATTTAAAAACAACAACAACCTCAACATTGAAAAGCACCAACAAATTCAACAACAACCTCAACATTGAAAAACACCAACAAATTCAACAACAACCTCAACATTGAAAACCAACAACAACCTCAACATTGAAAAACACCAACAAATTCAACAACAACCTCAACATTGAAAAACACCAACAAATTCAACAACAACCTCAGCATTGAAAAACAACAACAACCTCAACATTGAAAAACACCAACAAATTCAACAACAACCTCAACATTGAAGAACAACAACAACCTCAACATTGAAAAACACCAACAAATTCAACAACAACTTCAACATTGAAAAACACCAACAAATTCAACAACAACCTCGACATTGAAAAACACCAACAAATTCAACAACAACCTCAACATTGAAAAACAACAACAAATTCAACAAAAACCTCAACATTGAAAAACACCAACAAATTCAACAACAACCTCAACATTGAAAAACAACAACAACCTCAACATTGAAAAACACCAACAAATTCAACAACAACCTCAACATTGAAAAACAACAACAACCTCAACATTGAAAAACACCAACAAATTCAACAGCAACTTCAACATTGAAAAACACCAACAAATTCAACAACAACCTCAACATTGAAAAACACCAACAAATTCAACAACAACCTCAACATTGAAAAACAACAACAACCTCAACATTGAAAAACACCAACAAATTCAACAACAACCTCAACATTGAAAAACAACAACAAACTCAACATTGAAAAACACCAACAAATTCAACAAAAACTTCAACATTGAAAACACCAACAAATTCAACATCAACCTCAACATTTAAAAACGCCAACAAATTCAACAACAACCTCAACATTGAAAAACAACAACCTCAACATTGAAAAGCACCAACAAATTCAACAAAAAATTCAACATTGAAAAACAACAACAACCTCAACATTGAAAAACACCAACAAATTCAACAACAACCTCAACATTGAAAAACAACAACAACCTCAACATTGAAAAACACCAACAAATTCAACAACAACCTCAACATTGAAAAACACCAACAAATTCAACAACAACCTCAACATTGAAAAACACCAACAAATTCAACAACAACCTCAACATTGAAAAACACCAACAAATTCAACAACAACCTCAGCATTGAAAAACAAGAACAACCTCAACGTTGAAAAACACCAACAAATACAACAACAACCTCAACATTGAAAAACAACAACAACCTCAACATTGAAAAACACCAACAAATTCCACAAAAACTTCAACATTGAAAACACCAACAAATTCAACATCAACCTCAACATTTAAAAACGCCAACAAATTCAACAACAACCTCAACATTGAAAAACAACAACCTCAACATTGAAAAGCACCAACAAATTCAACAAAAAATTCAACATTGAAAAACAACAACAACCTCAACATTGAAAAACACCAACAAATTCAACAAGAACCTCAGCATTGAAAAACAACAACACCCTCAACATTGAAAAACACCAACAAATTCAACAACAACCTCAACATTGAAAAACACCAACAAATTCAACAACAACCTCAACATTGAAAAACACCAACAAATTCAACAACAACCTCAACATTGAAAAACAACAACAAATTCAACAACAACCTCAGCATTGAAAAACAACAACAACCTCAACATTGAAAAACACCAACAAATTCAACAACAACCTCAACATTGAAAAACAACAACAACCTCAACATTGAAAAACACCAACAAATTCAACAACAACCTCAACATTGAAAAACAACAACAACCTCAACATTGAAAAACACCAACAAATTCAACAACAACCTCAACATTTAAAAACACCAACAAATTCAACAACAACCTCAACATTGAAAAACAACAACAATCTCAACATTGAAAACACCAACAAATTCAACAACAACCTCAACATTGAAAAACAGCAACAACCTCAACATTGAAAAACACCAACAAATTCAACAACAACCTCAACATTGAAAAACACCAACAAATTCAACAACAAACTCAACATTGAAAAACACCAACAAATTCAACAACAACCTCAACATTGAAAAACAACAACAACCTCAACATTGAAAAACACCAACAAATTCAACAAAAACTTCAACATTGAAAAACACCAACAAATTCAACAACAACCTCGAAATTGAAAAACACCAACAAATTCAACAACAACTTCAACATTGAAAAACACCAACTAATTCAACAACAACCTCGACATTGAAAAACACCATCAAATTCAACAACAACCTCAACATTGAAAAACACCAACAACCTCAAAATTGAAAAAACACCAACAAATTCAACAACAACCTCAACATTTAAAAACAACAACAACCTCAACATTGAAAAACACCAACAAATTCAACAACAACCTCAACATTAAAAAACACCAACAAATTCAACAACAACCTCAACATTGAAAAACAACAACAACCTCAACATTGAAAAACACCAACATATTCAACAACAACCTCAACATTGAAAAACACCAACAAATTCAACAACAACCTCAGCATTGAAAAACAACAACAACCTCAACATTGAAAAACACCAACAAATTCAACAACAACCTCAACATTGAAAAACAACAACAACCTCAACATTGAAAAACACCAACAAATTCAACAACAACTTCAACATTGAAAAACACCAACAAATTCAACAACCTCGAAATTGAAAAACACCAACAAATTCAACAACAACCTCAACATTGAAAAACAACAACAACCTCAACATTGAAAAACACCAACAAATTCAACAACAACCTCAACATTGAAAAACACCAACAAATTCAACAACAACCTCAACATTGAAAAACAACAACAACCTCAACATTGAAAAACACCAACAAATTCAACAACAACCTCAACATTGAAAAACAACAACAACCTCAACATTGAAAAACACGAACAAATTCAACAACAACCTCAACATTGAAAAACAACAACAACCTCAACATTGAAAAACACCAACAAATTCAACAACAACCTCAACATTGAAAAACACCAACAAATTCAACAACAACCTCAGCATTGAAAAACAACAACAACCTCAACATTGAAAAACACCAACAAATTCAACAACAACCTCAACATTGGAAAACAACAACAACCTCAACATTGAAAAACACCAACAAATTCAACAACAACTTCAACATTGAAAAACACCAACAAATTCAACAACAACCTCGAAATTGAAAAACACCAACAAATTCAACAACAGCCTCAACATTGAAAAACAACAACAGCCTCAACATTGAAAAACACCAACAAATTCAACAACAACCTCAACTTTGAAAAACAACAACAACCTCATCATGGAAAAACACCAACAAATTCAACAACAACCTCAACATTGAAAAACAACAACATCCTCAAAATTGAAAAACACCAACAAATTCAACAACAAGCCCAACATTTAAAAACAACAACAACCTCAACATTGAAAAACAACAACAACCTCAACATTGAAAAACACCAACAAATTCAACAACAACCTCGAAATTGAAAAACACCAACAAATTCAGCAACAACTTCAACATTGAAAAAGACCATCAAATTCAACAACAACCTCAACATTGAAAAACACCAACAACCTCAAAATTGAAAAAACACCAACAAATTCAACAGCAACCTCAACATTTAAAAACAACAACAACCTCAACATTGAAAAGCACCAACAAATTCAACAACAACCTCAACATTGAAAAACACCAACAAATTCAACAACAACCTCAACATTGAAAAACAACAACAACCTCAACATTGAAAAACACCAACAAATTCAACAACAACCTCAACATTGAAAAACACCAACAAATTCAACAACAACCTCAGCATTGAAAAACAACAACAACCTCAACATTGAAAAACACCAACAAATTCAACAACAACCTCAACATTGAAGAACAACAACAACCTCAACATTGAAAAACACCAACAAATTCAACAACAACTTCAACATTGAAAAACACCAACAAATTCAACAACAACCTCGACATTGAAAAACACCAACAAATTCAACAACAACCTCAACATTGAAAAACAACAACAACCTCAACATTGAAAAACACCAACAAATTCAACAACAACCTCAACATTGAAAAACACCAACAAATTCAACAACAACCTCAACATTGAAAAACAACAACAACCTCAACATTGAAAAACACCAACAAATTCAACAATAACCTCAACATTGAAAAACAACAACAATCTCAACATTGAAAAACACCAACAAATTCAACAAAAACCTCAACATTGAAAAAGAGCAACAAATTCAACAACAACCTCAGCATTGAAAAACAACAACAACCTCAACATTGAAAAACACCAACAAATTCAACAACAACCTCAACATTGAAAAACAACAACAACCTCAACATTGAAAAACACCAACAAATTCAACAACAACTTCAACATTGAAAAACACCAACAAATTCAACAACAACCTCAACATTGAAAAACAACAACAAATTCAACAACAGCCTCAACATTGAAAAACAACAACAACCTCAACATTGAAAAACACCAACAAATTCAACAACAACCTCAACTTTGAAAAACAACAACAACCTCATCATGGAAAAACACCAACAAATTCAACAACAACCTCAACATTGAAAAACAACAACATCCTCAAAATTGAAAAACACCAACAAATTCAACAACAACCCCAACATTTAAAAACAACAACAACCTCAACATTGAAAAACAACAACAACCTCAACATTGAAAAACACCAACAAATTCAACAACAACCTCGAAATTGAAAAACACCAACAAATTCAGCAACAACTTCAACATTGAAAAACACCAACAAATTCAACAACAACCTCGACATTGAAAAACAACATCATATTCAACAACAACCTCAACATTGAAAAACACCAACAACCTCAACATTGAAAAACACCAACAAATTCAACAACAACCTCAACATTGAAAAACACCAACAAATTCAACAACAAACTCAACATTGAAAAACACCAACAAACTCAACAACAACCTCAACATTGAAAAAGAACAACAACCTCAACATTGAAAAACACGAACAAATTCAACAACAACCTCAACATTGAAAAACACCAACAAATTCAACAACAACCTCGACATTGAAAAACACCATCATATTCAACAACAACCTCAACATTGAAAAACACCAACAACCTCAAAATTGAAAAAACACCAACAAATTCAACAACAACCTCAACATTTAAAAACAACAACAAGCTCAACATTGAAAAACACCAACAAATTCAACAACAAACTCAACATTGAAAAACACCAACAAATTCAACAACAACCTCAACATTGAAAAAGACCAACAAACTCAACAACAACCTCAACATTGAAAAACAACAACAACCTCAACATTGAAAAACACCAACAAATTCAACAACAACCTTCACATTGAAAAACAACAACAACCTCAACATTGAAAAACACCAACAAATTCAACAACAACCTCAACATTTAAAAACACCAACAAATTCAACAACAACCTCAACATTGAAAAACAACAACAATCTCAACATTGAAAAACACCAACAAATTCAACAAAAACTTCAACATTGAAAAACACCAACAAATTCAACAACAACCTCGAAATTGAAAAACACCAACAAATTCAACAACAACTTCAACATTGAAAAACACCAACTAATTCAACAACAACCTCGACATTGAAAAACACCATGAAATTCAACAACAACCTCAACATTGAAAAACACCAACAACCTCAAAATTGTAAAAACACCAACAAATTCAACAACAACCTCAAAATTTAAAAACAACAACAACCTCAACATTGGAAAAACACCAACAAATTCAACAACAACCTCAACATTGAAAAACAACAACAACCTCAACATTGAAAAACACCAACAAATTCAACAAAAACTTCAACATTGAAAAACACCAACAAATTCAACAACAACCTCGAAATTGAAAAACACCAACAAATTCAACAACAACTTCAACATTGAAAAACACCAACTAATTCAACAACATCCTCGACATTGAAAAACACCATCAAATTCAACAACAACCTCAACATTGAAAAACACCAACAACCTCAAAATTGTAAAAACACCAACAAATTCAACAACAACCTCAACATTGAAAAACAACAACAACCTCAACATTGAAAAACACCAACAAATTCAACAAAAACTTCAACATTGAAAAACACCAACAAATTCAACAACAACCTCGAAATTGAAAAACAGCAACAAATTCAACAACAACTTCAACATTGAAAAACACCAACTAATTCAACAACAACCTCGACATTGAAAAACACCATCAAATTCAACAACAACCTCAACATTGAAAAACACCAACAACCTCAAAATTGTAAAAACACCAACAAATTCAACAACAACCTCAAAATTTAAAAACAACAACAACCTCAACATTGGAAAAACACCAACAAATTCAACAACAACCTCAACATTGAAAAACACCAACAAATTCAACAACAACCTCAACATTGAAAAACAACAACAACCTCAACATTGAAAAACACCAACAAATTCAACAAAAACTTCAACATTGAAAAACACCAACAAATTCAACAACAACCTCGAAATTGAAAAACACCAACAAATTCAACAACAACTTCAACATTGAAAAACACCAACTAATTCAACAACAACCTCGACATTGAAAAACACCATCAAATTCAACAACAACCTCAACATTGAAAAACACCAACAACCTCAAAATTGTAAAAACACCAACAAATTCAACAACAACCTCAACATTGAAAAACAACAACAACCTCAACATTGAAAAACACCAACAAATTCAACAAAAACTTCAACATTGAAAAACACCAACAAATTCAACAACAACCTCGAAATTGAAAAACACCAACAAATTCAACAACAACTTCAACATTGAAAAACACCAACTAATTCAACAACAACCTCGACATTGAAAAACACCATCAAATTCAACAACAACCTCAACATTGAAAAACACCAACAACCTCAAAATTGTAAAAACACCAACAAATTCAACAACAACCTCAAAATTTAAAAACAACAACAACCTCAACATTGAAAAACACCAACAAATTCAACAACAACCTCAACATTAAAAAACACCAACAAATTCAACAACAACCTCAACATTGAAAAACAACAACAACCTCAACATTGAAAAACACCAACATGTTCAACAACAACCTCAACATTGAAAAAGACCAACAAATTCAACAACAACCTCAGCATTGAAAAACAACAACAACCTCAACATTGAAAAACACCAACAAATTCAACAACAACCTCAACATTGAAAAACAACAACAACCTCAACATTGAAAAACACCAACAAATTCAACAACAACTTCAACATTGAAAAACACCAACAAATTCAACAACCTCGAAATTGAAAAACACCAACAAATTCAACAACAACCTCAACATTGAAAAACAACAACAACCTCAACATTGAAAAACACCAACAAATTCAACAACAACCTCAACATTGAAAAACACCAACAAATTCAACAACAACCTCAACATTGAAAAACAACAACAACCTCAACATTGAAAAACACCAAGAAATTCAACAACAACCTCAACATTGAAAAACAACAACAACCTCAACATTGAAAAACACCAACAAATTCAACAACAACCTCAACATTGAAAAACAACAACAACCTCAACATTGAAAAACACCAACAAATTCAACAACAACCTCAACATTGAAAAACACCAACAAATTCAACAACAACCTCAGCATTGAAAAACAACAACAACCTCAACATTGAAAAACACCAACAAATTCAACAACAACCTCAACATTGGAAAACAACAACAACCTCAACATTGAAAAACACCAACAAATTCAACAACAACTTCAACATTGAAAAACACCAACAAATTCAACAACAACCTCGAAATTGAAAAACACCAACAAATTCAACAACAGCCTCAACATTGAAAAACAACAACAGCCTCAACATTGAAAAACACCAATTCAACAACAACCTCAACTTTGAAAAACAACAACAACCTCATCATGGAAAAACACCAACAAATTCAACAACAACCTCAACATTGAAAAACAACAACATCCTCAAAATTGAAAAACACCAACAAATTCAACAACAAGCCCAACATTTAAAAAGAACAACAACCTCAACATTGACAAACAACAACAACCTCAACATTGAAAAACACCAACAAATTCAACAACAACCTCGAAATTGAAAAACACCAACAAATTCAGCAAAAACTTCAACATTGAAAAAGACCATCAAATTCAACAACAACCTCAACATTGAAAAACACCAACAACCTCAAAATTGAAAAAACACCAACAAATTCAACAACAACCTCAACATTTAAAAACAACAACAACCTCAACATTGAAAAGCACCAACAAATTCAACAACAACCTCAACATTGAAAAACACCAACAAATTCAACAACAACCTCAACATTGAAAAACAACAACAACCTCAACATTGAAAAACACCAACAAATTCAACAACAACCTCAACATTGAAAAACACCAACAAATTCAACAACAACCTCAGCATTGAAAAACAACAACAACCTCAACATTGAAAAACACCAACAAATTCAACAACAACCTCAACATTGAAGAACAACAACAACCTCAACATTGAAAAACACCAACAAATTCAACAACAACTTCAACATTGAAAAACACCAACAAATTCAACAACAACCTCGACATTGAAAAACACCAACAAATTCAACAACAACCTCAACATTGAAAAACAACAACAACCTCAACATTGAAAAACACCAACAAATTCAACAACAACCTCAACATTGAAAAACACCAACAAATTCAACAACAACCTCAACATTGAAAAACAACAACAACCTCAACATTGAAAAACACCAACAAATTCAACATTGAAAAACACCAACAAATTCAACAAAAACCTCAACATTGAAAAAGAGCAACAAATTCAACAACAACCTCAGCATTGAAAAACAACAACAACCTCAACATTGAAAAGCACCAACAAATTCAACAACAACCTCAACATTGAAAAACAACAACAACCTCAACATTGAAAAACACCAACAAATTCAACAACAACTTCAACATTGAGAAACACCAACAAATTCAACAACAACCTCGAAATTGAAAAACACCAACAAATTCAACAACAGCCTCAACATTGAAAAACAACAACAACCTCAACATTGAAAAACACCAACAAATTCAACAACAACCTCAACTTTGAAAAACAACAACAACCTCATCATGGAAAAACACCAACAAATTCAACAACAACCTCAACATTGAAAAACAACAACATCCTCAAAATTGAAAAACACCAACAAATTCAACAACAACCCCAACATTTAAAAACAACAACAACCTCAACATTGAAAAACAACAACAACCTCAACATTGAAAAACACCAAGAAATTCAACAACAACCTCGAAATTGAAAAACACCAACAAATTCAGCAACAACTTCAACATTGAAAAACACCAACAAATTCAACAACAACCTCGACATTGAAAAACAACATCATATTCAACAACAACCTCAACATTGAAAAACACCAACAACCTCAACATTGAAAAACACCAACAAATTCAACAACAACCTCAACATTGAAAAACACCAACAAATTCAACAACAAACTCAACATTGAAAAACACCAACAAACTCAACAACAACCTCAACATTGAAAAACAACAACAACCTCAACATTGAAAAACACCAACAAATTCAACAACAACCTCAACATTGAAAAACACCAACAAATTCAACAACAACCTCGACATTGAAAAACACCATCATATTCAACAACAACCTCAACATTGAAAAACACCAACAACCTCAAAATTGAAAAAACACCAACAAATTCAACAACAACCTCAACATTTAAAAACAACAACAACCTCAACATTGAAAAACACCAACAAATTCAACAACAAACTCAACATTGAAAAACACCAACAAATTCAACAACAACCTCAACATTGAAAAACACCAACAAACTCAACAACAACCTCAACATTGAAAAACAACAACAACCTCAACATTGAAAAACACCAAAAAATTCAACAACAACCTCAACATTGAAAAACACCAACAAATTCAACAACAAACTCAACATTGAAAAACACCAACAAACTCAACAACAACCTCAACATTGAAAAACAACAACAACCTCAACATTGAAAAACACCAACAAATTCAACAACAACCTCAACATTGAAAAACACCAACAAATTCAACAACAAACTCAAGATTGAAAAACACGAACAAATTCAACAACCTCAACATTGAAAAACAACAACAACCTCAACATTGAAAAACACCAACAAATTCAACAACAACCTCAACATTGAAAAATACCAACAAATTCAACAACAACCTCAACATTGAAAA
Organism: Isurus oxyrinchus; assembly: GCA_026770705.1. Taxonomy (NCBI): domain Eukaryota; kingdom Metazoa; phylum Chordata; class Chondrichthyes; order Lamniformes; family Lamnidae; genus Isurus; species Isurus oxyrinchus. The sequence goes on from JANJGN010000214.1 coordinate 92,834, forward strand.
ACAACAACAACCTCAACATTGAAAAACACCAACAAATTCAACAACAACCTCAACATTGAAAAACAACAACAACCTCAACATTGAAAAACACCCACAAATTCAACAACAACCTCAACATTGAAAAACAACAACAAACTCAACATTGAAAAACACCAACAAATTCAACAACAACCTCAACATTGAAAAACAACAACAACCTCAAGATTGAAAAACACCAACAATTTCAACAATTACCTCAACATTGAAAAATAACAACAACCTCAACATTGAAAAACACCAACAAATTCAACAACAACCTCAACATTGAAAAACACCAACAAATTCAACAACAACCTCAGCATTGAAAAACAACAACAACCTCAACATTGAAAAACACCAACAAATTCAACAACAACCTCAACATTGAAGAACAACAACATCCTCAACATTGAAAAACACCAACAAATTCAACAACAACTTCAACATTGAAAAACACCAACAAATTCAACAACAACCTCGAAATTGAAAAACACCAACAAATTCAACAACAACCTCAACATTGAAAAACAACAACAACCTCAACATTGAAAAACACCAACAAATTCAACAACAACCTCAACATTGAAAAACACCAACAAATTCAACAACAACCTCAACATTGAAAAACAACAACAACCTCAACATTGAAAAACACCAACAAATTCAACAACAACCTCAACATTGAAAAACAACAACAACCTCAACATTGAAAAACACCAACAAATTCAACAACAACCTCAACATTGAAAAACAGCAACAAATTCAACAACAACCTCAGCATTGAAAAACAACAACAACCTCAACATTGAAAAACACCAACAAATTCAACAACAACCTCAACATTGAAAAACAACAACAACCTCATCATTGAAAAACACCAACAAATTCAACAACAACTTCAACATTGAGAAACACCAACAAATTCAACAACAACCTCGAAATTGAAAAACACCAACAAATTCAACAACAGCCTCAACATTGAAAAACAACAACAACCTCAACATTGAAAAACACCAACAAATTCAACAACAACCTCAACTTTGAAAAACAACAACAACCTCATCATGGAAAAACACCAACAAATTCAACAACAACCTCAACATTGAAAAACAACAACATCCTCAAAATTGAAAAACACCAACAAATTCAACAACAACCCCAACATTTAAAAACAACAACAACCTCAACATTGAAAAACAACAACAACCTCAACATTGAAAAACACCAACAAATTCAACAACAACCTCGAAATTGAAAAACACCAACAAATTCAGCAACAACTTCAACATTGAAAAACACCAACAAATTCAACAACAACCTCGACATTGAAAAACACCATCATATTCAACAACAACCTCAACATTGAAAAACACCAACAACCTCAAAATTGAAAAAACACCAACAAATTCAACAACAACTTCAACATTTAAAAACAACAACAACCTCAACATTGAAAAACACCAACAAATTCAACAACAACCTCAACATTGAAAAACACCAACAAATTCAACAACAACCTCAACATTGAAAAACACCAACAAACTCAACAACAACCTCAACATTGAAAAACAACAACAACCTCAACATTGAAAAACACCAACAAATTCAACAACAACCTCAACATTGAAAAACACCAACAAATTCAACAACAAACTCAACATTGAAAAACACCAACAAACTCAACAACAACCTCAACATTGAAAAACAACAACAACCTCAACATTGAAAAACACCAACAAATTCAACAACAACCTCAACATTGAAAAACACCAACAAATTCAACAACAAACTCAAGTTTGAAAAACACGAACAAATTCAACAACCTCAACATTGAAAAACAACAACAACCTCAACATTGAAAAACACCAACAAATTCAACAACAACCTCAACATTGAAAAACACCAACAAATTCAACAACAACCTCAACATTGAAAAACAACAACAACCTCAACATTGAAAAACACCAACAAATTCAACAACAACCTCAACATTGAAAAACAACAACAACCTCAACATTGAAAAACACCCACAAATTCAACAACAACCTCAACATTGAAAAACAACAACAAACTCAACATTGAAAAACACCAACAAATTCAACAACAACCTCAACACTGAAAAACAACAACAACCTCAAGATTGAAAAACACCAACAAATTCAACAACAACCTCAACATTGAAAAACACCAACAAATTCAACAACAACCTAAACATTGAAAAACAACAACAACCTCAACATTGAAAAACACCAACAAATTCAACAAGAACCTCAACATTGAAAAACAACAACAACCTCAACATTGAAAAACACCAACAAATTCAACAACAACCTCAACATTGAAAAACACCAACAAATTCAACAACAACCTCAGCATTGAAAAACAACAACAACCTCAACATTGAAAAACACCAACAAATTCAACAACAACCTCAACATTGAAAAACAACAACAACCTCAACATTGAAAAACACCAACAAATTCAACAACAACCTCGAAATTGAAAAACACCAACAAATTCAACAACAACCTCAACATTGAAAAACAACAACAACCTCAACATTGAAAAACACCAACAAATTCAACAACAACCTCAACATTTAAAAACACCAACAAATTCAACAACAACCTCAACATTGAAAAACAACAACAATCTCAACATTGAAAAACACCAACAAATACAACAACAACCTCAACATGGAAAAACAGCAACAACCTCAACATTGAAAAAGACCAACAAATTCAACAACAACCTCAACATTGAAAAACACCAACAAATTCAACAACAACCTCAACATTGAAAAACACCAACAAATTCAACAACAACCTCAACATTGAAAAGCACCAACAAATTCAACAACAACCTCAACATTGAAAAACAACAACAACCTCAACATTGAAAATCACCAACAAATTCAACAACAACCTCAACATTGAAAAACAACAACAACCTCAACATTGAAAAACACCAACAAATTCAACAACAACCTCAACATTGAAAAACACCAACAAATTCAACAACAACCTCAACATTGAAAAGCACCAACAAATTCAACAACAACCTCAACATTGAAAAACAACAACAACCTCAACATTGAAAATCACCAACAAATTCAACAACAACCTCAACATTGAAAAACAACAACAACCTCAACATTGAAAAACACCAACAAATTCAACAACAACTTCAACATTGAAAAACACCAACAAATTCAACAACCTCGAAATTGAAAAACACCAAACAAATTCAACAACAACCTCAACATTGAAAAACAACAACAACCTCAACATTGAAAAACACCAACAAATTCAACAACAACCTCAACATTGAAAAACACCAACAAATTCAACAACAACCTCAACATTGAAAAACAACAACAACCTCAACATTGAAAAACACCAACAAATTCAACAACAACCTCAACATTGAAAAACAACAACAACCTCAACATTGAAAAACACCAACAAATTCAACAACAACCTCAGCATTGAAAAACAACAACAACCTCAACATTGAAAAACACCAACAAATTCAACAACAACCTCAACATTGAAAAACACCAACAAATTCAACAACAACCTCAGCATTGATAAACAACAACAACCTCAACATTGAAAAACACCAACAAATTCAACAACAACCTCAACATTGGAGAACAACAACAACCTCAACATTGAAAAACACCAACAAATTCAACAACAACTTCAACATTGAGAAACACCAACAAATTCAACAACAACCTCGAAATTGAAAAACACCAACAAATTCAACAACAGCCTCAACATTGAAAAACAACAACAACCTCAACATTGAAAAACACCAACAAATTCAACAACAACCTCAACTTTGAAAAACAACAACAACCTCATCATGGAAAAACACCAACAAATTCAACAACAACCTCAACATTGAAAGACAACAACATCCTCAAAATTGAAAAACACCAACAAATTCAACAACAACCCCAACATTTAAAAACAACAACAACCTCGAAATTGAAAAACACCAACAAATTCAGCAACAACTTCAACATTGAAAAACACCAACAAATTCAACAACAACCTCGACATTGAAAAACACCATCAAATTCAACAACAACCTCAACATTGAAAAACACCAACAACCTCAAAATTGAAAAAACACCAACAAATTCAACAACAACCTCAACATTTAAAAACAACAACAACCTCAACATTGAAAAACACCAACAAACTCAACAACAACCTCAACATTGAAAAACAACAACAACCTCAACATTGAAAAACACCAACAAATTCAACAACAACCTCAACATTGAAAAACAACAACAACCTCAACATTGAAAAACACCAACAAATTCAACAACAACCTCAACATTGAAAAACACCAACAAATTCAACAACAACCTCAGCATTGAAAAACAACAACAACCTCAACATTGAAAAACACCAACAAATTCAACAACAACCTCAACATTGAAAAACAACAACAACCTCAACATTGAAAAACACCAACAAATTCAACAACAACTTCAACATTGAAAAACACCAACAAATTCAACAACCTCGAAATTGAAAAACACCAAACAAATTCAACAACAACCTCAACATTGAAAAACAACAACAACCTCAACATTGAAAAACACCAACAAATTCAACAACAACCTCAACATTGAAAAACACCAACAAATTCAACAACAACCTCAACATTGAAAAACAACAACAACCTCAACATTGAAAAACACCAACAAATTCAACAACAACCTCAAAATTGAAAAACAACAACAACCTCAACATTGAAAAACACCAACAAATTCAACAACAACCTCAGCATTGAAAAACAACAACAACCTCAACATTGAAAAACACCAACAAATTCAACAACAACCTCAACATTGAAAAACACCAACAAATTCAACAACAACCTCAGCATTGAAAAACAACAACAACCTCAACATTGAAAAACACCAACAAATTCAACAACAACCTCAACATTGGAGAACAACAACAACCTCAACATTGAAAAACACCAACAAATTCAACAACAACTTCAACATTGAGAAACACCAACAAATTCAACAACAACCTCGAAATTGAAAAACACCAACAAATTCAACAACAGCCTCAACATTGAAAAACAACAACAACCTCAACATTGAAAAACACCAACAAATTCAACAACAACCTCAACTTTGAAAAACAACAACAACCTCATCATGGAAAAACACCAACAAATTCAACAACAACCTCAACATTGAAAGACAACAACATCCTCAAAATTGAAAAACACCAACAAATTCAACAACAACCCCAACATTTAAAAACAACAACAACCTCGAAATTGAAAAACACCAACAAATTCAGCAACAACTTCAACATTGAAAAACACCAACAAATTCAACAACAACCTCGACATTGAAAAACACCATCAAATTCAACAACAACCTCAACATTGAAAAACACCAACAACCTCAAAATTGAAAAAACACCAACAAATTCAACAACAACCTCAACATTTAAAAACAACAACAACCTCAACATTGAAAAACACCAACAAACTCAACAACAACCTCAACATTGAAAAACAACAACAACCTCAACATTGAAAAACACCAACAAATTCAACAACAACCTCAACATTGAAAAACACCAACAAATTCAACAACAACCTCAACATTGAAAAACACCAACAAACTCAACAACAACCTCAACATTGAAAAACAACAACAACCTCAACATTGAAAAACACCAACAAATTCAACAACAACCTCAACATTGAAAAACACCAACAAATTCAACAACAAACTCAACATTGAAAAACACCAACAAACTCAACAACAACCTCAACATTGAAAAACAACAACAACCTCAACATTGAAAAACACCAACAAATTCAACAACAACCTCAACATTGAAAAACACCAACAAATTCAACAACAAACTCAAGTTTGAAAAACACGAACAAATTCAACAACCTCAACATTGAAAAACAACAACAACCTCAACATTGAAAAACACCAACAAATTCAACAACAACCTCAACATTGAAAAACACCAACAAATTCAACAACAACCTCAACATTGAAAAACAACAACAACCTCAACATTGAAAAACACCAACAAATTCAACAACAACCTCAACATTGAAAAACAACAACAACCTCAACATTGAAAAACACCCACAAATTCAACAACAACCTCAACATTGAAAAACAACAACAAACTCAACATTGAAAAACACCAACAAATTCAACAACAACCTCAACACTGAAAAACAACAACAACCTCAAGATTGAAAAACACCAACAAATTCAACAACAACCTCAACATTGAAAAACACCAACAAATTCAACAACAACCTAAACATTGAAAAACAACAACAACCTCAACATTGAAAAACACCAACAAATTCAACAAGAACCTCAACATTGAAAAACAACAACAACCTCAACATTGAAAAACACCAACAAATTCAACAACAACCTCAACATTGAAAAACACCAACAAATTCAACAACAACCTCAGCATTGAAAAACAACAACAACCTCAACATTGAAAAACACCAACAAATTCAACAACAACCTCAACATTGAAAAACAACAACAACCTCAACATTGAAAAACACCAACAAATTCAACAACAACCTCGAAATTGAAAAACACCAACAAATTCAACAACAACCTCAACATTGAAAAACAACAACAACCTCAACATTGAAAAACACCAACAAATTCAACAACAACCTCAACATTTAAAAACACCAACAAATTCAACAACAACCTCAACATTGAAAAACAACAACAATCTCAACATTGAAAAACACCAACAAATACAACAACAACCTCAACATGGAAAAACAGCAACAACCTCAACATTGAAAAAGACCAACAAATTCAACAACAACCTCAACATTGAAAAACACCAACAAATTCAACAACAACCTCAACATTGAAAAACACCAACAAATTCAACAACAACCTCAACATTGAAAAGCACCAACAAATTCAACAACAACCTCAACATTGAAAAACAACAACAACCTCAACATTGAAAATCACCAACAAATTCAACAACAACCTCAACATTGAAAAACAACAACAACCTCAACATTGAAAAACACCAACAAATTCAACAACAACCTCAACATTGAAAAACACCAACAAATTCAACAACAACCTCAGCATTGAAAAACAACAACAACCTCAACATTGAAAAACACCAACAAATTCAACAACAACCTCAACATTGAAAAACAACAACAACCTCAACATTGAAAAACACCAACAAATTCAACAACAACTTCAACATTGAAAAACACCAACAAATTCAACAACCTCGAAATTGAAAAACACCAAACAAATTCAACAACAACCTCAACATTGAAAAACAACAACAACCTCAACATTGAAAAACACCAACAAATTCAACAACAACCTCAACATTGAAAAACACCAACAAATTCAACAACAACCTCAACATTGAAAAACAACAACAACCTCAACATTGAAAAACACCAACAAATTCAACAACAACCTCAACATTGAAAAACAACAACAACCTCAACATTGAAAAACACCAACAAATTCAACAACAACCTCAGCATTGAAAAACAACAACAACCTCAACATTGAAAAACACCAACAAATTCAACAACAACCTCAACATTGAAAAACACCAACAAATTCAACAACAACCTCAGCATTGATAAACAACAACAACCTCAACATTGAAAAACACCAACAAATTCAACAACAACCTCAACATTGGAGAACAACAACAACCTCAACATTGAAAAACACCAACAAATTCAACAACAACTTCAACATTGAGAAACACCAACAAATTCAACAACAACCTCGAAATTGAAAAACACCAACAAATTCAACAACAGCCTCAACATTGAAAAACAACAACAACCTCAACATTGAAAAACACCAACAAATTCAACAACAACCTCAACTTTGAAAAACAACAACAACCTCATCATGGAAAAACACCAACAAATTCAACAACAACCTCAACATTGAAAGACAACAACATCCTCAAAATTGAAAAACACCAACAAATTCAACAACAACCCCAACATTTAAAAACAACAACAACCTCGAAATTGAAAAACACCAACAAATTCAGCAACAACTTCAACATTGAAAAACACCAACAAATTCAACAACAACCTCGACATTGAAAAACACCATCAAATTCAACAACAACCTCAACATTGAAAAACACCAACAACCTCAAAATTGAAAAAACACCAACAAATTCAACAACAACCTCAACATTTAAAAACAACAACAACCTCAACATTGAAAAACACCAACAAACTCAACAACAACCTCAACATTGAAAAACAACAACAACCTCAACATTGAAAAACACCAACAAATTCAACAACAACCTCAACATTGAAAAACAACAACAACCTCAACATTGAAAAACACCAACAAATTCAACAACAACCTCAACATTGAAAAACACCAACAAATTCAACAACAACCTCAGCATTGAAAAACAACAACAACCTCAACATTGAAAAACACCAACAAATTCAACAACAACCTCAACATTGAAAAACAACAACAACCTCAACATTGAAAAACACCAACAAATTCAACAACAACTTCAACATTGAAAAACACCCACAAATTCAACAACCTCGAAATTGAAAAACACCAAACAAATTCAACAACAACCTCAACATTGAAAAACAACAACAACCTAAACATTGAAAAACACCAACAAATTCAACAACAACCTCAACATTGAAAAACACCAACAAATTCAACAACAACCTCAACATTGAAAAACAACAACAACCTCAACATTGAAAAACACCAACAAATTCAACAACAACCTCAAAATTGAAAAACAACAACAACCTCAACATTGAAAAACACCAACAAATTCAACAACAACCTCAGCATTGAAAAACAACAACAACCTCAACATTGAAAAACACCAACAAATTCAACAACAACCTCAACATTGAAAAACACCAACAAATTCAACAACAACCTCAGCATTGAAAAACAACAACAACCTCAACATTGAAAAACACCAACAAATTCAACAACAACCTCAACATTGGAGAACAACAACAACCTCAACATTGAAAAACACCAACAAATTCAACAACAACTTCAACATTGAGAAACACCAACAAATTCAACAACAACCTCGAAATTGAAAAACACCAACAAATTCAACAACAGCCTCAACATTGAAAAACAACAACAACCTCAACATTGAAAAACACCAACAAATTCAACAACAACCTCAACTTTGAAAAACAACAACAACCTCATCATGGAAAAACACCAACAAATTCAACAACAACCTCAACATTGAAAGACAACAACATCCTCAAAATTGAAAAACACCAACAAATTCAACAACAACCCCAACATTTAAAAACAACAACAACCTCGAAATTGAAAAACACCAACAAATTCAGCAACAACTTCAACATTGAAAAACACCAACAAATTCAACAACAACCTCGACATTGAAAAACACCATCAAATTCAACAACAACCTCAACATTGAAAAACACCAACAACCTCAAAATTGAAAAAACACCAACAAATTCAACAACAACCTCAACATTTAAAAACAACAACAACCTCAACATTGAAAAACACCAACAAACTCAACAACAACCTCAACATTGAAAAACAACAACAACCTCAACATTGAAAAACACCAACAAATTCAACAACAACCTCAACATTGAAAAACACCAACAAATTCAACAACAAACTCAAGATTGAAAAACACGAACAAATTCAACAACCTCAACGTTGAAAAACAACAACAACCTCAACATTGAAAAACACCAACAAATTCAACAACAACCTCAACATTGAAAAATACCAACAAATTCAACAACAACCTCAACATTGAAAAACAACAACAACCTCAACATTGAAAAACACCAACAAATTCAACAACAACCTCAACATTGAAAAACAACAACAACCTCAACATTGAAAAACACCCACAAATTCAACAACAACCGCAACATTGGAAAACAACAACAAACTCAACATTGAAAAACACCAACAAATTCAACAACAACCTCAACATTGAAAAACAACAACAACCTCAAGATTGAAAAACACTTACAATTTCAACAATAACCTCAACATTGAAAAATAACAACAACCTCAACATTGAAAAACACCAACAAATTCAACAACAACCTCAACATTGAAAAACATCAACAAATTCAACAACAACCTCAGCATTTAAAAACAACAACAACCTCAACATTGAAAAACACCAACAAATTCAACAACAACCTCAACATTGAAGAACAACAACAACCTCAACCTTGAAAAACACCAACAAATTCAACAACAACTTCAACATTGAAAAACACCAACAAATTCAACAACAACCTCGAAATTGAAAAACACCAACAAATTCAACAACAACCTCAACATTGAAAAAGAACAACAACCTCAACATTGAAAAACACCAACAAATTCAACAACAACCTCAACATTGAAAAACACCAACAAATTCAACAACAACCTCAACATTGAAAAACAACAACAACCTCAACATTGAAAAACACCAACAAATTCAACAACAACCTCAACATTGAAAAACAACAACAACCTCAACATTGAAAAACACCAACAAATTCAACAACAACCTCAACATTGAAAAACAGCAACAAATTCAACAACAACCTCAGCATTGAAAAACAACAACAACCTCAACATTGAAAAACACCAACAAATTCAACAACAACCTCAACATTGAAAAACAACAACAACCTCAACATTGAAAAACACCAACAAATTCAACAACAACTTCAACATTGAGAAACACCAACAAATTCAACAACAACCTCGAAATTGAAAAACACCAACAAATTCAACAACAGCCTCAACATTGAAAAACAACAACAACCTCAACATTGAAAAACACCAACAAATTCAACAACAACCTCAACTTTGAAAAACAACAACAACTTCATCATGGAAAAACACCAACAAATTCAACAACAACCTCAACATTGAAATACAACAACATCCTCAAAATTGAAAAACACCAACAAATTCAACAACAACCCGAACATTTAAAAACAACAACAACCTCAACATTGAAAAACAACAACAACCTCAACATTGAAAAACACCAACAAATTCAACAACAACCTCGAAATTGAAATACACCAACAAATTCAGCAACAACTTCAACATTGAAAAACACCAACAAATTCAACAACAACCTCGACAATGAAAAACACCATTATATTCAACAAAAACCTCAACATTGAAAAACACCAACAACCTCAAAATTGAAAAAACACCAACAAATTCAACAACAACTTCAACATTTAAAAACAACAACAACCTCAACATTGAAAAACACCAACAAATTCAACAACAACCTCAACATTGAAAAACACCAACAAATTCAACAACAACCTCAACATTGAAAAACACCAACAAACTCAACAACAACCTCAACATTGAAAAACAACAACAACCTCAACATTGAAAAACACCAACAAATTCAACAACAACCTCAACATTGAAAAACACCAACAAATTCAACAACAAACTCAACATTGAAAAACACCAACAAACTCAACAACAACCTCAACATTGAAAAACAACAACAACCTCAACATTGAAAAACACCAACAAATTCAACAACAACCTCAACATTGAAAAACACCAACAAATTCAACAACAAACTCAAGTTTGAAAAACACGAACAAATTCAACAACCTCAACATTGAAAAACAACAACAACCTCAACATTGAAAAACACCAACAAATTCAACAACAACCTCAACATTGAAAAACACCAACAAATTCAACAACAAACTCAACATTGAAAAACAACAACAACCTCAACATTGAAAAACACCAACAAATTCAACAACAACCTCAACATTGAAAAACAACAACAACCTCAACATTGAAAAACACCCACAAATTCAACAACAACCTCAACATTGAAAAACAACAACAAACTCAACATTGAAAAACACCAACAAATTCAACAACAACCTCAACACTGAAAAACAACAACAACCTCAAGATTGAAAAACACCAACAAATTCAACAACAACCTCAACATTGAAAAACACCAACAAATTCAACAACAACCTAAACATTGAAAAACAACAACAACCTCAACATTGAAAAGCACCAACAAATTCAACAAGAACCTCAACATTGAAAAACAACAACAACCTCAACATTGAAAAACACCAACAAATTCAACAACAACCTCAACATTGAAAAACACCAACAAATTCAACAACAACCTCAGCATTGAAAAACAACAACAACCTCAACATTGAAAAACACCAACAAATTCAACAACAACCTCAACATTGAAAAACAACAACAACCTCAACATTGAAAAACACCAACAAATTCAACAACAACCTCGACATTGAAAAACACCAACAAATTCAACAACAACCTCAACATTGAAAAACAACAACAACCTCAACATTGAAAAACACCAACAAATTCAACAACAACCTCAACATTTAAAAACACCAACAAATTCAACAACAACCTCAACATTGAAAAACAACAACAATCTCAACATTGAAAAACACCAACAAATTCAACAACAACCTCAACATGGAAAAACAGCAACAACCTCAACATTGAAAAACACCAACAAATTCAACAACAACCTCAACATTGAAAAACACCAACAAATTCAACAACAACCTCAACATTGAAAAACACCAACAAATTCAACAACAACCTCAACATTGAAAAGCACCAACAAATTCAACAACAACCTCAACATTGAAAAAGAACAACAACCTCAACATTGAAAATCACCAACAAATTCAACAACAACCTCAACATTGAAAAACAACAACAACCTCAACATTGAAAAACACCAACAAATTCAACAACAACCTCAACATTGAAAAACACCAACAAATTCAACAACAACCTCAGCATTGAAAAACAACAACAACCTCAACATTGAAAAACACCAACAAATTCAACAACAACCTCAACATTGAAAAACAACAACAACCTCAACATTGAAAAACACCAACAAATTCAACAACAACTTCAACATTGAAAAACACCAACAAATTCAACAACCTCGAAATTGAAAAACACCAAACAAATTCAACAACAATCTCAACATTGAAAAACAACAACAACCTCAACATTGAAAAACACCAACAAATTCAACAACAACCTCAACATTGAAAAACACCAACAAATTCAACAACAACCTCAACATTGAAAAACAACAACAACCTCAACATTGAAAAACACCAACAAATTCAACAACAACCTCAACATTGAAAAACAACAACAACCTCAACATTGAAAAACACCAACAAATTCAACAACAACCTCAGCATTGAAAAACAACAACAACCTCAACATTGAAAAACACCAACAAATTCAACAACAACCTCAACATTGAAAAACACCAACAAATTCAACAACAACCTCAGCATTGAAAAACAACAACAACCTCAACATTGAAAAACACCAACAAATTCAACAACAACCTCAACATTGGAGAACAACAACAACCTCAACATTGAAAAACACCAACAAATTCAACAACAACTTCAACATTGAGAAACACCAACAAATTCAACAACAACCTCGAAATTGAAAAAAACCAACAAATTCAACAACAGCCTCAACATTGAAAAACAACAACAACCTCATCATGGAAAAACACCAACAAATTCAACAACAACCTCAACATTGAAAGACAACAACATCCTCAAAATTGAAAAACACCAACAAATTCAACAACAACCCCAACATTTAAAAACAACAACAACCTCGAAATTGAAAAACACCAACAAATTCAGCAACAACTTCAACATTGAAAAACACCAACAAATTCAACAACAACCTCGACATTGAAAAACACCATCAAATTCAAGAACAACCTCAACATTGAAAAACACCAACAACCTCAAAATTGAAAAAACACCAACAAATTCAACAACAACCTCAACATTTAAAAACAACAACAACCTCAACATTGAAAAACACCAACAAATTCAACAACAACCTCAACATTGAAAAACACCAACAAATTCAACAACAACCTCAACATTGAAAAACAACAACAACCTCAACATTGAAAAACACCAACAAATTCAACAACAACCTCAACATTGAAAAACACCAACAAATTCAACAACAACCTCAGCATTGAAAAACAACAACAACCTCAACATTGAAAAACACCAACAAATTCAACAACAACCTCAACATTGAAGAACAACAACAACCTCAACATTGAAAAACACCAACAAATTCATCAACAACCTCAACATTGAAGAACAACAACAACCTCAACATTGAAAAACACCAACAAATTCAACAACAACCTCAACATTGAAAAACACCAACAAATTCAACAACAACCTCAGCATTGAAAAACAACAACAACCTCAACATTGAAAAACACCAACAAATTCAACAACAACCTCAACATTGAAGAACAACAACAACCTCAACATTGAAAAACAACAACAAATTCAACAACAACCTCAACATTGAAGAACAACAACAACCTCAACATTGAAAAACACCAACAAATTCAACAACAACCTCGAAATTGAAAAACACCAACAAATTCAACAACAACCTCAACATTGAAAAACAACAACAACCTCAACATTGAAAAACAACAACAACCTCAACATTGAAAAACACCAACAAATTCAACAACAACCTCAACATTGAAAAACAGCAACAAATTCAACAACAACCTCAGCATTGAAAAACAACAACAACCTCAACATTGAAAAACACCAACAAATTCAACAACAACCTCAACATTGAAAAACAACAACAACCTCAACATTGAAAAACACCAACAAATTCATCAACAACTTCAACATTGAGAAACACCAACAAATTCAACAACAACCTCGAAATTGAAAAACACCAACAAATTCAACAACAGCCTCAACATTGAAAAACAACAACAACCTCAACATTGAAAAACACCAACAAATTCAACAACAACCTCAACTTTGAAAAACAACAACAACCTCATCATGGAAAAACACCAACAAATTCAACAACAACCTCAACATTGAAAAACAACAACATCCTCAAAATTGAAAAACACCAACAAATTCAACAACAACCCCAACATTTAAAAACAACAACAACCTCAACATTGAAAAAGAACAACAACCTCAACATTGAAAAACACCAACAAATTCAACAACAACCTCGAAATTGAAAAACACCAAAGAATTCAGCAACAACTTCAACATTGAAAAACACCAACAAATTCAACAACAACCTCGACATTGAAAAACACCATCATATTCAACAACAACCTCAACATTGAAAAACACCAACAACCTCAAAATTGAAGAAACACCAACAAATTCAACAACAACCTCAACATTTAAAAACAACAACAACCTCAACATTGAAAAACACCAACAAATTCAACAACAACCTCGAAATTGAATAACACCAACAAATTCAACAACAACCTCAACATTGAAAAACAACAACAACCTCAACATTGAAAAACAACAACAACCTCAACATTGAAAAACACCAACAAATTCAACAACAACCTCAACATTGAAAAACAGCAACAAATTCAACAACAACCTCAGCACTGAAAAACAACAACAACCTCAACATTGAAAAACACCAACAAATTCAACAACAACCTCAACATTGAAAAACAACAACAACCTCAACATTGAAAAACACCAACAAATTCATCAACAACTTCAACATTGAGAAACACCAACAAATTCAACAACAACCTCGAAATTGAAAAACACCAACAAATTCAACAACAGCCTCAACATTGAAAAACAACAACAACCTCAACATTGAAAAACACCAACAAATTCAACAACAACCTCAACTTTGAAAAACAACAACAACCTCATCATGGAAAAACACCAACAAATTCAACAACAACCTCAACATTGAAAAACAACAACATCCTCAAAATTGAAAAACACCAACAAATTCAACAACAACCCCAACATTTAAAAACAACAACAACCTCAACATTGAAAAACAACAACAACCTCAACATTGAAAAACACCAACAAATTCAACAACAACCTCGAAATTGAAAAACACCAAAGAATTCAGCAACAACTTCAACATTGAGAAACACCAACAAATTCAACAACAACCTCGACATTGAAAAACACCATCATATTCAACAACAACCTCAACATTGAAAAACACCAACAACCTCAAAATTGAAAAAACACCAACAAATTCAACAACAACCTCAACATTTAAAAACAACAACAACCTCAACATTGAAAAACACCAACAAATTCAACAACAACCTCAACATTGAAAAACACCAACAAATTCAACAACAACTTCAACATTGAAAAACACCAACAAACTCAACAACAACCTCAACATTGAAAAACAACAACAACCTCAACATTGAAAAACACCAACAAATTCAACAACAACCTCAAGATTGAAAAACACCAACAAATTCAACAACAAACTCAAGATTGAAAAACACGAACAAATTCAACAACCTCAACATTGAAAAACAACAACAAACTCAACATTGAAAAACACCAACAAATTCAACAACAACCTCAACATTGAAAAACACCAAAAAATTCAACAACAACCTCAACATTGAATAACAACAACAACCTCAACATTGAAAAACAACAACAACCTCAACATTGAAAAACACCCACAAATTCAACAACAACTTCAACATTGAAAAACAACAACAAACTCAACATTGAAAAACACCAACAAATTCAACAACAACCTCAACTTTGAAAAACAACAACAACCTCAAGATTGAAAAACACCAACAAATTCAACAATAACCTCAACATTGAAAAATAACAACAACCTCAACATTGAAAAACACCAACAAATTCAACAACAACCTCAACATTGAAAAACACCAACAAATTCAACAACAACCTCAACATTGAAAAACAACAACAACCTCAACATTGAAAAACACCAACAAATTCAACAACAACCTCAACATTGAAAAACAACAACAACCTGAACATTGAAAAACACCAACAAATTCAGCAACAACCTCAACATTGAAAAACACCAACAAATTCAACAACAACCTCAGCATTGAAAAACAACGACAACCTCAACATTGAAAAACACCAACAAATTCAACAACAACGTCAACATTGAAAAACAACAACAACCTCAACATTGAAAAACACCAACAAATTCAACAACAACTTCAACATTGAAAAACACCAACAAATTCAACAACAACCTCGAAATTGAAAAACACCAACAAATTCAACAACAACCTCAACATTGAAAAACAACAACATCCTCAACTTTGAAAAACAGCAACAAATTCAACAACAACCTCAACATTGAAAAACAACAACAACCTCAACATTGGAAAAGACCAACAAATTCAACAACAACCTCAACATTTAAAAACACCAACAAATTCAACAACAACCTCAACATTGAAAAACAACAACAATCTCAACATTGAAAAACACCAACAAATTCAACAACAACCTCAACATGGAAAAACAGCAACAACCTCAACATTGAAAAACACCAACAAATTCAACAACAACCTCAACATTGAAAAACACCAACAAATTCAACATCAACCTCAGCATTGAAAAACACCAACAAATTCAACAACAACCTCAACATTGAAAAACACCAACAAATTCAACAACAACCTCAACATTGAAAAGCACCAACAAATTCAACAACAACCTCAACATTGAAAAACAACAACAACCTCAACATTGAAAATCACCAACAAATTCAACAACAACCTCAACATTGAAAAACAACAACAACCTCAACATTGAAAAACACCAACAAATTCAACAACAACCTCAACATTGAAAAACAACAACAACCTCAACATTGAAAAACACCAACAAATTCAATAACAACCTCGAAATTGAAAAACACCAACAAATTCAACAACAACCTCAACATTGAAAAACAACAACAACCTCAACATTGAAAAACACCAGCAAATTCAACAACAACCTCAACATTGAAAAACACCAACAAATTCAACAACAACCTCAGCATTGAAAAACAACAACAACCTCAGCATTGAAAAACACCAACAAATTCAACAACAACCTCAACATTGAAGAACAACAACAACCTCAACATTGAAAAACACCAACAAATTCAACAACAACTTCAACATTGAAAAACACCAACAAATTCAACAACAACCTCGAAACTGAAAAACACCAACAAATTCAACAACAACCTCAACATTGAAAAACAACAACAACCTCAACATTGAAAAACAACAACAACCTCAACATTGAAAAACACCAACAAATTCAACAACAACCTCAACATTGAAAAACAGCAACAAATTCAACAACAACCTCAGCATTGAAAAACAACAACAACCTCAACATTGAAAAACACCAACAAATTCAACAACAACCTCAACATTGAAAAACAACAACAACCTCAACATTGAAAAACACCAACAAATTCAACAACAACTTCAACATTGAGAAACACCAACAAATTCAACAACAACCTCGAAATTGAAAAACACCAACAAATTCAACAACAGCCTCAACATTGAAAAACAACAACAACCTCAACATTGAAAAACACCAACAAATTCAACAACAACCTCAACTTTGAAAAACAACAACAACCTCATCATGGAAAAACACCAACAAATTCAACAACAACCTCAACATTGAAAAACAACAACATCCTCAAAATTGAAAAACACCAACAAATTCAACAACAACCCCAACATTTAAAAACAACAACAACCTCAACATTGAAAAACAACAACAACCTCAACATTGAAAAACACCAACAAATTCAACAACAACCTCGAAATTGAAAAACACCAACAAATTCAGCAACAACTTCAACATTGAAAAACACCAACAAATTCAACAACAACCTCGACATTGAAAAACACCAACAACCTCAAAATTGTTAAAACACCAAGAAATTCAACAACAACCTCAACATTTAAAAACAACAACAACCTCAACATTGAAAAACACCAACAAATTCAACAACAACCTCAACATTGAAAAACACCAAGAAACTCAACAACAACCTCAACATTGAAAAACAACAACAACCTCAACATTGAAAAACACCAACAACTTCAACAACAACCTCAACATTGAAAAACACCAACAAATTCAACAACAAACTCAAGATTGAAAAACACCAACAAATTCAACAACCTCAACATTGAAAAACAACAACAACCTCAACATTGAAAAACACCAACAAATTCAACAACAACCTCAACATTGAAAAACACCAAAAAATTCAATAACAACCTCAACATTGAAAAACAACAACAACCTCAACATTGAAAAACACCAACAAATTCAACAACAACCTCAACATTGAAAAACAACAACAACCTCAACATTGAAAAACACCCACAAATTCAACAACAACCTCAACATTGAAAAACAACAACAAACTCAACATTGAAAAACACCAACAAATTCAACAACAACCTCAACATTGAAAAACAACAACAACCTCAACATTGAAAAACACCAACAAATTCAACAATAACCTCAACATTGAAAAATAACAACAATCTCAACATTGAAAAACACCAACAAATTCAACAACAACCTCAACATTGAAAAACACCAACAAATTAAACAACAACCTCAACATTGAAAAACAACAACAACCTCAACATTGAAAAACACCAACAAATTCAACAACAACCTCAACATTGAAAAACAACAACAACCTCAACATTGAAAAACACCAACAAATTCAACAACAACCTCAACATTGAAAAACACCAACAAATTCAACAACAACCTCAGCATTGAAAAACAACAACAACCTCAACATTGAAAAACACAAACAAATTCAACAACAACCTCAACATTGAAAAACAACAACAACCTCAACATTGAAAAACACCAACAAATTCAACAACAACTTCAACATTGAAAAACACCAGCAAATTCAACAA
The DNA here is from genome assembly GCA_026770705.1 of Isurus oxyrinchus. NCBI lineage: Eukaryota > Metazoa > Chordata > Chondrichthyes > Lamniformes > Lamnidae > Isurus > Isurus oxyrinchus. The sequence continues at coordinate 112,819 of JANJGN010000214.1, forward strand.
CAACCTCGAAATTGAAAAACACCAACAAATTCAACAACAACCTCAACATTGAAAAACAACAACAACCTCAACATTGGAAAACACCAACAAATTCAACAACAACCTCAACATTTAAAAACACCAACAAATTCAACAACAACCTCAACATTGAAAAACAACAACAATCTCAACATTGAAAAACACCAACAAATTCAACAACAACCTCAACATGGAAAAACAGCAACAACCTCAACATTGAAAAACACCAACAAATTCAACAACAACCTCAACATTGAAAAACACCAACAAATTCAACAACAACGTCAACATTGAAAAACACCAAAAAATTCAACAACAAACTCAACATTGAAAAACACCAACAAATTCAACAACAACCTCAACATTGAAAAACAACAACAACCTCAACATTGAAAAACACCAACAAATTCAACAACAACCTCAACATTGAAAAGCACCAACAAATTCAACAAAAACGTCAACATTGAAAAACAACAACAACCTCAACATTGAAAATCACGAACAAATTCAACAACAACCTCAACATTGAAAAACAACAACAACCTCAACATTGAAAAACACCAACAAATTCAACAACAACCTCAACATTGAAAAACACCAACAAATTCAACAACAACCTCAGCATTGAAAAACAACAACAACCTCAACATTGAAAAACACCAACAAATTCAACAACAACCTCAACATTGAAAAACAACTACAACCTCAACATTGAAAAATACCAACAAATTCAACAAAAACTTCAACATTGAAAAACACCAACAAATTCAACAACAACCTCGAAATTGAAAAACACCAACAAATTCAACAACAACTTCAACATTGAAAAACACCAACAAATTCAACAACAACCTCGACATTGAAAAACACCATCAAATTCAACAACAACCTCAACATTGAAAAACACCAACAACCTCAAAATTGAAAAAACACCAACAAATTCAACAACAACCTCAACATTTAAAAACAACAAAAACCTCAACATTGAAAAACACCAACAAATTCAACAACAACCTCAACATTGAAAAACACCAACAAATTCAACAACAACCTCAACATTGAAAAACAACAACAACCTCAACATTGAAAAACACCAACAAATTCAACAACAACCTCAACATTGAAAAACACCAACAAATTCAACAACAACCTCAGCATTGAAAAACAACAACCTCAACATTGAAAAACACCAACAAATTCAACAACAACCTCAACATTGAAAAACAACAACAACCTCAACATTGAAAAACACCAACAAATTCAACAACAACTTCAACATTGAAAAACACCAACAAATTCAACAACAACCTCGAAATTGAAAAACACCAACAAATTCAACAGCAACTTCAACATTGAAAAACACCAACAAATTCAACAACAACGTCGACATTGAAAAACACCATCAAATTCAACAACAACCTCAACATTGAAAAACACCAACAACCTCAAAATTGAAAACACACCAACAAATTCCACAACAATCTCATCAATTAAAAACAACAACAATCTCAGCATTGTAAAACACCAACAAATGCAACAACAACATCAACATTGAAAAACACCAACAAATTCAACAACAACCTCAACATTGAAAAACACCAACAAACTCAACAACAACCTCAACATTGAAAAACAACAACAAACTCAACATTGAAAAACACCAAAAAATTCAACAACAACCTCAACATTGAAAAACAACAACAACCTCAAAATTGAAAAACACCAACAAATTCAACAATAACCTCCACATTGAAAAACAACAACAACCTCAACATTGAAAAACACCAACAAATTCAACAACAACCTCAACATTGAAAAACACCAACAAATTCAACAACAACCTCAACATTGAAAAACAACAACAACCTCAACATTGAAAAACACCAACAAATTCAACAACAACCTCAAAATTGAAAAACAACAACAACCTCAACATTGAAAAACACCAACAAATTCAACAACAACCTCAACATTGAAAAACAACAACAACCTCAACATTGAAAAACACCAACAAATTCAACAACAACTTCAACATTGAGAAACACCAACAAATTCAACAACAACCTCGAAATTGAAAAACACCAACAAATTCAACAACAGCCTCAACATTGAAAAACAACAACAACCTCAACATTGAAAAACAACAACAACCTCAACATTGAAAAACACCAACAAATTCAACAACAACCTCAACATTGAAAAACGCCAACAAATTCAACAACAACCTCAGCATTGAAAAACAACAACCTAAACATTGTAAAACACCAACAAATTCAACAACAACCTCAACATTGAAAAACAACAACAACCTCAACATTGAAAAACACCCACAAATTCAACAACAACTTCAACATTGAAAAACACCAACAAATTCAACAACAACCTCGAAATTGAAAAACACCAACAAATTCAACAGCAACTTCAACATTGAAAAACACCAACAAATTCAACAACAACGTCGACATTGAAAAACACCATCAAATTCAACAACAACCTCAACATTGAAAAACACCAACAACCTCAAAATTGAAAACACACCAACAAATTCCACAACAATCTCATCAATTAAAAACAACAACAATCTCAGCATTGTAAAACACCAACAAATTCAACAACAGCATCAACATTGAAAAACACCAACAAATTCAACAACAACCTCAACATTGAAAAACACCAACAAACTCAACAACAACCTCAACATTGAAAAACAACAACAAACTCAACATTGAAAAACACCAAAAAATTCAACAACAACCTCAACATTGAAAAACAACAACAACCTCAAAATTGAAAAACACCAACAAATTCAACAATAACCTCCACATTGAAAAACAACAACAACCTCAACATTGAAAAACACCAACAAATTCAACAACAACCTCAACATTGAAAAACACCAACAAATTCAACAACAACCTCAACATTGAAAAACAACAACAACCTCAACATTGAAAAACACCAACAAATTCAACAACAACCTCAAAATTGAAAAACAACAACAACCTCAACATTGAAAAACACCAACAAATTCAACAACAACCTCAACATTGAAAAACAACAACAACCTCAACATTGAAAAACACCAACAAATTCAACAACAACTTCAACATTGAGAAACACCAACAAATTCAACAACAACCCCAACATTTAAAAACAACAACAACCACAACATTGAACAACAACAACAACCTCAACATTGAAAAACAACATCAAACTCAACATTGAAAAACACCAACAAATTCAACAACAACCTCAACATTGAAAAACAACAACAACCTCAACATTGAAAAACACCAACAAATTCAACAACCTCAACAGTGAAAAACACCAACAAATTCAACAACAACCTCAACATTGAAAAACAACAACAACCTCAACATTGAAAAACACCAACAAATTCAACAACAACCTCAACATTGAAAAACAACAACAACCTCAACATTGAAAAACACCAACAAATTCAACAACAACCTCAACATTGAAAAACACCAACAAATTCAACAACAACATCAGCATTGAAAAACAACAACAACCTCAACATTGAAAAACACCAACAAATTCAACAACAACCTCAACATTGAAAAACAACAACAACCTCAACATTGAAAAACACCAACAAATTCAACAAAAACTTCAACATTGAAAAACACCAACAAATTCAACAACAACCTCGAAATTGAAAAACACCAACAAATTCAACAACAACTTCAACATTGAAAAACACTAACAATTTCAACAACAACCTCGACATTGAAAAACACCATCAAATTCAACAACAACCTCAACATTGAAAAACACCAACAACCTCAAAATTGAAAACACACCAACAAATTCAACAACAATCTCAACATTTAAAAACAACAACAACCTCAACATTGAAAAACACCAACAAATTCAACAACAACCCCAACATTGAAAAACACCAACAAATTCAACAACAACCTCAACATTTAAAAACACCAACAAACTCAACAACAACCTCAACATTGAAAAACAACAACAACCTCAACATTGAAAAACACCAACAAATTCAACAACAACCTCAACATTGAAAAACACCAACAAATTCAACAACAAACTCAAGATTGAAAGACACCAACAAATTCAACAACCTCAACATTGAAAAACAACAACAACCTCAAAATTGAAAAACACTAACACTTTCAACAACAACCTCAACATTGAAAAACACCAACAAATTCAACAACAACCTCAACATTGAAAAACAACAACAACCTCAACATTGAACAACACCAACAAATTCAACAACAACCTCAACATTGAAAAACAACAACAACCTCAACATTGAAAAACACCAACAAATTCAACAACAACCTCAACATTGAAAAACACCAACAAATTCAACAACAACCTCAACATTGAAAAACAACAACAAACTCAACATTGAAAAACAACAACAAATTCAACAACAACCTCAACATTGAAAAACAACAACAACCTCAACAATGAAAAACACCAGCAAATTCAACAACAACCTCAACATTGAAAAACACCAACAAATTCAACAACAACCTCAACATTGAAAAACAACAACAACCTCAACATTGAAAAACACCAACAAATTCAACAACAACCTCAACATTGAAAAACACCAACAAATTCAACAACAACCTCAGCATTGAAAAACAACAACAACCTCAACATTGAAAAACACCCACAAATTCAACAACAACTTCAACATTGAAAAACACCAACAAATTCAACAACAACCTCGAAATTGAAAAACACCAACAAATTCAACAGCAACTTCAACATTGAAAAACACCAACAAATTCAACAACAACGTCGACATTGAAAAACACCATCAAATTCAACAACAACCTCAACATTGAAAAACACCAACAACCTCAAAATTGAAAACACACCAACAAATTCCACAACAATCTCATCAATTAAAAACAACAACAATCTCAGCATTGTAAAACACCAACAAATTCAACAACAGCATCAACATTGAAAAACACCAACAAATTCAACAACAACCTCAACATTGAAAAACACCAACAAACTCAACAACAACCTCAACATTGAAAAACAACAACAAACTCAACATTGAAAAACACCAAAAAATTCAACAACAACCTCAACATTGAAAAACAACAACAACCTCAAAATTGAAAAACACCAACAAATTCAACAATAACCTCCACATTGAAAAACAACAACAACCTCAACATTGAAAAACACCAACAAATTCAACAACAACCTCAACATTGAAAAACACCAACAAATTCAACAACAACCTCAACATTGAAAAACAACAACAACCTCAACATTGAAAAACACCAACAAATTCAACAACAACCTCAAAATTGAAAAACAACAACAACCTCAACATTGAAAAACACCAACAAATTCAACAACAACCTCAACATTGAAAAACAACAACAACCTCAACATTGAAAAACACCAACAAATTCAACAACAACTTCAACATTGAGAAACACCAACAAATTCAACAACAACCCCAACATTTAAAAACAACAACAACCACAACATTGAACAACAACAACAACCTCAACATTGAAAAACAACATCAAACTCAACATTGAAAAACACCAACAAATTCAACAACAACCTCAACATTGAAAAACAACAACAACCTCAACATTGAAAAACACCAACAAATTCAACAACCTCAACAGTGAAAAACACCAACAAATTCAACAACAACCTCAACATTGAAAAACAACAACAACCTCAACATTGAAAAACACCAACAAATTCAACAACAACCTCAACATTGAAAAACAACAACAACCTCAACATTGAAAAACACCAACAAATTCAACAACAACCTCAACATTGAAAAACACCAACAAATTCAACAACAACCTCAGCATTGAAAAACAACAACAACCTCAACATTGAAAAACACCAACAAATTCAACAACAACCTCAACATTGAAAAACAACAACAACCTCAACATTGAAAAACACCAACAAATTCAACAAAAACTTCAACATTGAAAAACACCAACAAATTCAACAACAACCTCGAAATTGAAAAACACCAACAAATTCAACAACAACTTCAACATTGAAAAACACTAACAATTTCAACAACAACCTCGACATTGAAAAACACCATCAAATTCAACAACAACCTCAACATTGAAAAACACCAACAACCTCAAAATTGAAAACACACCAACAAATTCAACAACAACCTCAACATTTAAAAACAACAACAACCTCAACATTGAAAAACACCAACAAATTCAACAACAACCCCAACATTGAAAAACACCAACAAATTCAACAACAACCTCAACATTTAAAAACACCAACAAACTCAACAACAACCTCAACATTGAAAAACAACAACAACCTCAACATTGAAAAACACCAACAAATTCAACAACAACCTCAACATTGAAAAACACCAACAAATTCAACAACAAACTCAAGATTGAAAGACACCAACAAATTCAACAACCTCAACATTGAAAAACAACAACAACCTCAAAATTGAAAAACACTAACACTTTCAACAACAACCTCAACATTGAAAAACACCAACAAATTCAACAACAACCTCAACATTGAAAAACAACAACAACCTCAACATTGAACAACACCAACAAATTCAACAACAACCTCAACATTGAAAAACAACAACAACCTCAACATTGAAAAACACCAACAAATTCAACAACAACCTCAACATTGAAAAACACCAACAAATTCAACAACAACCTCAACATTGAAAAACAACAACAAACTCAACATTGAAAAACAACAACAAATTCAACAACAACCTCAACATTGAAAAACAACAACAACCTCAACAATGAAAAACACCAGCAAATTCAACAACAACCTCAACATTGAAAAACACCAACAAATTCAACAACAACCTCAACATTGAAAAACAACAACAACCTCAACATTGAAAAACACCAACAAATTCAACAACAACCTCAACATTGAAAAACACCAACAAATTCAACAACAACCTCAGCATTGAAAAACAACAACAACCTCAACATTGAAAAATACCAACAAATTCAACAAAAACTTCAACATTGAAAAACACCAACAAATTCAACAACAACCTCGAAATTGAAAAACACCAACAAATTCAACAACAACTTCAACATTGAAAAACACCAACAAATTCAACAACAACCTCGACATTGAAAAACACCATCAAATTCAACAACAACCTCAACATTGAAAAACACCAACAACCTCAAAATTGAAAAAACACCAACAAATTCAACAACAACCTCAACATTTAAAAACAACAAAAACCTCAACATTGAAAAACACCAACAAATTCAACAACAACCTCAACATTGAAAAACACCAACAAATTCAACAACAACCTCAACATTGAAAAACAACAACAACCTCAACATTGAAAAACACCAACAAATTCAACAACAACCTCAACATTGAAAAACACCAACAAATTCAACAACAACCTCAGCATTGAAAAACAACAACCTCAACATTGAAAAACACCAAGAAATTCAACAACAACCTCAACATTGAAAAACAACAACAACCTCAACATTGAAAAACACCAACAAATTCAACAACAACTTCAACATTGAAAAACACCAACAAATTCAACAACAACCTCGAAATTGAAAAACACCAACAAATTCAACAGCAACTTCAACATTGAAAAACACCAACAAATTCAACAACAACGTCGACATTGAAAAAAACCATCAAATTCAACAATAACCTCCACATTGAAAAACAACAACAACCTCAACATTGAAAAACACCAACAAATTCAACAACAACCTCAACATTGAAAAACACCAACAAATTCAACAACAACCTCAACATTGAAAAACAACAACAACCTCAACATTGAAAAACACCAACAAATTCAACAACAACCTCAAAATTGAAAAACAACAACAACCTCAACATTGAAAAACACCAACAAATTCAACAACAACCTCAACATTGAAAAACAACAACAACCTCAACATTGAAAAACACCAACAAATTCAACAACAACTTCAACATTGAGAAACACCAACAAATTCAACAACAACCTCGAAATTGAAAAACACCAACAAATTCAACAACAGCCTCAACATTGAAAAACAACAACAACCTCAACATTGAAAAACAACAACAACCTCAACATTGAAAAACACCAACAAATTCAACAACAACCTCAACATTGAAAAACACCAACAAATTCAACAACAACCTCAGCATTGAAAAACAACAACCTAAACATTGTAAAACACCAACAAATTCAACAACAACCTCAACATTGAAAAACAACAACAACCTCAACATTGAAAAACACCCACAAATTCAACAACAACTTCAACATTGAAAAACACCAACAAATTCAACAACAACCTCGAAATTGAAAAACACCAACAAATTCAACAGCAACTTCAACATTGAAAAACACCAACAAATTCAACAACAACGTCGACATTGAAAAACACCATCAAATTCAACAACAACCTCAACATTGAAAAACACCAACAACCTCAAAATTGAAAACACACCAACAAATTCCACAACAATCTCATCAATTAAAAACAACAACAATCTCAGCATTGTAAAACACCAACAAATTCAACAACAGCATCAACATTGAAAAACACCAACAAATTCAACAACAACCTCAACATTGAAAAACACCAACAAACTCAACAACAACCTCAACATTGAAAAACAACAACAAACTCAACATTGAAAAACACCAAAAAATTCAACAACAACCTCAACATTGAAAAACAACAACAACCTCAAAATTGAAAAACACCAACAAATTCAACAATAACCTCCACATTGAAAAACAACAACAACCTCAACATTGAAAAACACCAACAAATTCAACAACAACCTCAACATTGAAAAACACCAACAAATTCAACAACAACCTCAACATTGAAAAACAACAACAACCTCAACATTGAAAAACACCAACAAATTCAACAACAACCTCAAAATTGAAAAACAACAACAACCTCAACATTGAAAAACACCAACAAATTCAACAACAACCTCAACATTGAAAAACAACAACAACCTCAACATTGAAAAACACCAACAAATTCAACAACAACTTCAACATTGAGAAACACCAACAAATTCAACAACAACCCCAACATTTAAAAACAACAACAACCACAACATTGAACAACAACAACAACCTCAACATTGAAAAACAACATCAAACTCAACATTGAAAAACACCAACAAATTCAACAACAACCTCAACATTGAAAAACAACAACAACCTCAACATTGAAAAACACCAACAAATTCAACAACCTCAACAGTGAAAAACACCAACAAATTCAACAACAACCTCAACATTGAAAAACAACAACAACCTCAACATTGAAAAACACCAACAAATTCAACAACAACCTCAACATTGAAAAACAACAACAACCTCAACATTGAAAAACACCAACAAATTCAACAACAACCTCAACATTGAAAAACACCAACAAATTCAACAACAACCTCAGCATTGAAAAACAACAACAACCTCAACATTGAAAAACACCAACAAATTCAACAACAACCTCAACATTGAAAAACACCCACAAATTCAACAACAACTTCAACATTGAAAAACACCAACAAATTCAACAACAACCTCGAAATTGAAAAACACCAACAAATTCAACAGCAACTTCAACATTGAAAAACACCAACAAATTCAACAACAACGTCGACATTGAAAAACACCATCAAATTCAACAACAACCTCAACATTGAAAAACACCAACAACCTCAAAATTGAAAACACACCAACAAATTCCACAACAATCTCATCAATTAAAAACAACAACAATCTCAGCATTGTAAAACACCAACAAATTCAACAACAGCATCAACATTGAAAAACACCAACAAATTCAACAACAACCTCAACATTGAAAAACACCAACAAACTCAACAACAACCTCAACATTGAAAAACAACAACAAACTCAACATTGAAAAACACCAAAAAATTCAACAACAACCTCAACATTGAAAAACAACAACAACCTCAAAATTGAAAAACACCAACAAATTCAACAATAACCTCCACATTGAAAAACAACAACAACCTCAACATTGAAAAACACCAACAAATTCAACAACAACCTCAACATTGAAAAACACCAACAAATTCAACAACAACCTCAACATTGAAAAACAACAACAACCTCAACATTGAAAAACACCAACAAATTCAACAACAACCTCAAAATTGAAAAACAACAACAACCTCAACATTGAAAAACACCAACAAATTCAACAACAACCTCAACATTGAAAAACAACAACAACCTCAACATTGAAAAACACCAACAAATTCAACAACAACTTCAACATTGAGAAACACCAACAAATTCAACAACAACCCCAACATTTAAAAACAACAACAACCACAACATTGAACAACAACAACAACCTCAACATTGAAAAACAACATCAAACTCAACATTGAAAAACACCAACAAATTCAACAACAACCTCAACATTGAAAAACAACAACAACCTCAACATTGAAAAACACCAACAAATTCAACAACCTCAACAGTGAAAAACACCAACAAATTCAACAACAACCTCAACATTGAAAAACAACAACAACCTCAACATTGAAAAACACCAACAAATTCAACAACAACCTCAACATTGAAAAACAACAACAACCTCAACATTGAAAAACACCAACAAATTCAACAACAACCTCAACATTGAAAAACACCAACAAATTCAACAACAACATCAGCATTGAAAAACAACAACAACCTCAACATTGAAAAACACCAACAAATTCAACAACAACCTCAACATTGAAAAACAACAACAACCTCAACATTGAAAAACACCAACAAATTCAACAAAAACTTCAACATTGAAAAACACCAACAAATTCAACAACAACCTCGAAATTGAAAAACACCAACAAATTCAACAACAACTTCAACATTGAAAAACACTAACAATTTCAACAACAACCTCGACATTGAAAAACACCATCAAATTCAACAACAACCTCAACATTGAAAAACACCAACAACCTCAAAATTGAAAACACACCAACAAATTCAACAACAATCTCAACATTTAAAAACAACAACAACCTCAACATTGAAAAACACCAACAAATTCAACAACAACCCCAACATTGAAAAACACCAACAAATTCAACAACAACCTCAACATTTAAAAACACCAACAAACTCAACAACAACCTCAACATTGAAAAACAACAACAACCTCAACATTGAAAAACACCAACAAATTCAACAACAACCTCAACATTGAAAAACACCAACAAATTCAACAACAAACTCAAGATTGAAAGACACCAACAAATTCAACAACCTCAACATTGAAAAACAACAACAACCTCAAAATTGAAAAACACTAACACTTTCAACAACAACCTCAACATTGAAAAACACCAACAAATTCAACAACAACCTCAACATTGAAAAACAACAACAACCTCAACATTGAACAACACCAACAAATTCAACAACAACCTCAACATTGAAAAACAACAACAACCTCAACATTGAAAAACACCAACAAATTCAACAACAACCTCAACATTGAAAAACACCAACAAATTCAACAACAACCTCAACATTGAAAAACAACAACAAACTCAACATTGAAAAACAACAACAAATTCAACAACAACCTCAACATTGAAAAACAACAACAACCTCAACAATGAAAAACACCAGCAAATTCAACAACAACCTCAACATTGAAAAACACCAACAAATTCAACAACAACCTCAACATTGAAAAACAACAACAACCTCAACATTGAAAAACACCAACAAATTCAACAACAACCTCAACATTGAAAAACACCAACAAATTCAACAACAACCTCAGCATTGAAAAACAACAACAACCTCAACATTGAAAAACACCCACAAATTCAACAACAACTTCAACATTGAAAAACACCAACAAATTCAACAACAACCTCGAAATTGAAAAACACCAACAAATTCAACAGCAACTTCAACATTGAAAAACACCAACAAATTCAACAACAACGTCGACATTGAAAAACACCATCAAATTCAACAACAACCTCAACATTGAAAAACACCAACAACCTCAAAATTGAAAACACACCAACAAATTCCACAACAATCTCATCAATTAAAAACAACAACAATCTCAGCATTGTAAAACACCAACAAATTCAACAACAGCATCAACATTGAAAAACACCAACAAATTCAACAACAACCTCAACATTGAAAAACACCAACAAACTCAACAACAACCTCAACATTGAAAAACAACAACAAACTCAACATTGAAAAACACCAAAAAATTCAACAACAACCTCAACATTGAAAAACAACAACAACCTCAAAATTGAAAAACACCAACAAATTCAACAATAACCTCCACATTGAAAAACAACAACAACCTCAACATTGAAAAACACCAACAAATTCAACAACAACCTCAACATTGAAAAACACCAACAAATTCAACAACAACCTCAACATTGAAAAACAACAACAACCTCAACATTGAAAAACACCAACAAATTCAACAACAACCTCAAAATTGAAAAACAAAAACAACCTCAACATTGAAAAACACCAACAAATTCAACAACAACCTCAACATTGAAAAACAACAACAACCTCAACATTGAAAAACACCAACAAATTCAACAACAACTTCAACATTGAGAAACACCAACAAATTCAACAACAACCCCAACATTTAAAAACAACAACAACCACAACATTGAACAACAACAACAACCTCAACATTGAAAAACAACATCAAACTCAACATTGAAAAACACCAACAAATTCAACAACAACCTCAACATTGAAAAACAACAACAACCTCAACATTGAAAAACACCAACAAATTCAACAACCTCAACAGTGAAAAACACCAACAAATTCAACAACAACCTCAACATTGAAAAACAACAACAACCTCAACATTGAAAAACACCAACAAATTCAACAACAACCTCAACATTGAAAAACAACAACAACCTCAACATTGAAAAACACCAACAAATTCAACAACAACCTCAACATTGAAAAACACCAACAAATTCAACAACAACCTCAGCATTGAAAAACAACAACAACCTCAACATTGAAAAACACCAACAAATTCAACAACAACCTCAACATTGAAAAACAACAACAACCTCAACATTGAAAAACACCAACAAATTCAACAAAAACTTCAACATTGAAAAACACCAACAAATTCAACAACAACCTCGAAATTGAAAAACACCAACAAATTCAACAACAACTTCAACATTGAAAAACACTAACAATTTCAACAACAACCTCGACATTGAAAAACACCATCAAATTCAACAACAACCTCAACATTGAAAAACACCAACAACCTCAAAATTGAAAACACACCAACAAATTCAACAACAACCTCAACATTTAAAAACAACAACAACCTCAACATTGAAAAACACCAACAAATTCAACAACAACCCCAACATTGAAAAACACCAACAAATTCAACAACAACCTCAACATTTAAAAACACCAACAAACTCAACAACAACCTCAACATTGAAAAACAACAACAACCTCAACATTGAAAAACACCAACAAATTCAACAACAACCTCAACATTGAAAAACACCAACAAATTCAACAACAAACTCAAGATTGAAAGACACCAACAAATTCAACAACCTCAACATTGAAAAACAACAACAACCTCAAAATTGAAAAACACTAACACTTTCAACAACAACCTCAACATTGAAAAACACCAACAAATTCAACAACAACCTCAACATTGAAAAACAACAACAACCTCAACATTGAACAACACCAACAAATTCAACAACAACCTCAACATTGAAAAACAACAACAACCTCAACATTGAAAAACACCAACAAATTCAACAACAACCTCAACATTGAAAAACACCAACAAATTCAACAACAACCTCAACATTGAAAAACAACAACAAACTCAACATTGAAAAACAACAACAAATTCAACAACAACCTCAACATTGAAAAACAACAACAACCTCAACAATGAAAAACACCAGCAAATTCAACAACAACCTCAACATTGAAAAACACCAACAAATTCAACAACAACCTCAACATTGAAAAACAACAACAACCTCAACATTGAAAAACACCAACAAATTCAACAACAACCTCAACATTGAAAAACACCAACAAATTCAACAACAACCTCAGCATTGAAAAACAACAACAACCTCAACATTGAAAAATACCAACAAATTCAACAAAAACTTCAACATTGAAAAACACCAACAAATTCAACAACAACCTCGAAATTGAAAAACACCAACAAATTCAACAACAACTTCAACATTGAAAAACACCAACAAATTCAACAACAACCTCGACATTGAAAAACACCATCAAATTCAACAACAACCTCAACATTGAAAAACACCAACAACCTCAAAATTGAAAAAACACCAACAAATTCAACAACAACCTCAACATTTAAAAACAACAAAAACCTCAACATTGAAAAACACCAACAAATTCAACAACAACCTCAACATTGAAAAACACCAACAAATTCAACAACAACCTCAACATTGAAAAACAACAACAACCTCAACATTGAAAAACACCAACAAATTCAACAACAACCTCAACATTGAAAAACACCAACAAATTCAACAACAACCTCAGCATTGAAAAACAACAACCTCAACATTGAAAAACACCAAGAAATTCAACAACAACCTCAACATTGAAAAACAACAACAACCTCAACATTGAAAAACACCAACAAATTCAACAACAACTTCAACATTGAAAAACACCAACAAATTCAACAACAACCTCGAAATTGAAAAACACCAACAAATTCAACAGCAACTTCAACATTGAAAAACACCAACAAATTCAACAACAACGTCGACATTGAAAAAAACCATCAAATTCAACAATAACCTCCACATTGAAAAACAACAACAACCTCAACATTGAAAAACACCAACAAATTCAACAACAACCTCAACATTGAAAAACACCAACAAATTCAACAACAACCTCAACATTGAAAAACAACAACAACCTCAACATTGAAAAACACCAACAAATTCAACAACAACCTCAAAATTGAAAAACAACAACAACCTCAACATTGAAAAACACCAACAAATTCAACAACAACCTCAACATTGAAAAACAACAACAACCTCAACATTGAAAAACACCAACAAATTCAACAACAACTTCAACATTGAGAAACACCAACAAATTCAACAACAACCTCGAAATTGAAAAACACCAACAAATTCAACAACAGCCTCAACATTGAAAAACAACAACAACCTCAACATTGAAAAACAACAACAACCTCAACATTGAAAAACACCAACAAATTCAACAACAACCTCAACATTGAAAAACACCAACAAATTCAACAACAACCTCAGCATTGAAAAACAACAACCTAAACATTGTAAAACACCAACAAATTCAACAACAACCTCAACATTGAAAAACAACAACAACCTCAACATTGAAAAACACCCACAAATTCAACAACAACTTCAACATTGAAAAACACCAACAAATTCAACAACAACCTCGAAATTGAAAAACACCAACAAATTCAACAGCAACTTCAACATTGAAAAACACCAACAAATTCAACAACAACGTCGACATTGAAAAACACCATCAAATTCAACAACAACCTCAACATTGAAAAACACCAACAACCTCAAAATTGAAAACACACCAACAAATTCCACAACAATCTCATCAATTAAAAACAACAACAATCTCAGCATTGTAAAACACCAACAAATTCAACAACAGCATCAACATTGAAAAACACCAACAAATTCAACAACAACCTCAACATTGAAAAACACCAACAAACTCAACAACAACCTCAACATTGAAAAACAACAACAAACTCAACATTGAAAAACACCAAAAAATTCAACAACAACCTCAACATTGAAAAACAACAACAACCTCAAAATTGAAAAACACCAACAAATTCAACAATAACCTCCACATTGAAAAACAACAACAACCTCAACATTGAAAAACACCAACAAATTCAACAACAACCTCAACATTGAAAAACACCAACAAATTCAACAACAACCTCAACATTGAAAAACAACAACAACCTCAACATTGAAAAACACCAACAAATTCAACAACAACCTCAAAATTGAAAAACAACAACAACCTCAACATTGAAAAACACCAACAAATTCAACAACAACCTCAACATTGAAAAACAACAACAACCTCAACATTGAAAAACACCAACAAATTCAACAACAACTTCAACATTGAGAAACACCAACAAATTCAACAACAACCCCAACATTTAAAAACAACAACAACCACAACATTGAACAACAACAACAACCTCAACATTGAAAAACAACATCAAACTCAACATTGAAAAACACCAACAAATTCAACAACAACCTCAACATTGAAAAACAACAACAACCTCAACATTGAAAAACACCAACAAATTCAACAACCTCAACAGTGAAAAACACCAACAAATTCAACAACAACCTCAACATTGAAAAACAACAACAACCTCAACATTGAAAAACACCAACAAATTCAACAACAACCTCAACATTGAAAAACAACAACAACCTCAACATTGAAAAACACCAACAAATTCAACAACAACCTCAACATTGAAAAACACCAACAAATTCAACAACAACCTCAGCATTGAAAAACAACAACAACCTCAACATTGAAAAACACCAACAAATTCAACAACAACCTCAACATTGAAAAACAACAACAACCTCAACATTGAAAAACACCAACAAATTCAACAAAAACTTCAACATTGAAAAACACCAACAAATTCAACAACAACCTCGAAATTGAAAAACACCAACAAATTCAACAACAACTTCAACATTGAAAAACACTAACAATTTCAACAACAACCTCGACATTGAAAAACACCATCAAATTCAACAACAACCTCAACATTGAAAAACACCAACAACCTCAAAATTGAAAACACACCAACAAATTCAACAACAACCTCAACATTTAAAAACAACAACAACCTCAACATTGAAAAACACCAACAAATTCAACAACAACCCCAACATTGAAAAACACCAACAAATTCAACAACAACCTCAACATTTAAAAACACCAACAAACTCAACAACAACCTCAACATTGAAAAACAACAACAACCTCAACATTGAAAAACACCAACAAATTCAACAACAACCTCAACATTGAAAAACACCAACAAATTCAACAACAAACTCAAGATTGAAAGACACCAACAAATTCAACAACCTCAACATTGAAAAACAACAACAACCTCAAAATTGAAAAACACTAACACTTTCAACAACAACCTCAACATTGAAAAACACCAACAAATTCAACAACAACCTCAACATTGAAAAACAACAACAACCTCAACATTGAACAACACCAACAAATTCAACAACAACCTCAACATTGAAAAACAACAACAACCTCAACATTGAAAAACACCAACAAATTCAACAACAACCTCAACATTGAAAAACACCAACAAATTCAACAACAACCTCAGCATTGAAAAACAACAACAACCTCAACATTGAAAAACACCAACAAATTCAACAACAACCTCAACATTGAAAAACAACAACAACCTCAACATTGAAAAACACCAACAAATTCAACAAAAACTTCAACATTGAAAAACACCAACAAATTCAACAACAACCTCGAAATTGAAAAACACCAACAAATTCAACAACAACTTCAACATTGAAAAACACTAACAATTTCAACAACAACCTCGACATTGAAAAACACCATCAAATTCAACAACAACCTCAACATTGAAAAACACCAACAACCTCAAAATTGAAAACACACCAACAAATTCAACAACAACCTCAACATTTAAAAACAACAACAACCTCAACATTGAAAAACACCAACAAATTCAACAACAACCCCAACATTGAAAAACACCAACAAATTCAACAACAACCTCAACATTTAAAAACACCAACAAACTCAACAACAACCTCAACATTGAAAAACAACAACAACCTCAACATTGAAAAACACCAACAAATTCAACAACAACCTCAACATTGAAAAACACCAACAAATTCAACAACAAACTCAAGATT
The DNA here is from genome assembly GCA_026770705.1 of Isurus oxyrinchus. Lineage (NCBI taxonomy): Eukaryota > Metazoa > Chordata > Chondrichthyes > Lamniformes > Lamnidae > Isurus > Isurus oxyrinchus. The sequence goes on from JANJGN010000214.1 coordinate 131,005, forward strand.
GAAAGACACCAACAAATTCAACAACCTCAACATTGAAAAACAACAACAACCTCAAAATTGAAAAACACTAACACTTTCAACAACAACCTCAACATTGAAAAACACCAACAAATTCAACAACAACCTCAACATTGAAAAACAACAACAACCTCAACATTGAACAACACCAACAAATTCAACAACAACCTCAACATTGAAAAACAACAACAACCTCAACATTGAAAAACACCAACAAATTCAACAACAACCTCAACATTGAAAAACACCAACAAATTCAACAACAACCTCAACATTGAAAAACAACAACAACCTCAACATTGAACAACACCAACAAATTCAACAACAACCTCAACATTGAAAAACAACAACAACCTCAACATTGAAAAACAACAACAAATTCAACAACAACCTCAACATTGAAAAACAACAACAACCTCAACAATGAAAAACACCAGCAAATTCAACAACAACCTCAACATTGAAAAACACCAACAAATTCAACAACAACCTCAACATTGAAAAACAACAACAACCTCAACATTGAAAAACACCAACAAATTCAACAACAACCTCAACATTGAAAAACACCAACAAATTCAACAACAACCTCAGCATTGAAAAACAACAACAACCTCAACATTGAAAAATACCAACAAATTCAACAAAAACTTCAACATTGAAAAACACCAACAAATTCAACAACAACCTCGAAATTGAAAAACACCAACAAATTCAACAACAACTTCAACATTGAAAAACACCAACAAATTCAACAACAACCTCGACATTGAAAAACACCATCAAATTCAACAACAACCTCAACATTGAAAAACACCAACAACCTCAAAATTGAAAAAACACCAACAAATTCAACAACAACCTCAACATTTAAAAACAACAAAAACCTCAACATTGAAAAACACCAACAAATTCAACAACAACCTCAACATTGAAAAACACCAACAAATTCAACAACAACCTCAACATTGAAAAACAACAACAACCTCAACATTGAAAAACACCAACAAATTCAACAACAACCTCAACATTGAAAAACACCAACAAATTCAACAACAACCTCAGCATTGAAAAACAACAACCTCAACATTGAAAAACACCAAGAAATTCAACAACAACCTCAACATTGAAAAACAACAACAACCTCAACATTGAAAAACACCAACAAATTCAACAACAACTTCAACATTGAAAAACACCAACAAATTCAACAACAACTTCAACATTGAAAAACACCAACAAATTCAACAACAACCTCGAAATTGAAAAACACCAACAAATTCAACAGCAACTTCAACATTGAAAAACACCAACAAATTCAACAACAACGTCGACATTGAAAAACACCATCAAATTCAACAACAACCTCAACATTGAAAAACACCAACAACCTCAAAATTGAAAACACACCAACAAATTCCACAACAATCTCATCAATTAAAAACAACAACAATCTCAGCATTGTAAAACACCAACAAATTCAACAACAACATCAACATTGAAAAACACCAACAAATTCAACAACAACCTCAACTTTGAAAAACACCAACAAACTCAACAACAACCTCAACATTGAAAAACAACAACAAACTCAACATTGAAAAACACCAAAAAATTCAACAACAACCTCAACATTGAAAAACAACAACAACCTCAAAATTGAAAAATACCAACAAATTCAACAATAACCTCCACATTGAAAAACAACAACAACCTCAACATTGAAAAACACCAACAAATTCAACAACAACCTCAACATTGAAAAACACCAACAAATTCAACAACAACCTCAACATTGAAAAACAACAACAACCTCAACATTGAAAAACACCAACAAATTCAACAACAACCTCAACATTGAAAAACAACAACAACCTCAACATTGAAAAACACCAACAAATTCAACAACAACCTCAACATTGAAAAACAACAACAACCTCAACATTGAAAAACACCAACAAATTCAACAACAACCTCAACTTTGAAAAACACCAACAAATTCAACAACAACCTCAAAATTTAAAAACAACAACAACCTCAACATTGAAAAACACCAACAAATTCAACAACAACCTCAATATTGAAAAACAACAACAACCTCAAGATTGAAAAACACCAACAAATTCAACAACAACTTCAACATTGAGAAACACCAACAAATTCAACAACAACCTCGAAATTGAAAAACACCAACAAATTCAACAACAGCCTCAACATTGAAAAACAACAACAACCTCAACATTGAAAAACATCAACAAATTCAACAACAACCTCAACTTTGAAAAACAACAACAACCTCATCATGGAAAAACACCAACAAATTCAACAACAACCTCAACATTGAAAAACAACAACATCCTCAAAATTGAAAAACACCAACAAATTCAACAACAACCCCAACATTTAAAAACAACAACAACCACAACATTGAACAACAACAACAACCTCAACATTGAAAAACAACAACAAACTCAACATTGAAAAACACCAACAAATTCAACAACAACCTCAACATTGAAAAGCAACAACAACCTCAACATTGAAAAACACCAACAAATTCAACAACCTCAACAGTGAAAAACACCAACAAATTCAACAACAACCTCAACATTGAAAAACAACAACCTCAACATTGAAAAACACCAACAAATTCAACAACAACCTCAACATTGAAAAACAACAACAACCTCAACATTGAAAAACACCAACAAATTCAACAACAACCTCAACATTGAAAAACACCAACAAATTCAACAACAACCTCAGCATTGAAAAACAACAACAACCTCAACATTGAAAAACACCAACAAATTCAACAACAACCTCAACATTGAAAAACAACAACAACCTCAACATTGAAAAACACCAACAAATTCAACAAAAACTTCAACATTGAAAAACACCAACAAATTCAACAACAACCTCGAAATTGAAAAACACCAACAAATTCAACAACAACTTCAACATTGAAAAACACTAACAACTTCAACAAAAACCTCGACATTGAAAAACACCATCAAATTCAACAACAACCTCAACATTGAAAAACACCAACAAACCTCAAAATTGAAAACACACCAACAAATTCAACAACAACCTCAACATTTAAAAACAACAACAACCTCAACATTGAAAAACACCAACAAATTCAACAACAACCCCAACATTGAAAAACACCAACAAATTCAACAACAACCTCAACATTTAAAAACACCAACAAACTCAACAACAACCTCAACATTGAAAAACAACAACAACCTCAACATTGAAAAACACCAACAAATTCAACAACAAACTCAAGATTGAAAAACACCAACAAATTCAACAACCTCAACATTGAAAAACAACAACAACCTCAAAATTGAAAAACACTAACACTTTCAACAACAACCTCAACATTGAAAAACACCAACAAATTCAACAACAACCTCAACATTGAAAAACAACAACAACCTCAACATTGAACAACACCAACAAATTCAACAACAACCTCAACATTGAAAAACAACAACAACCTCAACATTGAAAAACACCAACAAATTCAACAACAACCTCAACATTGAAAAACAACAACAAAATCAACATTGAAAAACAACAACAAATTCAACAACAACCTCAACATTGAAAAACAACAACAACCTCAACAATGAAAAACACCAGCAAATTCAACAACAACCTCAACATTGAAAAACACCAACAAATTCAACAACAACCTCAACATTGAAAAACAACAACAACCTCAACATTGAAAAACACCAACAAATTCAACAACAACCTCAACATTGAAAAACAACAACAACCTCAACATTGGAAAACACCAACAAATTCAACAACAACCTCAACATTGAAAAACAACAACAACCTCAACATTGAAAAACACCAACAAATTCAACAACAACCTCAACATTGAAAAACACCAACAAATTCAACAACAACCTCAGCATTGAAAAACAACAACAACCTCAACATTGAAAAACACCAACAAATTCAACAACAACCTCAACATTGATAAACAACAGCAACCTCAACATTGAAAAACACCAACAAATTCAACAACAACTTCAACATTGAGAAACACCAACAAATTCAACAACAACCTCGAAATTGAAAAACACCAACAAATTCAACAACAGCCTCAACATTGAAAAACAACAACAACCTCAACATGGAAAAACACCAACAAATTCAACAACAACCTCAACTTTGAAAAACAACAACAACCTCATCATGGAAAAACACTAACAAATTCAACAACAACCTCAACATTGAAAAACAACAGCATCCTCAAAATTGAAAAACACCAACAAATTCAACAACAACCCGAACATTTAAAAACAACAACAACCTCAACATTGAATAACAACAACAACCTCAACATTGAAAAACACCAACAAATTCAACAACAACCTCAACATTGAAAAACACCAACAAACTCAACATTGAAAAACACCAACAAATTCAACAACAACCTCAACATTGTAAAACAACAACAACCTCAACATTGAAAAACACCAACAAATTCAACAACAACTTCAACAATGAAAAACACCAACAAATTCAACAACAACCTCAACATTGAAAAACAACAACAACCTCAACATTGAAAAACATCAACAAATTCAACAACAACCTCAACATTGAAAAACAACAACAACCTCAACATTGAAAAACACCAACAAATTCAACAACAACCTCAACATTGAAAAGCACCAACAAATTCAACAACAACCTCAACATTGAAAAACAACAACAACCTCAACATTGAAAATCACCAACAAATTCAACAACAACCTCAACATTGAAAAACAACAACAACCTCAACATTGAAAAACACCAACAAATTCAACAACAACCTCAACTTTGAAAAACACCAACAAATTCAACAACAACCTCAGCATTGAAAAACAACAACAACCTCAACATTGAAAAACACCAACAAATTCAACAACAACCTCAACATTGAAAAACAACAACAACCTCAACATTGAAAAACACCAACAAATTCAACAAAAACTTCAACATTGAAAAACACCAACAAATTCAACAACAACCTCGAAATTGAAAAACACCAACAAATTCAACAACAACTTCAACTTTGAAAAACACCAACAAATTCAACAACAACCTCGACATTGAAAAACACCATCAAATTCAACAACAACCTCAACATTGAAAAACACCAACAACCTCAAAATTGAAAAAACACCAACAAATTCAACAACAACCTCAACATTTAAAAACAACAAAAACCTCAACTTTGAAAAACACCAACAAATTCAACAACAACCTCAACATTGAAAAACACCAACAAATTCAACAACAACCACAACATTGAAAAACAACAACAACCTCAACATTGAAAAACACCAACAAATTCAACAACAACCTCAACATGGAAAAATACCAACAAATTCAACAACAACCTCAGCATTGAAAAACAACAACAATCTCAACATTGAAAAACACCAACAAATTCAACAACAACCTCAACATTGAAAAACAACAACAACCTCAACATTGAAAAACACCAACAAATTCGACAGCAACTTCAACATTGAAAAACACCAACAAATTCAACAACAACCTCAACATTTAAAAACAACAACAACCTCAACATTGAAAAACACCAACAAATTCAACAACAACCTCAACATTGAAAAACACCAACAAATTCAACAACAACCTCAACATTGAAAAACAACAACAACCTCAACATTGAAAATCACCAACAAATTCAACAACAACCTCAACATTGAAAAACACCAACAAATTCAACAACAACCTCAGCATTGAAAAACAACAACAACCTCAACATTGAAAAACACCAACAAATTCAACAACAACCTCAACATTGAAAAACTACAACAACCTCAACATTGAAAATCACCAACAAATGCGACAGCAACTTCAACTTTGAAAAACACCGACAAATTCAACAACAACGTCGACATTGAAAAAGACCATCAAATTCAACAACAACCTCAACATTGAAAAACACCAACAACCTCAAAACTGAAAACACACCAACAAATTCAACAACAACCTCAACAATTAAAAACAACAACAACCTCAGCATTGTAAAACACCAACAAATTCAACAACAACATCAACATTGAAAAACACCAAAAAATTCAACAACAACCTCAACATTGAAAAACAACAACAACCTCAAAATTGAAAAACACCAACAAATTCAACAATAACCTCAACATTGAAAAACAACAACAACCTCAACATTGAAAAACACCAACAAATTCAACAACAACCTCAACATTGAAAAACACCAACAAATTCAACAACAACCTCAACATTGAAAAACAACAACAACCTCAACATTGAAAAACACCAACAAATTCAACAACAACCTCAACATTGAAAAACAACAAGAACCTCAACATTGAAAAACACCAACAAATTCAACAACAACCTCAACATTGAAAAACAACAACAACCTCAACATTGAAAAACACCAACAAATTGAACAACAACCTCAACATTGAAAAACACCAACAAATTCAACAACAACCTCAAAATTGAAAAACAACAACAACCTCAACATTGAAAAACACCAACAAATTCAACATCAACCTCAACATTGAAAAACAACAACAACCTCAACATTGAAAAACACCAACAAATTCAACAACAACTTCAACATTGAGAAACACCAACAAATTCAACAACAACCTCGAAATTGAAAAACACCAACAAATTCAACAACAGCCTCAACATTGAAAAACAACAACAACCTCAACATTGAAAAACACCAACAAATTCAACAACAACCTCAACTTTGAAAAACAACAACAACCTCATCATGGAAAAACACCAACAAATTCAACAACAACCTCAACATTGAAAAACAACTACATCCTCAAAATTGAAAAACACCAACAAATTCAACAACAACCCCAACATTTAAAAACAACAACAACCACAACATTGAACAACAACAACAACCTCAACATTGAAAAACAACAACAAACTCAACATTGAAAAACACCAACAAATTCAACAACAACCTCAACATTGAAAAGCAACAACAACCTCAACATTGAAAAACACCAACAAATTCAACAACAACCTCAACACTGAAAAACACCAACAAATTCAACAACAACCTCAACATTGAAAAACAACAACAACCTCAACATTGAAAAACACCAACAAATTCAACAACAACCTCAACATTGAAAAGCACCAACAAATTCAACAACAACCTCAACATTGAAAAACAACAACAACCTCAACATTGAAAATCACCAACAAATTCAACAACAACCTCAACATTGAAAAACAACAACAACCTCAACATTGAAAAACACCAACAAATTCAACAACAACCTCAACATTGAAAAACAACAACAAATTCAACAACAACCTCAGCATTGAAAAACAACAACAACCTCAACATTGAAAAACACCAACAAATTCAACAACAACCTCAACATTGAAAAACAACAACAACCTCAACATTGAAAAACACCAACAAATTCAACAAAAACTTCAACATTGAAAAACACCAACAAATTCAACAACAACCTCGAAATTGAAAAACACCAACAAATTCAACAACAACTTCAACATTGAAAAACACCAACAAATTCAACAACAACCTCGACATTGAAAAACACCATCAAATTCAACAACAACCTCAACATTGAAAAACACCAACAACCTCAAAATTGAAAAAACACCAACAAATTCAACAACAACCTCAACATTTAAAAACAACAACAACCTCAACATTGAAAAACACCAACAAATTCAACAACAACCTCAACATTGAAAAACACCAACAAATTCAACAACAACCTCAACATTGAAAAACAACAACAACCTCAACATTGAAAAACACCAACAAATTCAACAACAACCTCAACATTGAAAAACGCCAACAAATTCAACAACAACCTCAGCATTGAAAAACAACAACAACCTCAACATTGAAAAACACCAACAAATTCAACAACAACCTCAACATTGAAAAACAACAACAACCTCAACATTGAAAAACACCAACAAATTCAACAACAACCTCAACATTGAAAAACAACAACAACCTCAACATTGAAAAACACCAACAAATTGAACAACAACCTCAACATTGAAAAACACCAACAAATTCAACAACAACCTCAAAATTGAAAAACAACAACAACCTCAACATTGAAAAACACCAACAAATTCAACATCAACCTCAACATTGAAAAACAACAACAACCTCAACATTGAAAAACACCAACAAATTCAACAACAACTTCAACATTGAGAAACACCAACAAATTCAACAACAACCTCGAAATTGAAAAACACCAACAAATTCAACAACAGCCTCAACATTGAAAAACAACAACAACCTCAACATTGAAAAACACCAACAAATTCAACAACAACCTCAACTTTGAAAAACAACAACAACCTCATCATGGAAAAACACCAACAAATTCAACAACAACCTCAACATTGAAAAACAACTACATCCTCAAAATTGAAAAACACCAACAAATTCAACAACAACCCCAACATTTAAAAACAACAACAACCACAACATTGAACAACAACAACAACCTCAACATTGAAAAACAACAACAAACTCAACATTGAAAAACACCAACAAATTCAACAACAACCTCAACATTGAAAAGCAACAACAACCTCAACATTGAAAAACACCAACAAATTCAACAACAACCTCAACACTGAAAAACACCAACAAATTCAACAACAACCTCAACATTGAAAAACAACAACAACCTCAACATTGAAAAACAACAACAAATTCAACAACAACCTCAACATTGAAAAGCACCAACAAATTCAACAACAACCTCAACATTGAAAAACAACAACAACCTCAGCATTGAAAATCACCAACAAATTCAACAACAACCTCAACATTGAAAAACAACAACAACCTCAACATTGAAAAACACCAACAAATTCAACAACAACCTCAACATTGAAAAACAACAACAAATTCAACAACAACCTCAGCATTGAAAAACAACAACAACCTCAACATTGAAAAACACCAACAAATTCAACAACAACCTCAACTTTGAAAAACAACAACAACCTCAACATTGAAAAACACCAACAAATTCAACAAAAACTTCAACATTGAAAAACACCAACAAATTCAACAACAACCTCGAAATTGAAAAACACCAACAAATTCAACAACAACTTCAACATTGAAAAACACCAACAAATTCAACAACAACCTCGACATTGAAAAACACCATCAAATTCAACAACAACCTCAACATTGAAAAACACCAACAACCTCAAAATTGAAAAAACACCAACAAATTCAACAACAACCTCAACATTTAAAAACAACAACAACCTCAACATTGAAAAACACCAACAAATTCAACAACAACCTCAACATTGAAAAACACCAACAAATTCAACAACAACCTCAACATTGAAAAACAACAACAACCTCAACATTGAAAATCACCAACAAATTCAACAACAACCTCAACATTGAAAAACACCAACAAATTCAACAACAACCTCAGCATTGAAAAACAACAACAACCTCAACATTGAAAAACACCAACAAATTCAACAACAACCTCAACATTGAAAAACTACAACAACCTCAACATTGAAAATCACCAACAAATGCGACAGCAACTTCAACTTTGAAAAACACCAACAAATTCAACAACAACGTCGACATTGAAAAAGACCATCAAATTCAACAACAACCTCAACATTGAAAAACACCAACAACCTCAAAACTGAAAACACACCAACAAATTCAACAACAACCTCAACAATTAAAAACAACAACAACCTCAGCATTGTAAAACACCAACAAATTCAACAACAACATCAACATTGAAAAACACCAAAAAATTCAACAACAACCTCAACATTGAAAAACAACAACAACCTCAAAATTGAAAAACACCAACAAATTCAACAATAACCTCAACATTGAAAAACAACAACAACCTCAACATTGAAAAACACCAACAAATTCAACAACAACCTCAACATTGAAAAACACCAACAAATTCAACAACAACCTCAACATTGAAAAACAACAACAACCTCAACATTGAAAAACACCAACAAATTCAACAACAACCTCAACATTGAAAAACAACAACAACCTCAACATTGAAAAACACCAACAAATTCAACAACAACCTCAACATTGAAAAACAACAACAACCTCAACATTGAAAAACACCAACAAATTGAACAACAACCTCAACATTGAAAAACACCAACAAATTCAACAACAACCTCAAAATTGAAAAACAACAACAACCTCAACATTGAAAAACACCAACAAATTCAACATCAACCTCAACATTGAAAAACAACAACAACCTCAACATTGAAAAACACCAACAAATTCAACAACAACTTCAACATTGAGAAACACCAACAAATTCAACAACAACCTCGAAATTGAAAAACACCAACAAATTCAACAACAGCCTCAACATTGAAAAACAACAACAACCTCAACATTGAAAAACACCAACAAATTCAACAACAACCTCAACTTTGAAAAACAACAACAACCTCATCATGGAAAAACACCAACAAATTCAACAACAACCTCAACATTGAAAAACAACTACATCCTCAAAATTGAAAAACACCAACAAATTCAACAACAACCCCAACATTTAAAAACAACAACAACCACAACATTGAACAACAACAACAACCTCAACATTGAAAAACAACAACAAACTCAACATTGAAAAACACCAACAAATTCAACAACAACCTCGTAATTGAAAGACACCAACAAATTCAACAGCAACTTCAACATTGAAAAACACCATCAAATTCAACAACAACCTCAACATTGAAAAACACCAACAACCTCAACATTGAAAAACACCAACAAATTCAACAACAACCTCAACATTGAAAAACAACAACAACCTCAACATTGAAAAACACCAACAAATTCAACAACAACCTCAACATTGAAAAACAACAACAACCTCAACATTGAAATACACCAACAAATTCAACAACAACCTCAACATTGAAAAACACCAACAAATTCAACAACAACCTCAAAATTGAAAAACAACAACAACCTCAACATTGAAAAACACCAACAAATTCAACAACAACCTCAACATTGAAAAACAACAACAACCTCAACATTGAAAAACACCAACAAATTCAACAACAACTTCAACATTGAGAAACACCAACAAATTCAACAACAACCTCGAAATTGAAAAACACCAACAAATTCAACAACAGCCTCAACATTGAAAAACAACAACAACCTCAACATTGAAAAACACCAACAAATTCAACAACAACTTCAACATTGAGAAACACCAACAAATTCAACAACAACCTCGAAATTGAAAAACACCAACAAATTCAACAACAGCCTCAACATTGAAAAACAACAACAACCTCAACATTGAAAAACACCAACAAATTCAACAACAACCTCAACATTGAAAAACAACAACATCCTCAAAATTGAAAAACACCAACAAATTCAACAACAACCCCAACATTTAAAAACAACAACAACCACAACATTGAACAACAACAACAACCTCAACATTGAAAAACAACATCAAACTCAACATTGAAAAACACCAACAAATTCAACAACAACCTCAACATTGAAAAGCAACAACAACCTCAACATTGAAAAACACCAACAAATTCAACAACAACCTCAGCATTGAAAAACAACAACAACCTCAACATTGAAAAACACCAACAAATTCAACAACAACCTCAACATTGATAAACAACAGCAACCTCAACATTGAAAAACACCAACAAATTCAACAACAACTTCAACATTGAGAAACACCAACAAATTCAACAACAACCTCGAAATTGAAAAACACCAACAAATTCAACAACAGCCTCAACATTGAAAAACAACAACAACCTCAACATGGAAAAACACCAACAAATTCAACAACAACCTCAACTTTGAAAAACAACAACAACCTCATCATGGAAAAACACTAACAAATTCAACAACAACCTCAACATTGAAAAACAACAGCATCCTCAAAATTGAAAAACACCAACAAATTCAACAACAACCCGAACATTTAAAAACAACAACAACCTCAACATTGAATAACAACAACAACCTCAACATTGAAAAACACCAACAAATTCAACAACAACCTCAACATTGAAAAACAACAACAAACTCAACATTGAGAAACACCAACAAATTCAACAACAACCTCAACATTGAAAAACAACAACAACCTCAACATTGAAAAACACCAACAAATTCAACAACAACTTCAACAATGAAAAACACCAACAAATTCAACAACAACCTCAACATTGAAAAACAACAACAACCTCAACATTGAAAAACATCAACAAATTCAACAACAACCTCAACATTGAAAAACAACAACAACCTCAACATTGAAAAACACCAACAAATTCAACAACAACCTCAACATTGAAAAGCACCAACAAATTCAACAACAACCTCAACATTGAAAAACAACAACAACCTCAACATTGAAAATCACCAACAAATTCAACAACAACCTCAACATTGAAAAACAACAACAACCTCAACATTGAAAAACACCAACAAATTCAACAACAACCTCAACATTGAAAAACACCAACAAATTCAACAACAACCTCAGCATTGAAAAACAACAACAACCTCAACATTGAAAAACACCAACAAATTCAACAACAACCTCAACATTGAAAAACAACAAAAACCTCAACATTGAAAAACACCAACAAATTCAACAACAACCTCAACATTGAAAAACACCAACAAATTCAACAACAACCACAACATTGAAAAACAACAACAACCTCAACATTGAAAAACAGCAACAAATTCAACAACAACCTCAACATGGAAAAATACCAACAAATTCAACAACAACCTCAGCATTGAAAAACAACAACAATCTCAACATTGAAAAACACCAACAAATTCAACAACAACCTCAACATTGAAAAACAACAACAACCTCAACATTGAAAAACACCAACAAATTCGACAGCAACTTCAACATTGAAAAACACCAACAAATTCAACAACAACCTCAACATTTAAAAACAACAACAACCTCAACATTGAAAAACACCAACAAATTCAACAACAACCTCAACATTGAAAAACACCAACAAATTCAACAACAACCTCAACATTGAAAAACAACAACAACCTCAACATTGAAAATCACCAACAAATTCAACAACAACCTCAACATTGAAAAACACCAACAAATTCAACAACAACCTCAGCATTGAAAAACAACAACAACCTCAACATTGAAAAACACCAACAAATTCAACAACAACCTCAACATTGAAAAACTACAACAACCTCAACATTGAAAATCACCAACAAATGCGACAGCAACTTCAACTTTGAAAAACACCAACAAATTCAACAACAACGTCGACATTGAAAAAGACCATCAAATTCAACAACAACCTCAACATTGAAAAACACCAACAACCTCAAAACTGAAAACACACCAACAAATTCAACAACAACCTCAACAATTAAAAACAACAACAACCTCAGCATTGTAAAACACCAACAAATTCAACAACAACATCAACATTGAAAAACACCAAAAAATTCAACAACAACCTCAACATTGAAAAACAACAACAACCTCAAAATTGAAAAACACCAACAAATTCAACAATAACCTCAACATTGAAAAACAACAACAACCTCAACATTGAAAAACACCAACAAATTCAACAACAACCTCAACATTGAAAAACACCAACAAATTCAACAACAACCTCAACATTGAAAAACAACAACAACCTCAACATTGAAAAACACCAACAAATTCAACAACAACCTCAACATTGAAAAACAACAACAACCTCAACATTGAAAAACACCAACAAATTCAACAACAACCTCAACATTGAAAAACAACAACAACCTCAACATTGAAAAACACCAACAAATTGAACAACAACCTCAACATTGAAAAACACCAACAAATTCAACAACAACCTCAAAATTGAAAAACAACAACAACCTCAACATTGAAAAACACCAACAAATTCAACAACAACCTCAACATTGAAAAACAACAACAACCTCAACATTGAAAAACACCAACAAATTCAACAACAACTTCAACATTGAGAAACACCAACAAATTCAACAACAACCTCGAAATTGAAAAACACCAACAAATTCAACAACAGCCTCAACATTGAAAAACAACAACATCCTCAAAATTGAAAAACACCAACAAATTCAACAACAACCCCAACATTTAAAAACAACAACAACCACAACATTGAACAACAACAACAACCTCAACATTGAAAAACAACAACAAACTCAACATTGAAAAACACCAACAAATTCAACAACAACCTCAACATTGAAAAGCAACAACAACCTCAACATTGAAAAACACCAACAAATTCAACAACAACCTCAACACTGAAAAACACCAACAAATTCAACAACAACCTCAACATTGAAAAACAACAACAACCTCAACATTGAAAAACACCAACAAATTCAACAACAACCTCAACATTGAAAAGCACCAACAAATTCAACAACAACCTCAACATTGAAAAACAACAACAACCTCAACATTGAAAATCACCAACAAATTCAACAACAACCTCAACATTGAAAAACAACAACAACCTCAACATTGAAAAACACCAACAAATTCAACAACAACCTCAACATTGAAAAACAACAACAAATTCAACAACAACCTCAGCATTGAAAAACAACAACAACCTCAACATTGAAAAACACCAACAAATTCAACAACAACCTCAACATTGAAAAACAACAACAACCTCAACATTGAAAAACACCAACAAATTCAACAAAAACTTCAACATTGAAAAACACCAACAAATTCAACAACAACCTCGAAATTGAAAAACACCAACAAATTCAACAACAACTTCAACATTGAAAAACACCAACAAATTCAACAACAACCTCGACATTGAAAAACACCATCAAATTCAACAACAACCTCAACATTGAAACACACCAACAACCTCAAAATTGAAAAAACACCACCAAATTCAACAACAACCTCAACATTTAAAAACAACAACAACCTCAACATTGAAAAACACCAACAAATTCAACAACAACCTCAACATTGAAAAACACCAACAAATTCAACAACAACCTCAACATTGAAAAACAACAACAACCTCAACATTGAAAAACACCAACAAATTCAACAACAACCTCAACATAGAAAAACACCAACAAATTCAACAACAACCTCAGCATTGAAAAACAACAACAACCTCAACATTGAAAAACACCAACAAATTCAACAACAACCCCAACATTTAAAAACAACAACAACCACAACATTGAACAACAACAACAACCTCAACATTGAAAAACAACATCAAACTCAACATTGAAAAACACCAACAAATTCAACAACAACCTCAACATTGAAAAGCAACAACAACCTCAACATTGAAAAACACCAACAAATTCAACAACAACCTCAACACTGAAAAACACCAACAAATTCAACAACAACCTCAACATTGAAAAACAACAACAACCTCAACATTGAAAAACACCAACAAATTCAACAACAACCTCAACATTGAAAAGCACCAACAAATTCAACAACAACCTCAACATTGAAAAACAACAACAACCTCAACATTGAAAATCACCAACAAATTCAACAACAACCTCAACATTGAAAAACAACAACAACCTCAACATTGAAAAACACCAACAAATTCAACAACAACCTCAACATCGAAAAACACCAACAAATTCAACAACAACCTCAGCATTGAAAAACAACAACAACCTCAACATTGAAAAACACCAACAAATTCAACAACAACCTCAACATTGAAAAACAACAACAACCTCAACATTGAAAAACACCAACAAATTCAACAACAACTTCAACATTGAGAAACACCACCAAATTCAACAACAACCTCGAAATTGAAAAACACCAACAAATTCAACAACAGCCTCAACATTGAAAAACAACAACAACCTCAACATGGAAAAACACCAACAAATTCAACAACAACCTCAACTTTGAAAAACAACAACAACCTCATCATGGAAAAACACCAACAAATTCAACAACAACCTCAACATTGAAAAACAACAACATCCTCAAAATTGAAAAACACCAACAAATTCAACAACAACCCGAACATTTAAAAACAACAACAACCTCAACATTGAATAACAACAACAACCTCAACATTGAAAAACACCAACAAATTCAACAACAACCTCAACATTGAAAAACAACAACAAACTCAACATTGAAAAACACCAACAAATTCAACAACAACCTCAACATTGAAAAACAACAACAACCTCAACATTGAAAAACACCAACAAATTCAACAACAACTTCAACAATGAAACACACCAACAAATTCAACAACAACCTCAACATTGAAAAACAACAACAACCTCAACATTGAAAAACACCAACAAATTCAACAACAACCTCAACATTGACAAACAACAACAACCTCAACATTGAAAAACACCAACAAATTCAACAACAACCTCAACATTGAAAAGCACCAACAAATTCAACAACAACCTCAACATTGAAAAACAACAACAACCTCAACATTGAAAATCACCAACAAATTCAACAACAACCTCAACATTGAAAAACAACAACAACCTCAACATTGAAAAACACCAACAAATTCAACAACAACCTCAACATTGAAAAACACCAACAAATTCAACAACAACCTCAGCATTGAAAAACAACAACAACCTCAACATTGAAAAACACCAACAAATTCAACAACAACCTCAACATTGAAAAACAACAACAACCTCAACATTGAAAAACACCAACAAATTCAACAACAACTTCAACGTTGAAAAACACCAACAAATTCAACAACAACCTCGACATTGAAAAACACCATCAAATTCAACAACAACCTCAACATTGAAAAACACCAACAACCTCAAAATTGAAAAAACACCAACAAATTCAACAACAACCTCAACATTTAAAAACAACAACAACCTCAACATTGAAAAACACCAACAAATTCAACAACAACCTCAACATTGAAAAACACCAACAAATTCAACAACAACCTCAACATTGAAAAACAACAACAACCTCAACATTG
This sequence comes from Isurus oxyrinchus, assembly GCA_026770705.1. Classification (NCBI taxonomy): domain Eukaryota; kingdom Metazoa; phylum Chordata; class Chondrichthyes; order Lamniformes; family Lamnidae; genus Isurus; species Isurus oxyrinchus. Next base: position 148,180 of record JANJGN010000214.1, read on the forward strand.
AAAAACACCAACAAATTCAACAACAACCTCAACATTGAAAAACACCAACAAATTCAACAGCAACCTCAGCATTGAAAAACAACAACAATCTCAACATTGAAAAACACCAACAAATTCAACAACAACCTCAACATTGAAAAACAAAAACAACCTCAACATTGAAAAACACCAACAAATTCAACAACAACCTCAACATTGAAAAACACCAACAAATTCAACAACAACCTCAGCATTGAAAAACAACAACAACCTCAACATTGAAAAACACCAACAAATTCAACAACAACCTCAACATTGAAAAAAAACAACAACCTCAACATTGAAAAACACCAACGAATTCAACAACAACTTCAACATTGAGAAACACCAACAAATTCAACAACAACCTCGAAATTGAAAAACACCAACAAATTCAACAACAGCCTCAACATTGAAAAACAACAACAACCTCAACATGGAAAAACACCAACAAATTCAACAACAACCTCAACTTTGAAAAACAACAACAACCTCATCATGGAAAAACACCAACAAATTCAACAACAACCTCAACATTGAAAAACAACAACATCCTCAAAATTGAAAAACACCAACAAATTCAACAACAACCCGAACATTTAAAAACAACAACAACCTCAACATTGAATAACAACAACAACCTCAACATTGAAAAACACCAACAAATTCAACAACAACCTCAACATTGAAAAACAACAACAAACTCAACATTGAAAAACACCAACAAATTCAACAACAACCTCAACATTGAAGAACAACAACAACCTCAACATTGAAAAACACCAACAAATTCAACAACAACTTCAACAATGAAACACACCAACAAATTCAACAACAACCTCAACATTGAAAAACAACAACAACCTCAACATTGAAAAACACCAACAAATTCAACAACAACCTCAACATTGAAAAACAAAAACAACCTCAACATTGAAAAACACCAACAAATTCAACAACAACCTCAACATTGAAAAGCACCAACAAATTCAACAACAACCTCAACATTGAAAAACAACAACAACCTCAACATTGAAAATCACCAACAAATTCAACAACAACCTCAACATTGAAAAACAACAACAACCTCAACATTGAAAAACACCAACAAATTCAACAACAACCTCAGCATTGAAAAACACCAACAAATTCAACAACAACCTCAGCATTGAAAAACAACAACAACCTCAACATTGGAAAACACCAACAAATTCAACAACAACCTCAACATTGAAAAACAACAACAACCTCAACATTGAAAAACACCAACAAATTCAACAAAAACTTCAACATTGAAAAACACCAACAAATTCAACAACAACCTAGAAATTGAAAAACACCAACAAATTCAACAACAACTTCAACATTGAAAAACACCAACAAATTCAACAACAACCTCGACATTGAAAAACACCATCAAATTCAACAACAACCTCAACATTGAAAAACACCAACAACCTCAAAATTGAAAAAACACCAACAAATTCAACAACAACCTCAACATTTAAAAACAACAACAACCTCAACATTGAAAAACACCAACAAATTCAACAACAACCTCAACATTGAAAAACACCAACAAATTCAACAACAACCTCAACATTGAAAAACAACAACAACCTCAACATTGAAAAACACCAACAAATTCAACAACAACCTCAGCATTGAAAAACAACAACAATCTCAACATTGAAAAACACCAACAAATTCAACAACAACCTCAACATTGAAAAACAACAACTACCTCAACATTGAAAAACACCAACAAATTCGACAGCAACTTCAACATTGAAAAACACCAACAAATTCAACAACAACCTCAACATTTAAAAACAACAACAACCTCAACATTGAAAAACACCAACAAATTCAACAACAACCTCAACATTGAAAAACACCAACAAATTCAACAACAACCTCAACATTGAAAAACAACAACAACCTCAACATTGAAAAACACCAACAAATTCAACAACAACCTCAACATTGAAAAACACCAACAAATTCAACAACAACCTCAGCATTGAAAAACAACAACAACCTCAACATTGAAAAACACCAACAAATTCAACAACAACCTCAACATTGAAAAACAACAACAACCTCAACATTGAAAAACACCAACAAATGCGACAGCAACTTCAACTTTGAAAAACACCAACAAATTCAACAACAACGTCGACATTGAAAAACACCATCAAATTCAACAACAACCTCAACATTGAAAAACACCAACAACCTCAAAACTGAAAACACACCAACAAATTCAACAACAACCTCAACAATTAAAAACAACAACAACCTCAGCATTGTAAAACACCAACAAATTCAACAACAACATCAACATTGAAAAACACCAACAAATTCAACAACAACCTCAACATTGAAAAACACCAACAAACTCAACAACAACAACCTCAACATTGAAAAACAACAACAAACTAAACATTGAAAAACACCAAAAAATTCAACAACAACCTCAACATTGAAAAACAACAACAACCTCAAAATTGAAAAACAACAACAAATTCAACAACAACCTCAGCATTGAAAAACAACAACAACCTCAACATTGAAAAACACCAACAAATTCAACAACAACCTCAACATTGAAAAACAACAACAACCTCAACATTGAAAAACACCAACAAATTCAACAAAAACTTCAACATTGAAAAACACCAACAAATTCAACAACAACCTCGAAATTGAAAAACACCAACAAATTCAACAACAACTTCAACATTGAAAAACACCAACAAATTCAACAACAACCTCGACATTGAAAAACACCATCAAATTCAACAACAACCTCAACATTGAAAAACACCAACAACCTCAAAATTGAAAAAACACCACCAAATTCAACAACAACCTCAACATTTAAAAACAACAACAACCTCAACATTGAAAAACACCAACAAATTCAACAACAACCTCAACATTGAAAAACACCAACAAATTCAACAACAACCTCAACATTGAAAAACAACAACAACCTCAACATTGAAAAACACCAACAAATTCAACAACAACCTCAACATAGAAAAACACCAACAAATTCAACAACAACCTCAGCATTGAAAAACAACAACAACCTCAACATTGAAAAACACCAACAAATTCAACAACAACCCCAACATTTAAAAACAACAACAACCACAACATTGAACAACAACAACAACCTCAACATTGAAAAACAACATCAAACTCAACATTGAAAAACACCAACAAATTCAACAACAACCTCAACATTGAAAAGCAACAACAACCTCAACATTGAAAAACACCAACAAATTCAACAACAACCTCAACACTGAAAAACACCAACAAATTCAACAACAACCTCAACATTGAAAAACAACAACAACCTCAACATTGAAAAACACCAACAAATTCAACAACAACCTCAACATTGAAAAGCACCAACAAATTCAACAACAACCTCAACATTGAAAAACAACAACAACCTCAACATTGAAAATCACCAACAAATTCAACAACAACCTCAACATTGAAAAACAACAACAACCTCAACATTGAAAAACACCAACAAATTCAACAACAACCTCAACATCGAAAAACACCAACAAATTCAACAACAACCTCAGCATTGAAAAACAACAACAACCTCAACATTGAAAAACACCAACAAATTCAACAACAACCTCAACATTGAAAAACAACAACAACCTCAACATTGAAAAACACCAACAAATTCAACAACAACTTCAACATTGAGAAACACCACCAAATTCAACAACAACCTCGAAATTGAAAAACACCAACAAATTCAACAACAGCCTCAACATTGAAAAACAACAACAACCTCAACATGGAAAAACACCAACAAATTCAACAACAACCTCAACTTTGAAAAACAACAACAACCTCATCATGGAAAAACACCAACAAATTCAACAACAACCTCAACATTGAAAAACAACAACATCCTCAAAATTGAAAAACACCAACAAATTCAACAACAACCCGAACATTTAAAAACAACAACAACCTCAACATTGAATAACAACAACAACCTCAACATTGAAAAACACCAACAAATTCAACAACAACCTCAACATTGAAAAACAACAACAAACTCAACATTGAAAAACACCAACAAATTCAACAACAACCTCAACATTGAAAAACAACAACAACCTCAACATTGAAAAACACCAACAAATTCAACAACAACTTCAACAATGAAACACACCAACAAATTCAACAACAACCTCAACATTGAAAAACAACAACAACCTCAACATTGAAAAACACCAACAAATTCAACAACAACCTCAACATTGACAAACAACAACAACCTCAACATTGAAAAACACCAACAAATTCAACAACAACCTCAACATTGAAAAGCACCAACAAATTCAACAACAACCTCAACATTGAAAAACAACAACAACCTCAACATTGAAAATCACCAACAAATTCAACAACAACCTCAACATTGAAAAACAACAACAACCTCAACATTGAAAAACACCAACAAATTCAACAACAACCTCAACATTGAAAAACACCAACAAATTCAACAACAACCTCAGCATTGAAAAACAACAACAACCTCAACATTGAAAAACACCAACAAATTCAACAACAACCTCAACATTGAAAAACAACAACAACCTCAACATTGAAAAACACCAACAAATTCAACAACAACTTCAACGTTGAAAAACACCAACAAATTCAACAACAACCTCGACATTGAAAAACACCATCAAATTCAACAACAACCTCAACATTGAAAAACACCAACAACCTCAAAATTGAAAAAACACCAACAAATTCAACAACAACCTCAACATTTAAAAACAACAACAACCTCAACATTGAAAAACACCAACAAATTCAACAACAACCTCAACATTGAAAAACACCAACAAATTCAACAACAACCTCAACATTGAAAAACAACAACAACCTCAACATTGAAAAACACCAACAAATTCAACAACAACCTCAACATTGAAAAACACCAACAAATTCAACAACAACCTCAGCATTGAAAAACAACAACAATCTCAACATTGAAAAACACCAACAAATTCAACAACAACCTCAACATTGAAAAACAAAAACAACCTCAACATTGAAAAACACCAACAAATTCAACAACAACCTCAACATTGAAAAACACCAACAAATTCAACAACAACCTCAGCATTGAAAAACAACAACAACCTCAACATTGAAAAACACCAACAAATTCAACAACAACCTCAACATTGAAAAAAAACAACAACCTCAACATTGAAAAACACCAACAAATTCAACAACAACTTCAACATTGAGAAACACCAACAAATTCAACAACAACCTCGAAATTGAAAAACACCAACAAATTCAACAACAGCCTCAACATTGAAAAACAACAACAACCTCAACATGGAAAAACACCAACAAATTCAACAACAACCTCAACTTTGAAAAACAACAACAACCTCATCATGGAAAAACACCAACAAATTCAACAACAACCTCAACATTGAAAAACAACAACATCCTCAAAATTGAAAAACACCAACAAATTCAACAACAACCCGAACATTTAAAAACAACAACAACCTCAACATTGAATAACAACAACAACCTCAACATTGAAAAACACCAACAAATTCAACAACAACCTCAACATTGAAAAACAACAACAAACTCAACATTGAAAAACACCAACAAATTCAACAACAACCTCAACATTGAAGAACAACAACAACCTCAACATTGAAAAACACCAACAAATTCAACAACAACTTCAACAATGAAACACACCAACAAATTCAACAACAACCTCAACATTGAAAAACAACAACAACCTCAACATTGAAAAACACCAACAAATTCAACAACAACCTCAACATTGAAAAACAAAAACAACCTCAACATTGAAAAACACCAACAAATTCAACAACAACCTCAACATTGAAAAGCACCAACAAATTCAACAACAACCTCAACATTGAAAAACAACAACAACCTCAACATTGAAAATCACCAACAAATTCAACAACAACCTCAACATTGAAAAACAACAACAACCTCAACATTGAAAAACACCAACAAATTCAACAACAACCTCAGCATTGAAAAACACCAACAAATTCAACAACAACCTCAGCATTGAAAAACAACAACAACCTCAACATTGGAAAACACCAACAAATTCAACAACAACCTCAACATTGAAAAACAACAACAACCTCAACATTGAAAAACACCAACAAATTCAACAAAAACTTCAGCATTGAAAAACACCAACAAATTCAACAACAACCTAGAAATTGAAAAACACCAACAAATTCAACAACAACTTCAACATTGAAAAACACCAACAAATTCAACAACAACCTCGACATTGAAAAACACCATCAAATTCAACAACAACCTCAACATTGAAAAACACCAACAACCTCAAAATTGAAAAAACACCAACAAATTCAACAACAACCTCAACATTTAAAAACAACAACAACCTCAACATTGAAAAACACCAACAAATTCAACAACAACCTCAACATTGAAAAACACCAACAAATTCAACAACAACCTCAACATTGAAAAACAACAACAACCTCAACATTGAAAAACACCAACAAATTCAACAACAACCTCAACATTGAAAAACACCAACAAATTCAACAACAACCTCAGCATTGAAAAACAACAACAATCTCAACATTGAAAAACACCAACAAATTCAACAACAACCTCAACATTGAAAAACAACAACTACCTCAACATTGAAAAACACCAACAAATTCGACAGCAACTTCAACATTGAAAAACACCAACAAATTCAACAACAACCTCAACATTTAAAAACAACAACAACCTCAACATTGAAAAACACCAACAAATTCAACAACAACCTCAACATTGAAAAACACCAACAAATTCAACAACAACCTCAACATTGAAAAACAACAACAACCTCAACATTGAAAAACACCAACAAATTCAACAACAACCTCAACATTGAAAAACACCAACAAATTCAACAACAACCTCAGCATTGAAAAACAACAACAACCTCAACATTGAAAAACACCAACAAATTCAACAACAACCTCAACATTGAAAAACAACAACAACCTCAACATTGAAAAACACCAACAAATGCGACAGCAACTTCAACTTTGAAAAACACCAACAAATTCAACAACAACGTCGACATTGAAAAACACCATCAAATTCAACAACAACCTCAACATTGAAAAACACCAACAACCTCAAAACTGAAAACACACCAACAAATTCAACAACAACCTCAACAATTAAAAACAACAACAACCTCAGCATTGTAAAACACCAACAAATTCAACAACAACATCAACATTGAAAAACACCAACAAATTCAACAACAACCTCAACATTGAAAAACACCAACAAACTCAACAACAACAACCTCAACATTGAAAAACAACAACAAACTAAACATTGAAAAACACCAAAAAATTCAACAACAACCTCAACATTGAAAAACAACAACAACCTCAAAATTGAAAAACACCAACAAATTCAACAATAACCTCAACATTGCAAAACAACAACAACCTCAACATTGAAAAACACCAACAAATTCAACAACAACCTCAACATTGAAAAACACCAACAAATTCAACAACAACCTCAACATTTAAAAACAACAACAAACTCAACATTGAAAAACACCAACAAATTCAACAACAACCTCAACATTGAAGAACAACAACAACCTCAACATTGAAAAACACCAACAAATTCAACAACAACTTCAACAATGAAACACACCAACAAATTCAACAACAACCTCAACATTGAAAAACAACAACAACCTCAACATTGAAAAACACCAACAAATTCAACAACAACCTCAACATTGAAAAACAAAAACAACCTCAACATTGAAAAACACCAACAAATTCAACAACAACCTCAACATTGAAAAGCACCAACAAATTCAACAACAACCTCAACATTGAAAAACAACAACAACCTCAACATTGAAAATCACCAACAAATTCAACAACAACCTCAACATTGAAAAACAACAACAACCTCAACATTGAAAAACACCAACAAATTCAACAACAACCTCAACATTGAAAAACACCAACAAATTCAACAACAACCTCAGCATTGAAAAACAACAACAACCTCAACATTGAAAAACACCAACAAATTCAACAACAACCTCAACATTGAAAAACAACAACAACCTCAACATTGAAAAACACCAACAAATTCAACAAAAACTTCAACATTGAAAAACATCAACAAATTCAACAACAACCTCGAAATTGAAAAACACCAACAAATTCAACAACAACTTCAACATTGAAAAACACCAACAAATTCAACAACAACCTCGACATTGAAAAACACCATCAAATTTAACTACAATCTCAACATTGAAAAACACCAACAACCTCAAAATTGAAAAAACACCAACAAATTCAACAACAACCTCAACATTTAAAAACAACAACAACCTCAACATTGAAAAACACCAACAAATTCAACAACAACCTCAACATTGAAAAACACCAACAAATTCAACAACAACCTCAACATTGAAAAACAACAACAACCTCAACATTGAAAAACACCAACAAATTCAACAACAACCTCAACATTGAAAAACACCAACAAATTCAACAACAACCTCAGCATTGAAAAACAACAACAATCTCAACATTGAAAAACACCAACAAATTCAACAACAACCTCAACATTGAAAAACAACAACAACCTCAACATTGAAAAACACCAACAAATTCGACAGCAACTTCAACATTGAAAAACACCAACAAATTCAACAACAACCTCAACATTTAAAAACAACAACAACCTCAACATTGAAAAACACCAACAAATTCAACAACAACCTCAACATTGAAAAACACCAACAAATTCAACAACAACCTCAACATTGAAAAACAACAACAACCTCAACATTGAAAAACACCAACAAATTCAACAACCACCTCAACATTGAAAAACACCAACAAATTCAACAACAACCTCAGCATTGAAAAACAACAACAACCTCAACATTGAAAAACACCAACAAATTCAACAACAACCTCAACATTGAAAAACAACAACAACCTCAACATTGAAAAACACCAACAAATGCGACAGCAACTTCAACTTTGAAAAACACCAACAAATTCAACAACAACGTTGACATTGAAAAACACCATCAAATTCAACAACAACCTCAACATTGAAAAACACCAACAACCTCAAAACTGAAAACACACCAACAAATTCAACAACAACCTCAACAATTAAAAACAACAACAACCTCAGCATTGTAAAACACCAACAAATTCAACAACAACATCAACATTGAAAAACACCAACAAATTCAACAACAACCTCAACATTGAAAAACACCAACAAACTCAACAACAACAACCTCAACATTGAAAAACAACAACAAACTAAACATTGAAAAACACCAAAAAATTCAACAACAACCTCAACATTGAAAAACAACAACAACCTCAAAATTGAAAAACACCAACAAATTCAACAATAACCTCAACATTGCAAAACAACAACAACCTCAACATTGAAAAACACCAACAAATTCAACAACAACCTCAACATTGAAAAACACCAACAAATTCAACAACAACCTCAACATTGAAAAACAACAACAACCTCAACATTGAAAAACACCAACAAATTCAACAACAACCTCAACATTGAAAAACAACAACAACCTCAACATTGAAAAACACCAACAAATTCAACAACAACCTCAACATTGAAAAACAACAACAACCTCAACATTGAAAAACACCAACAAATTCAACAACAACCTCAACATTGAAAAACACCAACAAATTCAACAACAACCTCAAAATTGAAAAACAACAACAACCTCAACATTGAAAAACACCAACAAATTCAACAACAACCTCAACATTGAAAAACAACAACAACCTCAACATTGAAAAACACCAACAAATTCAACAACAACTTCAACATTGAGAAACACCAACAAATTCAACAACAACCTCGAAATTGAAAAACACCAACAAATTCAACAACAGCCTCAACATTGAAAAACAACAACAACCTCAACATTGAAAAACACCAACAAATTCAACAACAACCTCAACTTTGAAAAACAACAACAACCTCATCATGGAAAAACACCAACAAATTCAACAACAACCTCAACATTGAAAAACAACAACATCCTCAAAATTGAAAAACACCAACAAATTCAACAACAACCTCAACATTTAAAAACAACAACAACCACAACATTGAACAACAACAACAACCTCAACATTGAAAAACAACAACAAACTCAACATTGAAAAACACCAACAAATTCAACAACAACCTCAACATTGAAAAGCAACAACAACCTCAACATTGAAAAACACCAACAAATTCAACAACAACCTCAACACTGAAAAACACCAACAAATTCAACAACAACCTCAACATTGAAAAACAACAACAACCTCAACATTGAAAAACACCAACAAATTCAACAACAACCTCAACATTGAAAAGCACCAACAAATTCAACAACAACCTCAACATTGAAAAACAACAACAACCTCAACATTGAAAATCACCAACAAATTCAACAACAACCTCAACATTGAAAAACAACAACAACCTCAACATTGAAAAACACCAACAAATTCAACAACAACCTCAACATTGAAAAACACCAACAAATTCAACAACAACCTCAGCATTGAAAAACAACAACAACCTCAACATTGAAAAACACCAACAAATTCAACAACAACCTCAACATTGAAAAACAACAACAACCTCAACATTGAAGAACACCAACAAATTCAACAAAAACTTCAACATTGAAAAACACCAACAAATTCAACAACAACCTCGAAATTGAAAAACACCAACAAATTCAACAACAACTTCAACATTGAAAAACACCAACAAATTCAACAACAACCTCGACATTGAAAAACACCATCAAATTCAACAACAACCTCAACATTGAAAAACACCAACAACCTCAAAATTGAAAAAACACCAACAAATTCAACAACAACCTCAACATTTAAAAACAACAACAACCTCAACATTGAAAAACACCAACAAATTCAACAACAACCTCAACATTGAAAAACACCAACAAATTCAACAACAACCTCAACATTGAAAAACAACAACAACCTCAACATTGAAAAACACCAACAAATTCAACAACAACCTCAACATTGAAAAACACCAACAAATTCAACAACAACCTCAGCATTGAAAAACAACAACAACCTCAACATTGAAAAACACCAACAAATTCAACAACAACCTCAACATTGAAAAACAAAAACAACCTCAACATTGAAAAACACCAACAAATTCAACAACAACTTCAACATTGAAAAACACCAACAAATTCAACAACAACCTCGAAATTGAAAAACACCAACAAATTCAACAGCAACTTCAACATTGAAAAACACCAACAAATTCAACAACAACGTCGACATTGAAAAACACCATCAAATTCAACAACAACCTCAACATTGAAAAACAACAACAACCTCAACATTGAAAAACAACAACAAACTAAACATTGAAAAACACCAAAAAATTCAACAACAACCTCAACATTGAAAAACAACAACAACCTCAAAATTGAAAAACACCAACAAATTCAACAATAACCTCAACATTGCAAAACAACAACAACCTCAACATTGAAAAACACCAACAAATTCAACAACAACCTCAACATTGAAAAACACCAACAAATTCAACAACAACCTCAACATTGAAAAACAACAACAACCTCAACATTGAAAAACACCAACAAATTCAACAACAACCTCAACATTGAAAAACAACAACAACCTCAACATTGAAAAACACCAACAAATTCAACAACAACCTCAACATTGAAAAACAACAACAACCTCAACATTGAAAAACACCAACAAATTCAACAACAACCTCAACATTGAAAAACACCAACAAATTCAACAACAACCTCAAAATTGAAAAACAACAACAACCTCAACATTGAAAAACACCAACAAATTCAACAACAACCTCAACATTGAAAAACAACAACAACCTCAACATTGAAAAACACCAACAAATTCAACAACAACTTCAACATTGAGAAACACCAACAAATTCAACAACAACCTCGAAATTGAAAAACACCAACAAATTCAACAACAGCCTCAACATTGAAAAACAACAACAACCTCAACATTGAAAAACACCAACAAATTCAACAACAACCTCAACTTTGAAAAACAACAACAACCTCATCATGGAAAAACACCAACAAATTCAACAACAACCTCAACATTGAAAAACAACAACATCCTCAAAATTGAAAAACACCAACAAATTCAACAACAACCTCAACATTTAAAAACAACAACAACCACAACATTGAACAACAACAACAACCTCAACATTGAAAAACAACAACAAACTCAACATTGAAAAACACCAACAAATTCAACAACAACCTCAACATTGAAAAGCAACAACAACCTCAACATTGAAAAACACCAACAAATTCAACAACAACCTCAACACTGAAAAACACCAACAAATTCAACAACAACCTCAACATTGAAAAACAACAACAACCTCAACATTGAAAAACACCAACAAATTCAACAACAACCTCAACATTGAAAAGCACCAACAAATTCAACAACAACCTCAACATTGAAAAACAACAACAACCTCAACATTGAAAATCACCAACAAATTCAACAACAACCTCAACATTGAAAAACAACAACAACCTCAACATTGAAAAACACCAACAAATTCAACAACAACCTCAACATTGAAAAACACCAACAAATTCAACAACAACCTCAGCATTGAAAAACAACAACAACCTCAACATTGAAAAACACCAACAAATTCAACAACAACCTCAACATTGAAAAACAACAACAACCTCAACATTGAAAAACACCAACAAATTCAACAAAAACTTCAACATTGAAAAACACCAACAAATTCAACAACAACCTCGAAATTGAAAAACACCAACAAATTCAACAACAACTTCAACATTGAAAAACACCAACAAATTCAACAACAACCTCGACATTGAAAAACACCATCAAATTCAACAACAACCTCAACATTGAAAAACACCAACAACCTCAAAATTGAAAAAACACCAACAAATTCAACAACAACCTCAACATTTAAAAACAACAACAACCTCAACATTGAAAAACACCAACAAATTCAACAACAACCTCAACATTGAAAAACACCAACAAATTCAACAACAACCTCAACATTGAAAAACAACAACAACCTCAACATTGAAAAACACCAACAAATTCAACAACAACCTCAACATTGAAAAACACCAACAAATTCAACAACAACCTCAGCATTGAAAAACAACAACAACCTCAACATTGAAAAACACCAACAAATTCAACAACAACCTCAACATTGAAAAACAAAAACAACCTCAACATTGAAAAACACCAACAAATTCAACAACAACTTCAACATTGAAAAACACCAACAAATTCAACAACAACCTCGAAATTGAAAAACACCAACAAATTCAACAGCAACTTCAACATTGAAAAACACCAACAAATTCAACAACAACGTCGACATTGAAAAACACCATCAAATTCAACAACAACCTCAACATTGAAAAAGAACAACAACCTCAACATTGAAAAACACCAACAAATTCAACAACAACCTCAACATTGAAAAACAACAACAACCTCAACATTGAAAAACACCAACAAATTCAACAACAACCTCAACATTGAAAAACAACAACAACCTCAACATTGAAAAACACAAACAAATTCAAAAACAACCTCAACATTGAAAAACACCAACAAATTCAACAACAACCTCTAAATTGAAAAACAACAACAACCTCAACATTGAAAAACACCAACAAATTCAACAACAACCTCAACATTGAAAAACAACAACAACCTCAACATTGAAAAACACCAACAAATTCAACAACAACTTCAAAATTGAGAAACACCAACAAATTCAACAACAACCTCGAAATTGAAAAACACCAACAAATTCAACAGCAGCCTCAACATTGAAAAACAACAACAACCTCAACATTGAAAAACACCAACAAATTCAACAACAACCTCAACTTTGAAAAACAACAACAACCTCATCATGGAAAAACACCAACAAATTCAACAACAACCTCAACATTGAAAAACAACAACATCCTCAAAATTGAAAAACACCAACAAATTCAACAACAACCCCAACATTTAAAAACAACAACAACCACAACATTGAACAACAACAACAACCTCAACATTGAAAAACAACAACAAACTCAACATTGAAAAACACCAACAAATTCAACAACAACCTCAACATTGAAAAGCAACAACAACCTCAACATTGAAAAACACCAACAAATTCAACAACAACCTCAACACTGAAAAACACCAACAAATTCAACAACAACCTCAACATTGAAAAACAACAACAACCTCAACATTGAAAAACACCAACAAATTCAACAACAACCTCAACATTGAAAAGCACCAACAAATTCAACAACAACCTCAACATTGAAAAACAACAACAACCTCAACATTGAAAATCACCAACAAATTCAACAACAACCTCAACATTGAAAAACAACAACAACCTCAACATTGAAAAACACCAACAGATTCAACAACAACCTCAACATTGAAAAACACCAACAAATTCAACAACAACCTCAGCATTGAAAAACAACAACAACCTCAACATTGAAAAACACCAACAAATTCAACAACAACCTCATCATTGAAAAACAACAACAACCTAAACATTGAAAATCACCAACAAATTCAACAACAACCTCAACATTGAAAAACAACAACAACCTCAACATTGAAAAACACCAACAAATTCAACAAAAACTTCAACATTGAAAAACACCAACAAATTCAACAACAACCTCGAAATTGAAAAACACCAACAAATTCAACAACAACCTCAGCATTGAAAAACAACAACAATCTCAACATTGAAAAACACCAACAAATTCAACAACAACCTCAACATTGAAAAACAACAACAACCTCAACTTTGAAAAACACCAACAAATTCGACAGCAACTTCAACATTGAAAAACACCAACAAATTCAACAACAACCTCAACATTTAAAAACAACAACAAGCTCAACATTGAAAAACACCAACAAATTCAACAACAACCTCAACATTGAAAAACACCAACAAATTCAACAACAACCTCAACATTGAAAAACAACAACAACCTCAACATTGAAAAACACCAACAAATTCAACAACAACCTCAACATTGAAAAACACCAACAAATTCAACAACAACCTCAGCATTGAAAAACAACAACAACCTCAACATTGAAAAACACCAACAAATTCAACAACAACCTCAACATTGAAAAACAACAACAACCTCAACATTGAAAAACACCAACAAATGCGACAGCAACTTCAACTTTGAAAAACTCAACAAATTCAACAACAACGTCGACATTGAAAAACACCATCAAATTCAACAACAACCTCAACATTGAAAAACACCAACAACCTCAAAACTGAAAACACACCAACAAATTCAACAACAACCTCAACAATTAAAAACAACAACAACCTCAGCATTGTAAAACACCAACAAATTCAACAACAACATCAACATTGAAAAACACCAACAAATTCAACAACAACCTCAACATTGAAAAACACCAACAAACTCAACAACAACAACCTCAACATTGAAAAACAACAACAAACTAAACATTGAAAAACACCAAAAAATTCAACAACAACCTCAACATTGAAAAACAACAACAACCTCAAAATTGAAAAACACCAACAAATTCAACAATAACCTCAACATTGCAAAACAACAACAACCTCAACATTGAAAAACACCAACAAATTCAACAACAACCTCAACATTGAAAAACACCAACAAATTCAACAACAACCTCAACATTGAAAAACAACAACAACCTCAACATTGAAAAACACCAACAAATTCAACAACAACCTCAACATTGAAAAACAACAACAACCTCAACATTGAAAAACACCAACAAATTCAACAACAACCTCAACATTGAAAAACAACAACAACCTCAACATTGAAAAACACCAACAAATTCAACAACAACCTCAACATTGAAAAACACCAACAAATTCAACAACAACCACAAAATTGAAAAACAACAACAACCTCAACATTGAAAAACACCAACAAATTCAACAACAACCTCAACATTGAAAAACAACAGCAACCTCAACATTGAAAAACACCAACAAATTCAACAACAACTTCAACATTGAGAAACACCAACAAATTCAACAACAACCTCGAAATTGAAAAACACCAACAAATTCAACAACAGCCTCAACATTGAAAAACAACAACAACCTCAACATTGAAAAACACCAACAAATTCAACAACAACCTCAACTTTGAAAAACAACAACAACCTCATCATGGAAAAACACCAACAAATTCAACAACAACCTCAACATTGAAAAACAACAACATCCTCAAAATTGAAAAACACCAACAAATTCAACAACAACCCCAACATTTAAAAACAACAACAACCACAACATTGAACAACAACAACAACCTCAACATTGAAAAACAACAACAAACTCAACATTGAAAAACACCAACAAATTCAACAACAACCTCAACATTGAAAAGCAACAACAACCTCAACATTGAAAAACACCAACAAATTCAACAACAACCTCAACACTGAAAAACACCAACAAATTCAACAACAACCTCAACATTGAAAAACAACAACAACCTCAACATTGAAAAACACCAACAAATTCAACAAGAACCTCAACATTGAAAAGCACCAACAAATTCAACAACAACCTCAACATTGAAAAACAACAACAACCTCAACATTGAAAATCACCAACAAATTCAACAACAACCTCAACATTGAAAAACAACAACAACCTCAACATTGAAAAACACCAACAAATTCAACAACAACCTCAACATTGAAAAACACCAACAAATTCAACAACAACCTCAGCATTGAAAAACAACAACAACCTCAACATGGAAAAACACCAACAAATTCAACAACAACCTCAACATTGAAAAACAACAACAACCTCAACATTGAAAAACACCAACAAATTCAACAAAAACTTCAACATTGAAAAACACCAACAAATTCAACAACAACCTCGAAATTGAAAAACAGGAACAAATTCAACAACAACTTCAACATTGAAAAACACCAACAAATTCAACAACAACCTCGACATTGAAAAACACCATCAAATTCAACAACAACCTCAACATTGAAAAACACCAACAACCTCAAAATTGAAAAAACACCAACAAATTCAACAACAACCTCAACATTTAAAAACAACAACAACCTCAACATTGAAAAATACCAACAAATTCAACAACAACCTCAACATTGAAAAACACCAACAAATTCAACAACAACCTCAACATTGAAAAACAACAACAACCTCAACATTGAAAAACACCAACAAATTCAACAATAACCTCAACATTGAAAAACACCAACAAATTCAACAACAACCTCAGCATTGAAAAACAACAACAACCTCAACATTGAAAAACACCAACAAATTCAACAACAACCTCAACATTGAAAAACAACAACAACCTCAACATTGAAAAACACCAACAAATTCAACAACAACTTCAACATTGAAAAACACCAACAAATTCAACAACAACCTCGAAATTGAAAAACACCAACAAATTCAACAGCAACTTCAACATTGAAAAACACCAACAAATTCGACAACAACGTCGACATTGAAAAACACCATCAAATTCAACAACAACCTCAACATTGAAAAACAACAACAACCTCAACATTGAAAAACACCAACAAATTCAACAACAACCTCAATATTGAAAAACAACAACAACCTCAACTTTGAAAAACACCAACAAATTCAACAACAACCTCAACATTGAAAAACAACAACAACCTCAACATTGAAAAACACAAACAAATTCAACAACAACCTCAACATTGAAAAACACCAAAAAATTCAACAACAACCTCTAAATTGAAAAACAACAACAACCTCAACATTGAAAAACACCAACAAATTCAACAACAACCTCAACATTGAAAAACAACAACAACCTCAACATTGAAAAACACCAACAAATTCAACAACAACTTCAAAATTGAGAAACACCAACAAATTCAACAACAACCTCGAAATTGAAAAACACCAACAAATTCAACAACAGCCTCAACATTGAAAAACAACAACAACCTCAACATTGAAAAACACCAACAAATTCAACAACAACCTCAACTTTGAAAAACAACAACAACCTCATCATGGAAAAACACCAACAAATTCAACAACAACCTCAACATTGAAAAACAACAACATCCTCAAAATTGAAAAACACCAACAAATTCAACAACAACCCCAACATTTAAAAACAACAACAACCACAACATTGAACAACAACAACAACCTCAACATTGAAAAACGACAACAAACTCAACATTGAAAAACACCAACAAATTCAACAACAACCTCAACATTGAAAAGCAACAACAACCTCAACATTGAAAAACACCAACAAATTCAACAACAACCTCAACACTGAAAAACACCAACAAATTCAACAACAACCTCAGCATTGAAAAACAACAACAACCTCAACATGGAAAAACACCAACAAATTCAACAACAACCTCAACATTGAAAAACAACAACAACCTCAACATTGAAAAACACCAACAAATTCAACAAAAACTTCAACATTGAAAAACACCAACAAATTCAACAACAACCTCGAAATTGAAAAACAGGAACAAATTCAACAACAACTTCAACATTGAAAAACACCAACAAATTCAACAACAACCTCGACATTGAAAAACACCATCAAATTCAACAACAACCTCAACATTGAAAAACACCAACAACCTCAAAATTGAAAAAACACCAACAAATTCAACAACAACCTCAACATTTAAAAACAACAACAACCTCAACATTGAAAAATACCAACAAATTCAACAACAACCTCAACATTGAAAAACACCAACAAATTCAACAACAACCTCAACATTGAAAAACAACAACAACCTCAACATTGAAAAACACCAACAAATTCAACAATAACCTCAACATTGAAAAACACCAACAAATTCAACAACAACCTCAGCATTGAAAAACAACAACAACCTCAACATTGAAAAACACCAACAAATTCAACAACAACCTCAACATTGAAAAACAACAACAACCTCAACATTGAAAAACACCAACAAATTCAACAACAACTTCAACATTGAAAAACACCAACAAATTCAACAACAACCTCGAAATTGAAAAACACCAACAAATTCAACAGCAACTTCAACATTGAAAAACACCAACAAATTCGACAACAACGTCGACATTGAAAAACACCATCAAATTCAACAACAACCTCAACATTGAAAAACAACAACAACCTCAACATTGAAAAACACCAACAAATTCAACAACAACCTCAATATTGAAAAACAACAACAACCTCAACTTTGAAAAACACCAACAAATTCAACAACAACCTCAACATTGAAAAACAACAACAACCTCAACATTGAAAAACACAAACAAATTCAACAACAACCTCAACATTGAAAAACACCAAAAAATTCAACAACAACCTCTAAATTGAAAAACAACAACAACCTCAACATTGAAAAACACCAACAAATTCAACAACAACCTCAACATTGAAAAACAACAACAACCTCAACATTGAAAAACACCAACAAATTCAACAACAACTTCAAAATTGAGAAACACCAACAAATTCAACAACAACCTCGAAATTGAAAAACACCAACAAATTCAACAACAGCCTCAACATTGAAAAACAACAACAACCTCAACATTGAAAAACACCAACAAATTCAACAACAACCTCAACTTTGAAAAACAACAACAACCTCATCATGGAAAAACACCAACAAATTCAACAACAACCTCAACATTGAAAAACAACAACATCCTCAAAATTGAAAAACACCAACAAATTCAACAACAACCCCAACATTTAAAAACAACAACAACCACAACATTGAACAACAACAACAACCTCAACATTGAAAAACGACAACAAACTCAACATTGAAAAACACCAACAAATTCAACAACAACCTCAACATTGAAAAGCAACAACAACCTCAACATTGAAAAACACCAACAAATTCAACAACAACCTCAACACTGAAAAACACCAACAAATTCAACAACAACCTCAACATTGAAAAACAACAACAACCTCAACATTGAAAAACACCAACAAATTCAACAACAACCTCAACATTGAAAAGCAACAACAACCTCAACATTGAAAATCACCAACAAATTCAACAACAACCTCAACATTGAAAAACAACAACAACCTCTACATTGAAAAACACCAACAGATTCAACAACAACCTCAACATTGAAAAACACCAACAAATTCAACAACAACCTCAGCATTGAAAAACAACAACAACCTCAACATTGAAAAACACCAACAAATTCAACAACAACCTCAGCATTGAAAAACAACAACAACCTAAACATTGAAAATCACCAACAAATTCAACAACAACCTCAACATTGAAAAACAACAACAACCTCAACATTGAAAAACACCAACAAATTCAACAAAAACTTCAACATTGAAAAACACCAACAAATTCAACAACAACCTCGAAATTGAAAAACACCAAAAAATTCAACAACAACTTCAACATTGAAAAACACCAACAACCTCAAAATTGAAAAAACACCCACAAATTCAACAACAACCACAATATTTAAAAACAACAACAACCTCAACATTGAAAAACACCAACAAATTCAACAGCAACTTCAACATTGAAAAACAACAACAACCTCAACATTGAAAAACACCAACAAATTCAACAACAACCTCAACATTGAAAAACACCAACAAATTCAACAACAACCTCAGCATTGAAAAACAACAACAACCTCAACATTGAAAAATACCAACAAATTCAACAACAACCTCAACATTGAAAAACAACAACAACCTCAACATTGAAAAACAACAACAAATTCAACAACAACTTCAACATTGAAAAACACCAACAAATTCAACAACAACCTCGAAATTGAAAAACACCAACAAATTCAACAGCAACTTTAACATTGAAAAACACCAACAAATTCAACAACAACGTCGACATTGAAAAACACCATCAAATTCAACAACAACCTCAACATTGAAAAACAACAACAACCTCAACATTGAAAAACACCAACAAATTCAACAACAACCTCAACATTGAAAAACAACAACAACCTCAACATTGAAAAACACCAACAAATTCAACAACAACCTCAAAATTGAAAAACAACAACAACCTCAACATTGAAAAACACCAACAAATTCAACAACAACCTCAAAATTGAAAAACAACAACAACCTCAACATTGAAAAACACCAACAAATTCAACAACAACTTCAACATTGAGAAACACCAACAAATTCAACAACAACCTCAACATTGAAAAACAACAACAAATTCAACAACAACCTCAACATTGAAAAACAACAACCTCAACATTGAAAAACACCAACAAATTCAACAACAACCTCAAAATTGAAAAACAACAACAACCTCAACATTGAAAAACACCAACAAATTCAACAACAACCTCAAAATTGAAAAACAACAACAACCTCAACATTGAAAAACACCAACAAATTCAACAAAAACTTCAACATTGAGAAACACCAACAAATTCAACAACAACCTCATCATGGAAAAACACCAACAAATTCAACAACAACCTCAACATTGAAAAACAACAACAACCTCAACATTGAAAAACACCAACAAATTCAACAACAACCTCAACATTGAAAAACAACAACAACCTCAACATTGAAAAACACCAACAAATTCAACAACAACCTCAACATTGAAAAACACCAACAAATTCAACAACAACCTCAACATTGAAAAACAACAACAACCTCAACATTGAAAAACACCAACAAATTCAACAACAACCTCAACATTGAAAAACAACAACAACCTCAACATTGAAAAACACCAACAAATTCAACAACAACTTCAACATTGAGAAACACCAACAAATTCAACAACAACCTCGAAATTGAAAAACACCAACAAATTCAACAACAGCCTCAACATTGAAAAACAACAACAACCTCAACATTGAAAAACACCAACAAATTCAACAACAACCTCAACTTTGAAAAACAACAACAACCTCATCATGGAAAAACACCAACAAATTCAACAACAACCTCAACATTGAAAAACAACAACATCCTCAAAATTGAAAAACACCAACAAATTCAACAACAACAACGCCAACATTTAAAAACAACAACAACCACAACATTGAACAACAACAACAACCTCAACATTGAAAAACAACAACAAACTCAACATTGAAAAACACCAACAAATTCAACAACAACCTCAACATTGAAAAGCAACAACAACCTCAACATTGAAAAACACCAACAAATTCAACAACAACCTCAACACTGAAAAACACCAACAAATTCAACAACAACCTCAACATTGAAAAACAACAACAACCTCAACATTGAAAAACACCAACAAATTCAACAACAACCTCAACATTGAAAAGCACCAACAAATTCAACAACAACCTCAACATTGAAAAATTACAACAACCTCAACATTGAAAATCACCAACTAATTCAACAACAACCTCAACATTGAAAAACAACAACAACCTCAACATTGAAAAACACCAACAAATTCAACAACAACCTCAACATTGAAAAACACCAACAAATTCAACAACAACCTCAGCATTGAAAAACAACAACAACCTCAACATTGGAAAACACCAACAAATTCAACAACAACCTCAACATTGAAAAACAACAACAACCTCAACATTGAAAAACACCAACAAATTCAACAAAAACTTCAACATTGAAAAACACCAACAAATTCAACAACAACCTCGAAATTGAAAAACACCAACAAATTCAACAACAACTTCAACATTGAAAAACACCAACAAATTCAACAACAACCTCGACATTGAAAAACACCATCAAATTCAAAAACAACCTCAACATTGAAAAACAACAACAACCTCAACATTGAAAAACACCAACAAATTCAACAACAACCTCAACATTGAAAAACAACAACAACCTCAACATTGAAAAACACCAACAAATTCAACAACAACTTCAACATTGAAAAACACCAACAAATTCAACAACAACCTCGAAATTGAAAAACACCAACAAATTCAACAGCAACTTCAACATTGAAAAACACCAACAAATTCAACAACAACGTCGACATTGAAAAACACCATCAAATTCAACAACAACCTCAACATTGAAAAACAACAACAACCTCAACATTGAAAAACACCAACAAATTCAACAACAACCTCAACATTGAAAAACAACAACAACCTCAACATTGAAAAACACCAACAAATTCAACAACAACCTCAACATTGAAAAACAACAACAACCTCAACATTGAAAAACACAAACAAATTCAACAACAACCTCAACATTGAAAAACACCAACAAATTCAACAACAACCTCTAAATTGAAAAACAACAACAACCTCAACATTGAAAAACACCAACAAATTCAACAACAACCTCAACATTGAAAAACAACAACAACCTCAACATTGAAAAACACCAACAAATTCAACAACAACTTCAAAATTGAGAAACACCAACAAATTCAACAACAACCTCGAAATTGAAAAACACCAACAAATTCAACAACAGCCTCAACATTGAAAAATAACAACAACCTCAACATTGAAAAACACCAACAAATTCAACAACAACCTCAACTTTGAAAAACAACAACAACCTCATCATGGAAAAACACCAACAAATTCAACAACAACCTCAACATTGAAAAACAACAACATCCTCAAAATTGAAAAACACCGACAAATTCAACAACAACCCCAACATTTAAAAACAACAACAACCACAACATTGAACAACAACAACAACCTCAACATTGAAAAACAACAACAAACTCAACATTGAAAAACACCAACAAATTCAACAACAACCTCAACATTGAAAAGCAACAACAACCTCAACATTGAAAAACACCAACAAATTCAACAACAACCTCAACACTGAAAAACACCAACAAATTCAACAACAACCTCAACATTGAAAAACAACAACAACCTCAACATTGAAAAACACCAACAAATTCAACAACAACCTCAACATTGAAAAGCACCAACAAATTCAACAACAACCTCAACATTGAAAAACAACAACAACCTCAACATTGAAAATCACCAACAAATTCAACAACAACCTCAACATTGAAAAACAACAACAACCTCAACATTGAAAAACACCAACAAATTCAACAACAACCTCAACATTGAAAAACACCAACAAATTCAACAACAACCTCAGCATTGAAACACAACAACAACCTCAACATTGAAAAACACCAACAAATTCAACAACAACCTCAACATTGAAAACAACAGCAACCTCAACATTGAAAAACACCAACAATTCAACAAAAACTTCAACATTGAAAAACACCAACAAATTCAACAACAACCTCGAAATTGAAAAACACCAACAAATTCAACAACAACTTCAACATTGAAAAACACCAACAACCTCAAAATTGAAAAAACACCCACAAATTCAACAACAACCTCAACATTTAAAAACAACAACAACCTCAACATTGAAAAACACCAACAAAATTCAACAACAACCTCAACATGGAAAAACAACAACAACCTCAACATTGAAAAACACCAACAAATTCAACAACAACCTCAACATTGAAAAACACCAACAAATTCAACAACAACCTCAGCATTGAAAAACAACAACAACCTCAACATTGAAAAACACCAACAAATTCAACAACAACCTCAACATTGAAAAACAACAACAACCTCAACATTGAAAAACACCAACAAATTCAACAACAACTTCAACATTGAAAAACACCAACAAATTCAACAACAACCTCGAAATTGAAAAACACCAACAAATTCAACAGCAACTTCAACATTGAAAAACAACCAACAAATTCAACAACAACAACGCCAACATTTAAAAACAACAACAACCACAACATTGAAAAACAACAACAACCTCAACATTGAAAAACAACAACAAACTCAACATTGAAAAACACCAACAAATTTCAACAACAACCTCAACATTGAAAAGCAACAACAACCTCAACATTGAAAAACACCAACAAATTCAACAACAACCTCAACACTGAAAAACACCAACAAATTCAACAGCAACCTCAACATTGAAAAACAACAACAACCTCAACATTGAAAAACACCAACAAATTCAACAACAACCTCAACATTGAAAAGCACCAACAAATTCAACAATAACCTCAACATTGAAAAATTACAACAACCTCAACATTGAAAATCACCAACTAATTCAACAACAACCTCAACATTGAAGAACAACAACAACCTCAACATTGAAAAACACCAACAAATTCAACAACAACCTCAACATTGAAAAACACCAACAAATTCAACAACAACCTCAGCATTGAAAAACAACAACAACCTCAACATTGGAAAACACCAACAAATTCAACAACAACCTCAACATTGAAAAACAACAACAACCTCAACATTGAAAAAACACCAACAAATTCAACAAAAACTTCAACATTGAAAAACACCAACAAATTCAACAACAACCTCGAAATTGAAAAAACACCAACTAAATTCAACGACAACTTCAACATTGAAAAACACCAACAAATTCAACAACAACCTCGACATTGAAAAACACCATCAAATTCAACAACAACCTCACATGAAAAACAACAACAACCTCAACATTGAAAAACACCAACAAATTCACAACAACCTCAACATTGAAAAACACCAACAAATTCAACAACAACCTCAGCATTGAAACACAACAACAACCTCAACATTGAAAAACACCAACAAATTCAACAACAACCTCAACATTGAAAAACAACAGCAACCTCAACATTGAAAAACACCAACAAATTCAACAAAAACTTCAACATTGAAAAAACACCAACAAATTCAACAACAACCTCGAAATTGAAAAAACACCAACAAATTCAACAACAACTTCAACATTGAAAAACACCAACAACCTCAAAATTGAAAAAACACCCACAAATTCAACAACAACCTCAACATTTAAAACAACAACAACCTCAACATTGAAAAACACCAACAAATTCAACAACAACCTCAACATTGAAAAACAACAACAACCTCAACATTGAAAAACACCAACAAATTCAACAACAACCTCAACATTGAAAAACACCAACAAATTCAACCAACAACCTCAGCATTGAAAAACAACAACAACCTCAACATTGAAAAAACACCAACAAATTCAACAACAACCTCAACATTGAAAAACAACAACAACCTCAACATTGAAAAACACCAACAAATTCAACAACAACTTCAACATTGAAAAACACCCAACAAATTCAACAACAACCTCGAAATTGAAAAACACCAACAAAATTCAACAGCAACTTCAACATTGAAAAACACCAACAAATTCAACAACAACAACGCCAACATTTAAAAACAACAACAACCACAACATTGAACAACAACAACAACCTCAACATTGAAAAACAACAACAAACTCAACATTGAAAAACACCAACAAATTTCAACAACAACCTCAACATTGAAAAGCAACAACAACCTCAACATTGAAAAACACCAACAAATTCAACAACAACCTCAACACTGAAAAACACCAACAAATTCAACAACAACCTCAACATTGAAAAACAACAACAACCTCAACATTGAAAAACACCAACAAATTCAACAACAACCTCAACATTGAAAAGCACCAACAAATTCAACAATAACCTCAACATTGAAAAATTACAACAACCTCAACATTGAAAATCACCGACTAATTCAACAACAACCTCAACATTGAAGAACAACAACAACCTCAACATTGAAAAACACCAACAAATTTCAACAACAACCTCAACATTGAAAAACACCAACAAATTCAACAACAACCTCAGCATTGAAAAACAACAACAACCTCAACATTGGAAAACACCAACAAATTCAACAACAACCTCAACATTGAAAACAACAACAACCTCAACATTGAAAAACACCAACAAATTCAACAAAAACTTCAACATTGAAAAACACCAACAAATTCAACAACAACCTCGAAATTGAAAAACACCAACAAATTCAACAACAACTTCAACATTGAAAAACACCAACAAATTCAACAACAACCTCGACATTGAAAAACACCATCAAATTCAACAACAACCTCAACATTGAAAAACACCAACAACCTCAAAATTGAAAAAACACAACAAATTCAACAACTACCTCAACATTTAAAAACAACAACAACCTCAACATTGAAAAAAACACCAACAAATTCAACAACAACCTCAACATTGAAAAACACCAACAAATTCAACAACAACCTCAGCATTGAAAAAACAACAACAACCTCAACATTGAAAAACACCAACAAATTCAACAACAACCTCAACATTGAAAAACAACAACAACCTCAACATTGAAAAACACCAACAAATTCAACAACAACTTCAACATTGAAAAACACCAACAAATTCAACAACAACCTCGAAATTGAAAAACACCAACAAATTCAACAGCAACTTCAACATTGAAAAACACCAACAAATTCAACAACAACGTCGACATTGAAAAACACCATCAAATTCAACAACAACCTCAACATTGAAAAACAACAACAACCTCAAACATTGAAAAACACCAACAAATTCAACAACAACCTCAACATTGAAAAACAACAACAACCTCAACATTGAAAAACACCAACAAATTCAACAACAACCTCAACATTGAAAAACAACAACAACCTCAACATTGAAAAACACAAACAAATTCAACAACAAACTCAACATTGAAAAACACCAACAAATTCAACAACAACCTCTAAATTGAAAAACAACAACAACCTCAACATTGAAAAACACCAACAAATTCAACAACAACCTCAACATTGAAAAACAACAACAACCTCAACATTGAAAAACACCAACAAATTCAACAACAACTTCAAAATTGGGAAACACCAACAAATTCAACAACAACCTCGAAATTGAAAAACACCAACAAATTCAACAACAGCCTCAACATTGAAAAATAACAACAACCTCAACATTGAAAAACACCGACAAATTCAACAACAACCTCAACTTTGAAAAACAACAACAACCTCATCATGGAAAAACACCAACAAATTCAACAACAACCTCAACATTGAAAAACAACAACATCCTCAAAATTGAAAAACACCAACAAATTCAACAACAACCCCAACATTTAAAAACAACAACAACCACAACATTGAACAACAACAACAACCTCAACATTGAAAAACAACAACAAACTCAACATTGAAAAACACCAACAAATTCAACAACAACCTCAACATTGAAAAGCAACAACAACCTCAACATTGAAAAACACCAACAAATTCAACAACAACCTCAACACTGAAAAACACCAACAAATTCAACAACAACCTCAACATTGAAAAACAACAACAACCTCAACATTGAAAAACACCAACAAATTCAACAACAACCTCAACATTGAAAAGCACCAACAAATTCAACAACAACCTCAACATTGAAAAACAACAACAACCTCAACATTGAAAATCACCAACAAATTCAACAACAACCTCACATTGAAAAACAACAACAACCTCAACATTGAAAAACATCAACAAATTCAACAAGAAACTCAACATTGAAAAACACCAACAAATTCAACAACAACCTCAGCATTGAAAAACAACAACAACCTCAACATTGAAAAACACCAACAAATTCAACAACAACCTCAACATTGAAAAACAAGAACAACCTCAACATTGAAAAACACCAACAAATTCAACAACAACTTCAACATTGAAAAACACCAACAAATTCAACAACAACCTCGAAATTGAAAAACACCAACAAATTCAACAGCAACTTCAACATTGAAAAACACCAACAAATTCAACAACAACGTCGACATTGAAATACACCATCAACTTCAACAACAACCTCAACATTGAAAAACAACAACAAACTCAACATTGAAAAACACCAACAAATTCAACAACAACCTCAACATTGAAAAACAACAACAACCACAACATTGAAAAACACCAACAAATTCAACAACAACCTCAAAATTGAAAAACAACAACAACCTCAACATTGAAAAACACCAACAAATTCAACAACAACCTCAACATTGAAAAACAACAACAACCTCAACATTGAAAAACACCAACAATTCAACAACAACTTCAACATTGAGAAACACCAACAAATTCAACAACAACCTCGAAATTCAAAAAAACACCAACAAATTCAACAACAGCCTCAACATTGAAAAACAACAACAACCTCAACATTGAAAAACACCAACAAATTCAACAACAACCTCAACTTTGAAAAACAACAACAACCTCATCATGGAAAAACACCAACAAATTCAACAACAACCTCAACATTGAAAAACAACAACATCCTCAAAATTGAAAAACACCAACAAATTCAACAACAACCCCAACATTTAAAAACAACAACAACCACAACATTGAACAACAACAACAACCTCAACATTGAAAAACAACAACAAACTCAACATTGAAAAACACCAACAAATTCAACAACAACCTCAACATTGAAAAGCAACAACAACCTCAACATTGAAAAACACCAACAAATTCAACAACAACCTCAACACTGAAAAACACCAACAAATTCAACAACAACCTCAACATTGAAAAACAACAACAACCTGAACATTGAAAAACACCAACAAATTCAACAACAACCTCAACATTGAAAAGCACCAACAAATTCAACAACAACCTCAACATTGAAAAACAACAACAACCTCAACATTGAAAATCACCAACAAATTCAACAACAACCTCAACATTGAAAAACAACAACAACCTCAACATTGAAAAACACCAACAAATTCAACAACAACCTCAACATTGAAAAACACCAACAAATTCAACAACAACCTCAGCATTGAAAAACAACAACAACCTCAACATTGAAAAACACCAACAAATTCAACAACAACCTCAACATTGAAAAACAACAACAACCTCAACATTGAAAAACACCAACAAATTCAACAACAACTTCAACATTGAAAAACACCAACAAATTCAACAACAACCTCGAAATTGAAAAACACCAACAAATTCAACCGCAACTTTGAAAAACACCAACAAATTCAACAACAACGTCGACATTGAAAAACACCATCAAATTCAACAACAACCTCAACATTGAAAAACAACAACAACCTCAACATTGAAAAACACCAACAAATTCAACAACAACCTCAACATTGAAAAACAACAACAACCTCATCATGGAAAAACACCAACAAATTCAACAACAACCTCAAAATTGAAAAACAACAACAACCTCAACATTGAAAAACACCAACAAATTCAACAACAACCTCAACATTGAAAAACAACAACAACCTCAACATTGAAAAACACCAACAAATTCAACAACAACTTCAACATTGAGAAACACCAACAAATTCAACAACAACCTCGAAATTGAAAAACACCAACAAATTCAACAACAGCCTCAACATTGAAAAACAACAACAACCTCAACATTGAAAAACACCAACAAATTCAACAACAACCTCAACTTTGAAAAACAACAACAACCTCATCATGGAAAAACACCAACAAATTCAACAAAAACCTCAACATTGAAAAACAACAACATCCTCAACATTGAAAAACACCAACAAATTCAACAACAACCTCAACTTTGAAAAACAACAACAACCTCATCATGGAAAAACACCAACAAATTCAACAACAACCTCAACATTGAAAAACAACAACAACCTCAACATTGAAAAACACCAACAAATTCAACAACAACCTCAACATTGAAAAACAACAACAACCTCAACATTGAAAAACACCAACAAATTCAACAACAACCTCAACATTGAAAAACACCAACAAATTCAACAACAACCTCAAAATTGATAAACAACAACAACCTCAACATTGAAAAACACCAACAAATTCAACAACAACCTCAACATTGAAAAACAACAACAACCTCAACATTGAAAAACACCAACAAATTCAACAACAACTTCAGCATTGAGAAACACCAACAAATTCAACAACAACCTCGAAATTGAAAAACACCAACAAATTCAACAACAGCCTCAACATTGAAAAACAACAACAACCTCAACATTGAAAAACACCAACAAATTCAACAACAACCTCAACTTTGAAAAACAACAACAACCTCATCATGGAAAAACACCAACAAATTCAACAACAACCTCAACATTGAAAAACAACAACATCCTCAAAATTGAAAAACACCAACAAATTCAACAACAACCCCAACATTTAAAAACAACAACAACCACAACATTGAACAACAACAACAACCTCAACATTGAAAAACAACAACAAACTCAACATTGAAAAACACCAACAAATTCAACAACAACCTCAACATTGAAAAGCAACAACAACCTCAACATTGAAAAACACCAACAAATTCAACAACAACCTCAACACTGAAAAACACCAACAAATTCAACAACAACCTCAACATTGAAAAACAACAACAACCTCAACATTGAAAAACACCAACAAATTCAAAAACAACCTCAACATTGAAAAGCACCAACAAATTCAACAACAACCTCAACATTGAAAAATAACAACAACCTCAACATTGAAAATCACCAACCAATTCAACAACAACCTCAACATTGAAAAACAACAACAACCTCAACATTGAAAAACACCAACAAATTCAACAACAACCTCAACATTGAAAAACACCAACAAATACAACAACAACCTCAGCATTGAAAAACAACAACAACCTCAACATTGAAAAACACCAACAAATTCAACAACAACCTCAACATTGAAAAACAACAACAACCTCAACATTGAAAAACACCAACAAATTCAACAAAAACTTCAACATTGAAAAACACCAACAAATTCAACAACAACCTCGAAATTGAAAAACACCAACAAATTCAACAACAACTTCGACATTGAAAAACACCATCAAATTCAACAACAACCTCAACATTGAAAAACACCAACAACCTCAAAATTGAAAAAACACCAACAAATTCAACAACGACCTCAACATTTAAAAACAACAACAACCTCAACATTGAAAAACACCAACAAATTCAACAACAACCTCAACATTGAAAAACACCAACAAATTCAACAACAACCTCAACATTGAAAAACAACAACAACCTCAACATTGAAAAACACCAACAAATTCAACAACAACCTCAACATTGAAAAACAACAACAACCTCAACATTGAAAAACACCAACAAATTCAACAACAACCTCAAAATTGAAAAACAACAACAACCTCAACATTGAAAAACACCAACAAATTCAACAACAACCTCAACATTGAAAAACAACAACAACCTCAACATTGAAAAACACCAACAATTC
Source organism: Isurus oxyrinchus (assembly GCA_026770705.1). Classification (NCBI taxonomy): domain Eukaryota; kingdom Metazoa; phylum Chordata; class Chondrichthyes; order Lamniformes; family Lamnidae; genus Isurus; species Isurus oxyrinchus. The sequence goes on from JANJGN010000214.1 coordinate 180,866, forward strand.
AACAACAACTTCAACATTGAGAAACACCAACAAATTCAACAACAACCTCGAAATTGAAAAACACCAACAAATTCAACAACAGCCTCAACATTGAAAAACAACAACAACCTCAACATTGGAAAACACCAACAAATTCAACAACAACCTCAACATTGAAAAACAACAACAACCTCAACATTGAAAAACACCAACAAATTCAACAAAAACTTCAACATTGAAAAACACCAACAAATTCAACAACAACCTCGAAATTGAAAAACACCAACAAATTCAACAACAACTTCAACATTGAAAAACACCAACAAATTCAACAACAACCTCGACATTGAAAAACACCATCAAATTCAACAACAACCTCAACATTGAAAAACAACAACAACCTCAACATTGAAAAACACCAACAAATTCAACAACAACCTCAACATTGAAAAACACCAACAAATTCAACAACAACCTCAGCATTGAAACACAACAACAACCTCAACATTGAAAAACACCAACAAATTCAACAACAACCTCAACATTGAAAAACAACAGCAACCTCAACATTGAAAAACACCAACAAATTCAACAAAAACTTCAACATTGAAAAACACCAACAAATTCAACAACAACCTCGAAATTGAAAAACACCAACAAATTCAACAACAACTTCAACATTGAAAAACACCAACAACCTCAAAATTGAAAAAACACCCACAAATTCAACAACAACCTCAACATTTAAAAACAACAACAACCTCAACATTGAAAAACACCAACAAATTCAACAACAACCTCAACATTGAAAAACAACAACAACCTCAACATTGAAAAACACCAACAAATTCAACAACAACCTCAACATTGAAAAACACCAACAAATTCAACAACAACCTCAGCATTGAAAAACAACAACAACCTCAACATTGAAAAACACCAACAAATTCAACAACAACCTCAACATTGAAAAACAACAACAACCTCAACATTGAAAAACACCAACAAATTCAACAACAACTTCAACATTGAAAAAACACCAACAAATTCAACAACAACCTCGAAATTGAAAAACACCAACAAATTCAACAGCAACTTCAACATTGAAAAACACCAACAAATTCAACAACAACAACGCCAACATTTAAAAACAACAACAACCACAACATTGAACAACAACAACAACCTCAACATTGAAAAACAACAACAAACTCAACATTGAAAAACACCAACAAATTTCAACAACAACCTCAACATTGAAAAGCAACAACAACCTCAACATTGAAAAACACCAACAAATTCAACAACAACCTCAACACTGAAAAACACCAACAAATTCAACAACAACCTCAACATTGAAAAACAACAACAACCTCAACATTGAAAAACACCAACAAATTCAACAACAACCTCAACATTGAAAAGCACCAACAAATTCAACAATAACCTCAACATTGAAAAATTACAACAACCTCAACATTGAAAATCACCGACTAATTCAACAACAACCTCAACATTGAAGAACAACAACAACCTCAACATTGAAAAACACCAACAAATTCAACAACAACCTCAACATTGAAAAACACCAACAAATTCAACAACAACCTCAGCATTGAAAAACAACAACAACCTCAACATTGGAAAACACCAACAAATTCAACAACAACCTCAACATTGAAAAACAACAACAACCTCAACATTGAAAAACACCAACAAATTCAACAAAAACTTCAACATTGAAAAACACCAACAAATTCAACAACAACCTCGAAATTGAAAAACACCAACAAATTCAACAACAACTTCAACATTGAAAAACACCAACAAATTCAACAACAACCTCGACATTGAAAAACACCATCAAATTCAACAACAACCTCAACATTGAAAAACACCAACAACCTCAAAATTGAAAAAACACCAACAAATTCAACAACTACCTCAACATTTAAAAACAACAACAACCTCAACATTGAAAAACACCAACAAATTCAACAACAACCTCAACATTGAAAAACACCAACAAATTCAACAACAACCTCAGCATTGAAAAACAACAACAACCTCAACATTGAAAAACACCAACAAATTCAACAACAACCTCAACATTGAAAAACAACAACAACCTCAACATTGAAAAACACCAACAAATTCAACAACAACTTCAACATTGAAAAACACCAACAAATTCAACAACAACCTCGAAATTGAAAAACACCAACAAATTCAACAGCAACTTCAACATTGAAAAACACCAACAAATTCAACAACAACGTCGACATTGAAAAACACCATCAAATTCAACAACAACCTCAACATTGAAAAACAACAACAACCTCAACATTGAAAAACACCAACAAATTCAACAACAACCTCAACATTGAAAAACAACAACAACCTCAACATTGAAAAACACCAACAAATTCAACAACAACCTCAACATTGAAAAACAACAACAACCTCAACATTGAAAAACACAAACAAATTCAACAACAAACTCAACATTGAAAAACACCAACAAATTCAACAACAACCTCTAAATTGAAAAACAACAACAACCTCAACATTGAAAAACACCAACAAATTCAACAACAACCTCAACATTGAAAAACAACAACAACCTCAACATTGAAAAACACCAACAAATTCAACAACAACTTCAAAATTGGGAAACACCAACAAATTCAACAACAACCTCGAAATTGAAAAACACCAACAAATTCAACAACAGCCTCAACATTGAAAAATAACAACAACCTCAACATTGAAAAACACCAACAAATTCAACAACAACCTCAACTTTGAAAAACAACAACAACCTCATCATGGAAAAACACCAACAAATTCAACAACAACCTCAACATTGAAAAACAACAACATCCTCAAAATTGAAAAACACCAACAAATTCAACAACAACCCCAACATTTAAAAACAACAACAACCACAACATTGAACAACAACAACAACCTCAACATTGAAAAACAACAACAAACTCAACATTGAAAAACACCAACAAATTCAACAACAACCTCAACATTGAAAAGCAACAACAACCTCAACATTGAAAAACACCAACAAATTCAACAACAACCTCAACACTGAAAAACACCAACAAATTCAACAACAACCTCAACATTGAAAAACAACAACAACCTCAACATTGAAAAACACCAACAAATTCAACAACAACCTCAACATTGAAAAGCACCAACAAATTCAACAACAACCTCAACATTGAAAAACAACAACAACCTCAACATTGAAAATCACCAACAAATTCAACAACAACCTCAACATTGAAAAACAACAACAACCTCAACATTGAAAAACACCAACAAATTCAACAACAACCTCAACATTGAAAAACACCAACAAATTCAACAACAATCTCAGCATTGAAACACAACAACAACCTCAACATTGAAAAACACCAACAAATTCAACAACAACCTCAACATTGAAAAACAACAGCAACCTCAACATTGAAAAACACCAACAAATTCAACAAAAACTTCAACATTGAAAAACACCAACAAATTCAACAACAACCTCGAAATTGAAAAACACCAACAAATTCAACAACAACTTCAACATTGAAAAACACCAACAACCTCAAAATTGAAAAAACACCCACAAATTCAACAACAACCTCAACATTTAAACCAACAACAACCTCAACATTGAAAAACACCAACAAATTCAACAACAACCTCAACATTGAAAAACAACAACAACCTCAACATTGAAAAACACCAACAAATTCAACAACAACCTCAACATTGAAAAACACCAACAAATTCAACAACAACCTCAACATTGAAAAACAACAACAACCTCAACATTGAAAAACACCAACAAATTCAACAACAACTTCAACATTGAGAAACACCAACAAATTCAACAACAACCTCGAAATTGAAAAACACCAACAAATTCAACAACAGCCTCAACATTGAAAAACAACAACAACCTCAACATTGAAAAACACCAACAAATTCAACAACAACCTCAACTTTGAAAAACAACAACAACCTCATCATGGAAAAACACCAACAAATTCAACAACAACCTCAACATTGAAAAACAACAACATCCTCAAAATTGAAAAACACCAACAAATTCAACAACAACCCCAACATTTAAAAACAACAACAACCACAACATTGAACAACAACAACAACCTCAACATTGAAAAACAACAACAAACTCAACATTGAAAAACACCAACAAATTCAACAACAACCTCAACATTGAAAAGCAACAACAACCTCAACATTGAAAAACACCAACAAATTCAACAACAACCTCAACACTGAAAAACACCAACAAATTCAACAACAACCTCAACATTGAAAAACAACAACAACCACAACATTGAAAAACACCAACAAATTCAACAACAACCTCAACATTGAAAAGCACCAACAAATTCAACAACAACCTCAACATTGAAAAACAACAACAACCTCAACATTGAAAATCACCAACAAATTCAACAACAACCTCAACATTGAAAAACAACAACAACCTCAACATTGAAAAACATCAACAAATTCAACAAGAAACTCAACATTGAAAAACACCAACAAATTCAACAACAACCTCAGCATTGAAAAACAACAACAACCTCAACATTGAAAAACACCAACAAATTCAACAACAACCTCAACATTGAAAAACAAGAACAACCTCAACATTGAAAAACACCAACAAATTCAACAACAACTTCAACATTGAAAAACACCAACAAATTCAACAACAACCTCGAAATTGAAAAACACCAACAAATTCAACAGCAACTTCAACATTGAAAAACACCAACAAATTCAACAACAACGTCGACATTGAAATACACCATCAACTTCAACAACAACCTCAACATTGAAAAACAACAACAAACTCAACATTGAAAAACACCAACAAATTCAACAACAACCTCAACATTGAAAAACAACAACAACCACAACATTGAAAAACACCAACAAATTCAACAACAACCTCAAAATTGAAAAACAACAACAACCTCAACATTGAAAAACACCAACAAATTCAACAACAACCTCAACATTGAAAAACAACAACAACCTCAACATTGAAAAACACCAACAATTCAACAACAACTTCAACATTGAGAAACACCAACAAATTCAACAACAACCTCGAAATTCAAAAAAACACCAACAAATTCAACAACAGCCTCAACATTGAAAAACAACAACAACCTCAACATTGAAAAACACCAACAAATTCAACAACAACCTCAACTTTGAAAAACAACAACAACCTCATCATGGAAAAACACCAAGAAATTCAACAACAACCTCAACATTGAAAAACAACAACATCCTCAAAATTGAAAAACACCAACAAATTCAACAACAACACCAACATTTAAAAACAACAACAACCACAACATTGAACAACAACAACAACCTCAACATTGAAAAACAACAACAAACTCAACATTGAAAAACACCAACAAATTCAACAACAACCTCAACATTGAAAAGCAACAACAACCTCAACATTGAAAAACACCAACAAATTCAACAACAACCTCAACACTGAAAAACACCAACAAATTCAACAACAACCTCAACATTGAAAAACAACAACAACCTGAACATTGAAAAACACCAACAAATTCAACAACAACCTCAACATTGAAAAGCACCAACAAATTCAACAACAACCTCAACATTGAAAAACAACAACAACCTCAACATTGAAAATCACCAACAAATTCAACAACAACCTCAACATTGAAAAACAACAACAACCTCAACATTGAAAAACACCAACAAATTCAACAACAACCTCAACATTGAAAAACACCAACAAATTCAACAACAACCTCAGCATTGAAAAACAACAACAACCTCAACATTGAAAAACACCAACAAATTCAACAACAACCTCAACATTGAAAAACAACAACAACCTCAACATTGAAAAACACCAACAAATTCAACAACAACTTCAACATTGAAAAACACCAACAAATTCAACAACAACCTCGAAATTGAAAAACACCAACAAATTCAACCGCAACTTTGAAAAACACCAACAAATTCAACAACAACGTCGACATTGAAAAACACCATCAAATTCAACAACAACCTCAACATTGAAAAACAACAACAACCTCAACATTGAAAAACACCAACAAATTCAACAACAACCTCAACATTGAAAAACAACAACAACCTCATCATGGAAAAACACCAACAAATTCAACAACAACCTCAAAATTGAAAAACAACAACAACCTCAACATTGAAAAACACCAACAAATTCAACAACAACCTCAACATTGAAAAACAACAACAACCTCAACATTGAAAAACAGCAACAAATTCAACAACAACTTCAACATTGAGAAACACCAACAAATTCAACAACAACCTCGAAATTGAAAAACACCAACAAATTCAACAACAGCCTCAACATTGAAAAACAACAACAACCTCAACATTGAAAAACACCAACAAATTCAACAACAACCTCAACTTTGAAAAACAACAACAACCTCATCATGGAAAAACACCAACAAATTCAACAAAAACCTCAACATTGAAAAACAACAACATCCTCAACATTGAAAAACACCAACAAATTCAACAACAACCTCAACTTTGAAAAACAACAACAACCTCATCATGGAAAAACACCAACAAATTCAACAACAACCTCAACATTGAAAAACAACAACAACCTCAACATTGAAAAACACCAACAAATTCAACAACAACCTCAACATTGAAAAACAACAACAACCTCAACATTGAAAAACACCAACAAATTCAACAACAACCTCAACATTGAAAAACACCAACAAATTCAACAACAACCTCAAAATTGATAAACAACAACAACCTCAACATTGAAAAACACCAACAAATTCAACAACAACCTCAACATTGAAAAACAACAACAACCTCAACATTGAAAAACACCAACAAATTCAACAACAACTTCAGCATTGAGAAACACCAACAAATTCAACAACAACCTCGAAATTGAAAAACACCAACAAATTCAACAACAACCCCAACTTTGAAAAACAACAACAACCTCATCATGGAAAAACACCAACAAATTCAACAACAACCTCAACATTGAAAAACAACAACATCCTCAAAATTGAAAAACACCAACAAATTCAACAACAACCCCAACATTTAAAAACAACAACAACCACAACATTGAACAACAACAACAACCTCAACATTGAAAAACAACAACAAACTCAACATTGAAAAACACCAACAAATTCAACAACAACCTCAACATTGAAAAGCAACAACAACCTGAACATTGAAAAACACCAACAAATTCAACAACAACCTCAACACTGAAAAACACCAACAAATTCAACAACAACCTCAACATTGAAAAACAACAACAACCTCAACATTGAAAAACACCAACAAATTCAAAAACAACCTCAACATTGAAAAGCACCAACAAATTCAACAACAACCTCAACATTGAAAAATAACAACAACCTCAACATTGAAAATCACCAACCAATTCAACAACAACCTCAACATTGAAAAACAACAACAACCTCAACATTGAAAAACACCAACAAATTCAACAACAACCTCAACATTGAAAAACACCAACAAATACAACAACAACCTCAGCATTGAAAAACAACAACAACCTCAACATTGAAAAACACCAACAAATTCAACAACAACCTCAACATTGAAAAACAACAACAACCTCAACATTGAAAAACACCAACAAATTCAACAAAAACTTCAACATTGAAAAACACCAACAAATTCAACAACAACCTCGAAATTGAAAAACACCAACAAATTCAACAACAACTTCGACATTGAAAAACACCATCAAATTCAACAACAACCTCAACATTGAAAAACACCAACAACCTCAAAATTGAAAAAACACCAACAAATTCAACAACAACCTCAACATTGAAAAACAACAACAACCTCAACATTGAAAAACACCAACAAATTCAACAACAACCTCAACATTGAAAAACACCAACAAATTCAACAACAACCTCAACATTGAAAAACAACAACAACCTCAACATTGAAAAACACCAACAAATTCAACAACAACCTCAACATTGAAAAACAACAACAACCTCAACATTGAAAAACACCAACAAATTCAACAACAACCTCAAAATTGAAAAACAACAACAACCTCAACATTGAAAAACACCAACAAATTCAACAACAACCTCAACATTGAAAAACAACAACAACCTCAACATTGAAAAACACCAACAATTCAACAACAACTTCAACATTGAGAAACACCAACAAATTCAACAACAACCTCGAAATTGAAAAACACCAACAAATTCAACAACAGCCTCAACATTGAAAAACAACAACAACCTCAACATTGAAAAACACCAACAAATTCAACAACAACCTCAACTTTGAAAAACAACAACAACCTCATCATGGAAAAACACCAACAAATTCAACAACAACCTCAACATTGAAAAACAACAACATCCTCAAAATTGAAAAACACCAACAAATTCAACAACAACCCCAACATTTAAAAACAACAACAACCACAACATTGAACAACAACAACAACCTCAACATTGAAAAACAACAACAAACTCAACATTGAAAAACACCAACAAATTCAACAACAACCTCAACATTGAAAAGCAACAACAACCTCAACATTGAAAAACACCAACAAATTCAACAACAACCTCAACAGTGAAAAACACCAACAAATTCAACAACAACCTCAACATTGAAAAACAACAACAACCTGAACATTGAAAAACACCAACAAATTCAACAACAACCTCAACATTGAAAAGCACCAACAAATTCAACAACAACCTCAACATTGAAAAACAACAACAACCTCAACATTGAAAATCACCAACAAATTCAACAACAACCTCAACATTGAAAAACAACAACAACCTCAACATTGAAAAACACCAACAAATTCAACAACAACCTCAACATTGAAAAACACCAACAAATTCAACAACAACCTCAGCATTGAAAAACAACAACAACCTCAACATTGAAAAACACCAACAAATTCAACAACAACCTCAACATTGAAAAACAACAACAACCTCAACATTGAAAAACACCAACAAATTCAACAACAACTTCAACATTGAAAAACACCAACAAATTCAACAACAACCTCGAAATTGAAAAACACCAACAAATTCAACCGCAACTTTGAAAAACACCAACAAATTCAACAACAACGTCGACATTGAAAAACACCATCAAATTCAACAACAACCTCAACATTGAAAAACAACAACAACCTCAACATTGAAAAACACCAACAAATTCAACAACAACCTCAACATTGAAAAACAACAACAACCTCATCATGGAAAAACACCAACAAATTCAACAACAACCTCAAAATTGAAAAACAACAACAACCTCAACATTGAAAAACACCAACAAATTCAACAACAACCTCAACATTGAAAAACAACAACAACCTCAACATTGAAAAACACCAACAAATTCAACAACAACTTCAACATTGAGAAACACCAACAAATTCAACAACAACCTCGAAATTGAAAAACACCAACAAATTCAACAACAGCCTCAACATTGAAAAACAACAACAACCTCAACATTGAAAAACACCAACAAATTCAACAACAACCTCAACATTGAAAAACAACAACAACCTCAACATTGAAAAACACCAACAAATTCAACAACAACCTCAACATTGAAAAACACCAACAAATTCAACAACAACCTCAAAATTGATAAACAACAACAACCTCAACATTGAAAAACACCAACAAATTCAACAACAACCTCAACATTGAAAAACAACAACAACCTCAACATTGAAAAACACCAACAAATTCAACAACAACTTCAGCATTGAGAAACACCAACAAATTCAACAACAACCTCGAAATTGAAAAACACCAACAAATTCAACAACAGCCTCAACATTGAAAAACAACAACAACCTCAACATTGAAAAACACCAACAAATTCAACAACAACCTCAACTTTGAAAAACAACAACAACCTCATCATGGAAAAACACCAACAAATTCAACAACAACCTCAACATTGAAAAACAACAACATCCTCAAAATTGAAAAACACCAACAAATTCAACAACAACCCCAACATTTAAAAACAACAACAACCACAACATTGAACAACAACAACAACCTCAACATTGAAAAACAACAACAAACTCAACATTGAAAAACACCAACAAATTCAACAACAACCTCAACATTGAAAAGCAACAACAACCTCAACATTGAAACACACCAACAAATTCAACAACAACCTCAACACTGAAAAACACCAACAAATTCAACAACAACCTCAACATTGAAAAACAACAACAACCTCAACATTGAAAAACACCAACAAATTCAAAAACAACCTCAACATTGAAAAGCACCAACAAATTCAACAACAACCTCAACATTGAAAAATAACAACAACCTCAACATTGAAAATCACCAACCAATTCAACAACAACCTCAACATTGAAAAACAACAACAACCTCAACATTGAAAAACACCAACAAATTCAACAACAACCTCAACATTGAAAAACACCAACAAATACAACAACAACCTCAGCATTGAAAAACAACAACAACCTCAACATTGAAAAACACCAACAAATTCAACAACAACCTCAACATTGAAAAACAACAACAACCTCAACATTGAAAAACACCAACAAATTCAACAAAAACTTCAACATTGAAAAACACCAACAAATTCAACAACAACCTCGAAATTGAAAAACACCAACAAATTCAACAACAACTTCGACATTGAAAAACACCATCAAATTCAACAACAACCTCAACATTGAAAAACACCAACAACCTCAAAATTGAAAAAACACCAACAAATTCAACAACAACCTCAACATTTAAAAACAACAACAACCTCAACATTGAAAAACACCAACAAATTCAACAACAACCTCAACATTGAAACACACCAACAAATTCAACAACAACCTCAACATTGAAAAACAACAACAACCTCAACATTGAAAAACACCAACAAATTCAACAACAACCTCAACATTGAAAAACACCAACAAATTCAACAACAACCTCAGCATTGAAAAACAACAACAACCTCAACATTGAAAAACACCAACAAATTCAACAACAACCTCAACATTGAAAAACAACAACAACCTCAACATTGAAAAACACCAACAAATTCAACAACAACTTCAACATTGAAAAACACCAACAAATTCAACAACAACCTCGAAATTGAAAAACACCAACAAATTCAACAGCAACTTCAACATTGAAAAACACCAACAAATTCAACAACAACGTCGACATTGAAAAACACCATCAAATTCAACAACAACCTCAACATTGAAAAACAACAACAACCTCAACATTGAAAAACACCAACAAATTCAACAACAACCTCAACATTGAAAAACAACAACAACCTCAACATTGAAAAACACCAACAAATTCAACAACAACCTCAACATTGAAAAACAACAACAACCTCAACATTGAAAAACACAAACAAATTCAACAACAACCTCAACATTGAAAAACACCAACAAATTCAACAACAACCTCTAAATTGAAAAACAACAACAACCTCAACATTGAAAAACACCAACAAATTCAACAACAACCTCAACATTGAAAAACAACAACAACCTCAACATTGAAAAACACCAACAAATTCAACAACAACTTCAAAATTGAGAAACACCAACAAATTCAACAACAACCTCGAAATTGAAAAACACCAACAAATTGAACAACAGCCTCAACATTGAAAAATAACAACAACCTCAACATTGAAAAACACCAACAAATTCAACAACAACCTCAACTTTGAAAAACAACAACAACCTCATCATGGAAAAACACCAACAAATTCAACAACAACCTCAACATTGAAAAACAACAACATCCTCAAAATTGAAAAACACCAACAAATTCAACAACAACCCCAACATTTAAAAACAACAACAACCACAACATTGAACAACAACAACAACCTCAACATTGAAAAACAACAACAAACTCAACATTGAAAAACACCAACAAATTCAACAACAACCTCAACATTGAAAAGCAACAACAACCTCAACATTGAAAAACACCAACAAATTCAACAACAACCTCAACACTGAAAAACACCAACAAATTCAACAACAACCTCAACATTGAAAAACAACAACAACCTCAACATTGAAAAACACCAACAAATTCAACAACAACCTCAACATTGAAAAGCACCAACAAATTCAACAACAACCTCAACATTGAAAAACAACAACAACCTCAACATTGAAAATCACCAACAAATTCAACAACAACCTCAACATTGAAAAACAACAACAACCTCATCATGGAAAAACACCAACAAATTCAACAACAACCTCAACATTGAAAAACAACAACAACCTCAAAATTGAAAAAACACCAACAAATTCAACAACAACCTCAACATTTAAAAACAACAACAACCTCAACATTGAAAAACACCAACAAATTCAACAACAACCTCAACATTGAAACACACCAACAAATTCAACAACAACCTCAACATTGAAAAACAACAACAACCTCAACATTGAAAAACACCAACAAATTCAACAACAACCTCAACATTGAAAAACACCAACAAATTCAACAACAACCTCAGCATTGAAAAACAACAACAACCTCAACATTGAAAAACACCAACAAATTCAACAACAACCTCAACATTGAAAAACAACAACAACCTCAACATTGAAAAACACCAACAAATTCAACAACAACTTCAACATTGAAAAACACCAACAAATTCAACAACAACCTCGAAATTGAAAAACACCAACAAATTCAACAGCAACTTCAACATTGAAAAACACCAACAAATTAAACAACAACGTCGACATTGAAAAACACCATCAAATTCAACAACAACCTCAACATTGAAAAACAACAACAAACTCAACATTGAAAAACACCAACAAATTCAACAACAACCTCAACATTGAAAAACAACAACAACCTCAACATTGAAAAACACCAACAAATTCAACAACAACCTCAAAATTGAAAAACAACAACAACCTCAACATTGAAAAACACCAACAAATTCAACAACAACCTCAACATTGAAAAACAACAACAACCTCAACATTGAAAAACACCAACAAATTCAACAACAACTTCAACATTGAGAAACACCAACAAATTCAACAACAACCTCGAAATTGAAAAACACCAACAAATTCAACAGCAGCCTCAACATTGAAAAACAACAGCAACCTCAACATTGAAAAACACCAACAAATTCAACAACAACCTCAACTTTGAAAAACAACAACAACCTCATCATGGAAAAACACCAACAAATTCAACAACAACCTCAACATTGAAAAACAACAACAACCTCAACATTGAAAATCACCAACAAATTCAACAACAACCTCAACATTGAAAAACAACAACAACCTCAACATTGAAAAACACCAACAAATTCAACAACAACCTCAACATTGAAAAACACCAACAAATTCAACAACAACCTCAGCATTGAAACACAACAACAACCTCAACATTGAAAAACACCGACAAATTCAACAACAACCTCAACATTGAAAAACAACAGCAACCTCAACATTGAAAAACACCAACAAATTCAACAAAAACTTCAACATTGAAAAACACCAACAAATTCAACAACAACCTCGAAATTGAAAAACACCAACAAATTCAACAACAACTTCAACATTGAAAAACACCAACAACCTCAAAATTGAAAAAACACCCACAAATTCAACAACAACCTCAACATTGAAAAACACCAACAAATTCAACAACAACCTCAACATTGAAAAACAACAACAACCTCAACATTGAAAAACACCAACAAATTCAACAACAACCTCAACATTGAAAAACACCAACAAATTCAACAACAACCTCAGCATTGAAAAACAACAACAACCTCAACATTGAAAAACACCAACAAATTCAACAACAACCTCAACATTGAAAAACAACAACAACCTCAACATTGAAAAACACCAACAAATTCAACAACAACTTCAACATTGAAAAACACCAACAAATTCAACAACAACCTCGAAATTGAGAAACACCAACAAATTCAACAGCAACTTCAACATTGAAAAACACCAACAAATTAAACAACAACGTCGACATTGAAAAACACCATCAAATTCAACAACAACCTCAACATTGAAAAACAACAACAAACTCAACATTGAAAAACACCAACAAATTCAACAACAACCTCAACATTGAAAAACAACAACAACCTCAACATTGAAAAACACCAACAAATTCAACAACAACCTCAAAATTGAAAAACAACAACAACCTCAACATTGAAAAACACCAACAAATTCAACAACAACCTCAACATTGAAAAACAACAACAACCTCAACATTGAAAAACACCAACAAATTCAACAACAACTTCAACATTGAGAAACACCAACAAATTCAACAACAACCTCGAAATTGAAAAACACCAACAAATTCAACAACAGCCTCAACATTGAAAAACAACAGCAACCTCAACATTGAAAAACACCAACAAATTCAACAACAACCTCAACTTTGAAAAACAACAACAACCTCATCATGGAAAAACACCAACAAATTCAACAACAACCTCAACATTGAAAAACAACAACATCCTCAAAATTGAAAAACACCAACAAATTCAACAACAACCCCAACATTTAAAAACAACAACAACCACAACATTGAACAACAACAACAACCTCAACATTGAAAAGCAACAACAAACTCAACATTGAAAACACCAACAAATTCAACAACAACCTCAACATTGAAAAGCAACAACAACCTCAACATTGAAAAACACCAACAAATTCAACAACAACCTCAACACTGAAAAACACCAACAAATTCAACAACAACCTCAACATTGAAAAACAACAACAACCTCAACATTGAAAAACACCAACAAATTCAACAACAACCTCAACATTGAAAAGCACCAACAAATTCAACAACAACCTCAACATTGAAAAACAACAACAACCTCAACATTGAAAATCACCAACAAATTCAACAACAACCTCAACATTGAAAAACAACAACAACCTCAACATTGAAAAACATCAACAAATTCAACAACAACCTCAACATTGAAAAACACCAACAAATTCAACAACAACCTCAGCATTGAAAAACAACAACAACCTCAACATTGAAAAACACCAACAAATTCAACAACAACCTCAACATTGAAAAACAACAACAACCTCAACATTGAAAAACACCAACAAATTCAACAACAACTTCAACATTGAAAAACACCAACAAATTCAACAACAACCTCGAAATTGAAAAACACCAACAAATTCAACAGCAACTTCAACATTGAAAAACACCAACAAATTCAACAACAACCTCAACATTGAAAAACACCAACAAATTCAACAACAACCTCAAAATTGAAAAACAACAACAACCTCAACATTGAAAAACACCAACAAATTCAACAACAACCTCAACATTGAAAAACAACAACAACCTCAACATTGAAAAACACCAACAAATTCAACAACAACTTCAACATTGAGAAACACCAACAAATTCAACAACAACCTCGAAATTGAAAAACACCTACAAATTCAACAACAGCCTCAACATTGAAAAACAACAACAACCTCAACATTGAAAAACACCAACAAATTCAACAACAACCTCAACTTTGAAAAACAACAACAACCTCATCATGGAAAAACACCAACAAATTCAACAACAACCTCAACATTGAAAAACAACAACATCCTCAAAATTGAAAAACACCAACAAATTCAACAACAACCCCAACATTTAAAAACAACAACAACCACAACATTGAACAACAACAACAACCTCAAAATTGAAAAACAACAACAAACTCAACATTGAAAAACACCAACAAATTCAACAACAACCTCAACATTGAAAAGCAACAACAACCTCAACATTGAAAAACACCAACAAATTCAACAACAACCTCAACACTGAAAAACACCAACAAATTCAACAACAACCTCAACATTGAAAAACAACAACAACCTCAACTTTGAAAAACACCAACAAATTCAACAACAACCTCAACATTGAAAAGCACCAACAAATTCAACAACAACCTCAACATTGAAAAACAACAACAACCTCAACATTGAAAATCACCAACAAATTCAACAACAACCTCAACATTGAAAAACAACAACAACCTCAACATTGAAAAACATCAACAAATTCAACAACAACCTCAACATTGAAAAACACCAACAAATTCAACAACAACCTCAGCATTGAAAAACAACAACAACCTCAACATTGAAAAACACCAACAAATTCAACAACAACCTCAACATTGAAAAACAACAACAACCTCAACATTGAAAAACACCAACAAATTCAACAAAAACTTCAACATTGAAAAACACCAACAAATTCAACAACAACCTCGAAATTGAAAAACACCAACAAATTCAACAACAACTTCAACATTGAAAAACACCAACAAATTCAACAACAACCTCGACATTGAAAAACACCATCAAATTCAACAACAACCTCAACATTGAAAAACACCAACAACCTCAAAATTGAAAAAACACCAACAAATTCAACAACAACCTCAACATTTAAAAACAACAACAACCTCAACATTGAAAAACACCAACAAATTCAACAACAACCTCAACATTGAAAAACACCAACAAATTCAACAACAACCTCAACATTGAAAAACAACAACAACCTCAACATTGAAAAACACCAACAAATTCAACAACAACCTCAGCATTGAAAAACAACAACAACCTCAACATTGAAAAACACCAACAAATTCAACAACAACCTCAACATTGAAAAACAACAACAACCTCAACATTGAAAAACACCAACAAATTCAACAACAACTTCAACATTGAAAAACACCAACAAATTCAACAACAACCTCGAAATTGAAAAACACCAACAAATTCAACAGCAACTTCAACATTGAAGAACACCAACAAATTCAACAACAACGTCGACATTGAAAAACACCATCAAATTCAACAACAACCTCAACATTGAAAAACACCAACAACCTCAAAATTGAAAACACACCAACAAATTCAACAATAACCTCAACAATTAAAAACAACAACAATCTCAGCATTGTAAAACACCAACAAATTCAACAACAACATCAACTTTGAAAAACACCAACAAATTCAACAACAACCTCAACATTGAAAAACACCAACAAACTCAACAACAACCTCAACATTGACAAACAACAACAAACTCAACATTGAAAAACACCAAAAAATTCAACAACAACCTCAACATTGAAAAACAACAACAACCTCAAAATTGAAAAACACGAACAAATTCAACAATAACCTCAACATTGAAAAACAACAACAACCTCAACATTGAAAAACACCACCAAATTCAACAACAACCTCAACATTGAAAAACACCAACAAATTCAACAACAACCTCAACATTGAAAAACAACAACAACCTCAACATTGAAAAACACCAACAAATTCAACAACAACCTCAACATTGAAAAACAACAACAACCTCAACATTGAAAAACACCAACAAATTCAACAACAACTTCAACATTGAAAAACAACAACAACCTCAACATTGAAAAACACCAACAAATTCAACAACAACCTCAACATTGAAAAACACCAACAAATTCAACAACAACATCAAAATTGAAAAACAACAACAACCTCAACATTGAAAAAAACCAACAAATTCAACAACAACCTCAACATTGAAAAACAACAACAACCTCAACATTGAAAAACACCAACAAATTCAACAACAACTTCAACATTGAGAAACACCAACAAATTCAACAACAACCTCGAAATTGAAAAACACCAACAAATTCAACAACAGCCTCAACATTGAAAAACAACAACAACCTCAACATTGAAAAACACCAACAAATTCAACAAAAACTTCAACATTGAAAAACACCAACAAATTCAACAACAACCTCGAAATTGAAAAACACCAACAAATTCAACAACAACTTCAACATTGAAAAACACCAACAAATTCAACAACAACCTCGACATTGAAAAACACCATCAAATTCAACAACAACCTCAACATTGAAAAACACCAACAACCTCAAAATTGAAAAAACACCAACAAATTCAACAACAACCTCAACATTTAAAAACAACAACAACCTCAACATTGAAAAACACATACAAATTCAACAACAACCTCAACATTGAAAAACACCAACAAATTCAACAACAACCTCAACATTGAAAAACACCAACAAATTCAACAACAACCTCAACATTGAAAAACACCAACAAATTCAACAACAACCTCAGCATTGAAAAACAACAACAACCTCAACATTGAAAAACACCAACAAATTCAACAACAACCTCAACATTGAAAAACAACAACAACCTCAACATTGAAAAACACCAACAAATTCAACAACAACTTCAACATTGAAAAACACCAACAAATTCAACAACAACCTCGAAATTGAAAAACACCAACAAATTCAACAGCAACTTCAACATTGAAAAACACCAACAAATTCAACAACAACGTCGACATTGAAAAACACCATCAAATTCAACAACAACCTCAACATTGAAAAACACCAACAACCTCAAAATTGAAAACACACCAACAAATTCAACAACAACCTCAACAATTAAAAACAACAACAATCTCAGCATTGTAAAACACCAACAAATTCAACAACAACATCAACTTTGAAAAACACCAACAAATTCAACAACAACCTCAACATTGAAAAACACCAACAAACTCAACAACAACCTCAACATTGACAAACAACAACAAACTCAACATTGAAAAACACCAACAAATTCAACAACAACCCCAACATTTAAAAACAACAACAACCACAACATTGAACAACAACAACAACCTCAACATTGAAAAGCAACAACACACTCAACATTGAAAACACCAACAAATTCAACAACAACCTCAACATTGAAAAGCAACAACAACCTCAACATTGAAAAACACCAACAAATTCAACAACAACCTCAACACTGAAAAACACCAACAAATTCAAGAACAACCTCAACATTGAAAAACAACAACAACCTCAACATTGAAAAACACCAACAAATTCAACAACAACCTCAACATTGAAAAGCACCAACAAATTCAACAACAACCTCAACATTGAAAAACAACAACAACCTCAACATTGAAAATCACCAACAAATTCAACAACAACCTCAACATTGAAAAACAACAACAACCTCAACATTGAAAAACATCAACAAATTCAACAACAACCTCAACATTGAAAAACACCAACAAATTCAACAACAACCTCAGCATTGAAAAACAACAACAACCTCAACATTGAAAAACACCAACAAATTCAACAACAACCTCAACATTGAAAAACAACAACAACCTCAACATTGAAAAACACCAACAAATTCAACAACAACTTCAACATTGAAAAACACCAACAAATTCAACAACAACCTCGAAATTGAAAAACACCAACAAATTCAACAGCAACTTCAACATTGAAAAACACCAACAAATTCAACAACAACCTCAACATTGAAAAACACCAACAAATTCAACAACAACCTCAAAATTGAAAAACAACAACAACCTCAACATTGAAAAACACCAACAAATTCAACAACAACCTCAACATTGAAAAACAACAACAACCTCAACATTGAAAAACACCAACAAATTCAACAACAACTTCAACATTGAGAAACACCAACAAATTCAACAACAACCTCGAAATTGAAAAACACCTACAAATTCAACAACAGTTTCAACATTGAAAAACAACAACAACCTCAACATTGAAAAACACCAACAAATTCAACAACAACCTCAACTTTGAAAAACAACAACAACCTCATCATGGAAAAACACCAACAAATTCAACAACAACCTCAACATTGAAAAACAACAACATCCTCAAAATTGAAAAACACCAACAAATTCAACAACAACCCCAACATTTAAAAACAACAACAACCACAACATTGAACAACAACAACAACCTCAAAATTGAAAAACAACAACAAACTCAACATTGAAAAACACCAACAAATTCAACAACAACCTCAACATTGAAAAGCAACAACAACCTCAACATTGAAAAACACCAACAAATTCAACAACAACCTCAACACTGAAAAACACCAACAAATTCAACAACAACATCAACATTGAAAAACAACAACAACCTCAACATTGAAAAACACCAACAAATTCAACAACAACCTCAACATTGAAAAGCACCAACAAATTCAACAACAACCTCAACATTGAAAAACAACAACAACCTCAACATTGAAAATCACCAACAAATTCAACAACAACCTCAACATTGAAAAACAACAACAACCTCAACATTGAAAAACATCAACAAATTCAACAACAACCTCAACATTGAAAAACACCAACAAATTCAACAACAACCTCAGCATTGAAACACAACAACAACCTCAACATTGAAAAACACCAACAAATTCAACAACAACCTCAACTTTGAAAAACAACAACAACCTCAACATTGAAAAACACCAACAAATTCAACAAAAACTTCAACATTGAAAAACACCAACAAATTCAACAACAACCTCGAAATTGAAAAACACCAACAAATTCAACAACAACTTCAACATTGAAAAACACCAACAAATTCAACAACAACCTCGACATTGAAAAACACCATCAAATTCAACAACAACCTCAACATTGAAAAACACCAACAACCTCAAAATTGAAAAAACACCAACAAATTCAACAACAACCTCAACATTTATAAACAACAACAACTTCAACATTGAAAAACACCAACAAATTCAACAACAACCTCAACATTGAAAAACACCAACAAATTCAACAACAACCTCAACATTGAAAAACAACAAGAACCTCAACATTGAAAAACACCAACAAATTCAACAACAACCTCAACATTGAAAAACACCAACAAATTCAACAACAACCTCAGCATTGAAAAACAACAACAACCTCAACATTGAAAAACACCAACAAATTCAACAACAACCTCAACATTGAAAAACAACAACAACCTCAACATTGAAAAACACCAACAAATTCAACAACAACTTCAACATTGAAAAACACCAACAAATTCAACAACAACCTCGAAATTGAAAAACACCAACAAATTCAACAGCAACTTCAACATTGAAGAACACCAACAAATTCAACAACAACGTCGACATTGAAAAACACCATCAAATTCAACAACAACCTCAACATTGAAAAACACCAACAACCTCAAAATTGAAAACACACCAACAAATTCAACAACAACCTCAACAATTAAAAACAACAACAATCTCAGCATTGTAAAACACCAACAAATTCAACAACAACATCAACTTTGAAAAACACCAACAAATTCAACAACAACCTCAACATTGAAAAACACCAACAAACTCAACAACAACCTCAACATTGACAAACAACAACAAACTCAACATTGAAAAACACCAAAAAATTCAGCAACAACCTCAACATTGAAAAACAACAACAACCTCAAAATTGAAAAACACGAACAAATTCAACAACAACTTCAACATTGAAAAACACCAACAAATTCAACAACAACCTCGACATTGAAAAACACCATCAAATTCAACAACAACCTCAACATTGAAAAACACCAACAACCTCAAAATTGAAAAAACACCAACAAATTCAACAACAACCTCAACATTTAAAAACAACAACAACCTCAACATTGAAAAACACATACAAATTCAACAACAACCTCAACATTGAAAAACACCAACAAATTCAACAACAACCTCAACATTGAAAAACACCAACAAATTCAACAACAACCTCAACATTGAAAAACACCAACAAATTCAACAACAACCTCAGCATTGAAATTCAACAACAACCTCAACATTGAAAAACAACAACAACCTCAACATTGAAAAACACCAACAAATTCAACAACAACTTCAACATTGAAAAACACCAACAAATTCAACAACAACCTCGAAATTGAAAAACACCAACAAATTCAACAACAGCCTCAACATTGAAAAACAACAACAACCTCAACATTGAAAAACACCAACAAATTCAACAACAACCTCAACTTTGAAAAACAACAACAACCTCATCATGGAAAAACACCAACAAATTCAACAACAACCTCAACATTGAAAAACAACAACATCCTCAAAATTGAAAAACACCAACAAATTCAACAACAACCCCAACATTTAAAAACAACAACAACCACAACATTGAACAACAACAACAACCTCAAAATTGAAAAACAACAACAAACTCAACATTGAAAAACACCAACAAATTCAACAACAACCTCAACATTGAAAAGCAACAACAACCTCAACATTGAAAAACACCAACAAATTCAACAACAACCTCAACACTGAAAAACACCAACAAATTCAACAACAACCTCAACATTGAAAAACAACAACAACCTCAACATTGAAAAACACCAACAAATTCAACAACAACCTCAACATTGAAAAGCACCAACAAATTCAACAACAACCTCAACATTGAAAAACAACAACAACCTCAACATTGAAAATCACCAACAAATTCAACAACAACCTCAACATTGAAAAACAACAACAACCTCAACATTGAAAAACATCAACAAATTCAACAACAACCTCAACATTGAAAAACACCAACAAATTCAACAACAACCTCAGCATTGAAACACAACAACAACCTCAACATTGAAAAACACCAACAAATTCAACAACAACCTCAACTTTGAAAAACAACAACAACCTCAACATTGAAAAACACCAACAAATTCAACAAAAACTTCAACATTGAAAAACACCAACAAATTCAACAACAACCTCGAAATTGAAAAACACCAACAAATTCAACAACAACTTCAACATTGAAAAACACCAACAAATTCAACAACAACCTCGACATTGAAAAACACCATCAAATTCAACAACAACCTCAACATTGAAAAACACCAACAACCTCAAAATTGAAAAAACACCAACAAATTCAACAACAACCTCAACATTTATAAACAACAACAACTTCAACATTGAAAAACACCAACAAATTCAACAACAACCTCAACATTGAAAAACACCAACAAATTCAACAACAACCTCAACATTGAAAAACAACAAGAACCTCAACATTGAAAAACACCAACAAATTCAACAACAACCTCAACATTGAAAAACACCAACAAATTCAACAACAACCTCAGCATTGAAAAACAACAACAACCTCAACATTGAAAAACACCAACAAATTCAACAACAACCTCAACATTGAAAAACAACAACAACCTCAACATTGAAAAACACCAACAAATTCAACAACAACTTCAACATTGAAAAACACCAACAAATTCAACAACAACCTCGAAATTGAAAAACACCAACAAATTCAACAGCAACTTCAACATTGAAGAACACCAACAAATTCAACAACAACGTCGACATTGAAAAACACCATCAAATTCAACAACAACCTCAACATTGAAAAACACCAACAACCTCAAAATTGAAAACACACCAACAAATTCAACAACAACCTCAACAATTAAAAACAACAACAATCTCAGCATTGTAAAACACCAACAAATTCAACAACAACATCAACTTTGAAAAACACCAACAAATTCAACAACAACCTCAACATTGAAAAACACCAACAAACTCAACAACAACCTCAACATTGACAAACAACAACAAACTCAACATTGAAAAACACCAAAAAATTCAGCAACAACCTCAACATTGAAAAACAACAACAACCTCAAAATTGAAAAACACGAACAAATTCAACAATAACCTCAACATTGAAAAACAACAACAACCTCAACATTGAAAAACACCAACAAATTCAACAACAACCTCAACATTGAAAAACAACAACAACCTCAACATTGAAAAATACCACCAAATTTAACAACAACCTCAACATTGAAAAACACCAACAAATTCAACAACAACCTCAACATTGAAAAACAACAACAACCTCAACATTGAAAAACACCAACAAATTCAACAACAACCTCAACATTGAAAAACAACAACAACCTCAACATTGAAAAACACCAACAAATTCAACAACAACCTCAACATTGAAAAACAACAACAACCTCAACATTGAAAAACACCAACAAATTCAACAACAACCTCAACATTGAAAAACACCAACAAATTCAACAACAACATCAAAATTGAAAAACAACAACAACCTCAACATTGAAAAACACCAACAAATTCAACAACAACCTCAACATTGAAAAACAACAACAACCTCAACATTGAAAAACACCAACAAATTCAACAACAACTTCAACATTGAGAAACACCAACAAATTCAACAACAACCTCGAAATTGAAAAACACCAACAAATTCAACAACAGCCTCAACATTGAAAAACAACAACAACCTCAACATTGAAAAACACCAACAAATTCAACAACAACCTCAACTTTGAAAAACAACAACAACTTCATCATGGAAAAACACCAACAAATTCAACAACAACCTCAACATTGAAAAACAACAACATCCTCAAAATTGAAAAACACCAACAAATTCAACAACAACCCCAACATTTAAAAACAACAACAACCACAACATTGAACAACAACAACAACCTCAACATTGAAAAACAACAACAAACTCAACATTGAAAAATACCAACAAATTCAACAACAACCTCAACATTGAAAAGCAACAACAACCTCAACATTGAAAAACACCAACAAATTCAACAACAACCTCAACACTGAAAAACACCAACAAATTCAACAACAACCTCAACATTGAAAAACAACAACAACCTCAACATTGAAAAAGACCAACAAATTCAACAACAACCTCAACATTGAAAACAACAACAACCTCAACATTGAAAAACACCAACAAATTCAACAACAACCTCAACATTGAAAAACACCAACAACTTCATCAACAACCTCAACATTGAAAAACACCAACAAATTCAACAACAACCTCAACATTGAAAAACACCAACAAATTCAACAACAACCTCAACATTGAAAAACACCAACAAATTCAACAACAACCTCAACATTGAAAAACACCAACAAATTCAACAACAACCTCAGCATTGAAAAACAACAACAACCTCAACATTGAAAAACACCAACAAATTCAACAACAACCTCAACATTGAAAAACAACAACAACCTCAACATTGAAAAACACCAACAAATTCAACAACAACTTCAACATTGAAAAACACCAACAAATTCAACAACAACCTCGAAATTGAAAAACACCAACAAATTCAACAGCAACTTCAACATTGAAGAACACCAACAAATTCAACAACAACGTCGACATTGAAAAACACCATCAAATTCAACAACAACCTCAACATTGAAAAACACCAACAACCTCAAAATTGAAAACACACCAACAAATTCAACAACAACCTCAACAATTAAAAACAACAACAATCTCAGCATTGTAAAACACCAACAAATTCAACAACAACATCAACTTTGAAAAAGACCAACAAATTCAACAACAACCTCAACATTGAAAAACACCAACAAACTCAACAACAACCTCAACATTGACAAACAACAACAAACTCAACAACAACCTCAACATTGACAAACAACAACAAACTCAACATTGAAAAACACCAAAAAATTCAACAACAACCTCAACATTGAAAAACAACAACAACCTCAAAATTGAAAAACACGAACAAATTCAACAATAACCTCAACATTGAAAAACAACAACAACCTCAACATTGAAAAACACCACCAAATTCAACAACAACCTCAACATTGAAAAACACCAACAAATTCAACAACAACCTCAACATTGAAGAACAACAACAACCTCAACATTGAAAAACACCAACAAATTCAACAACAACCTCAACATTGAAAAACAACAACAACCTCAACATTGAAAAACACCAACAAATTCAACAACAACTTCAACATTGAAAAACAACAACAACCTCAAAATTGAAAAACACCAACAAATTCAACAACAACCTCAACATTGAAAAACACCAACAAATTCAACAACAACATCAAAATTGAAAAACAACAACAACCTCAACATTGAAAAACACCAACAAATTCAACAACAACCTCAACATTGAAAAACAACAACAACCTCAACATTGAAAAACACCAACAATTTCAACAACAACTTCAACATTGAGAAACACCAACAAATTCAACAACAACCTCGAAATTGAAAAACACCAACAAATTCAACAACAGCCTCAACATTGAAAAACACCAACAAATTCAACAACAACCTCGACATTGAAAAACACCATCAAATTCAACAACAACCTCAACATTGAAAAACACCAACAACCTCAAAATTGAAAAAACAGCAACAAATTCAACAACAACCTCAACATTTAAAAACAACAACAACCTCAACATTGAAAAACACATACAAATTCAACAACAACCTCAACATTGAAAAACACCAACAAATTCAACAACAACCTCAACATTGAAAAACACCAACAAATTCAACAACAACCTCAACATTGAAAAACACCAACAAATTCAACAACAACCTCAGCATTGAAAAACAACAACAACCTCAACATTTAAAAACACCAACAAATTCAACAACAACCTCAACATTGAAAAACAACAACAACCTCAACATTGAAAAACACCAACAAATTCAACAACAACTTCAACATTGAAAAACACCAACAAATTCAACAACAACCTCGAAATTGAAAAACACCAACAAATTCAACAGCAACTTCAACATTGAAAAACACCAACAAATTCAACAACAACGTCGACATTGAAAAACACCATCAAATTCAACAACAACCTCAACATTGAAAAACACCAACAACCTCAAAATTGAAAACACACCAACAAATTCAACAACAACCTCAACAATTAAAAACAACAACAATCTCAGCATTGTAAAACACCAACAAATTCAACAACAACATCAACTTTGAAAAACACCAACAAATTCAACAACAACCTCAACATTGAAAAACACCAACAAACTCAACAACAACCTCAACATTGACAAACAACAACAAACTCAACATTGAAAAACACCAAAAAATTCAGCAACAACCTCAACATTGAAAAACAACAACAACCTCAAAATTGAAAAACACGAACAAATTCAACAATAACCTCAACATTGAAAAACAACAACAACCTCAACATTGAAAAACACCAACAAATTCAACAACAACCTCAACATTGAAAAACAACAACAACCTCAACATTGAAAAATACCACCAAATTCAACAACAACCTCAACATTGAAAAACACCAACAAATTCAACAACAACCTCAACATTGAAAAACAACAACAACCTCAACATTGAAAAACACCAACAAATTCAACAACAACCTCAACATTGAAAAACAACAACAACCTCAACATTGAAAAACACCAACAAATTCAACAACAACCTCAACATTGAAAAACAACAACAACCTCAACATTGAAAAACACCAACAAATTCAACAACAACCTCAACATTGAAAAACACCAACAAATTCAACAACAACATCAAAATTGAAAAACAACAACAACCTCAACATTGAAAAACACCAACAAATTCAACAACAACCTCAACATTGAAAAACAACAACAACCTCAACATTGAAAAACACCAACAAATTCAACAACAACTTCAACATTGAGAAACACCAACAAATTCAACAACAACCTCGAAATTGAAAAACACCAACAAATTCAACAACAGCCTCTACATTGAAAAACAACAACAACCTCAACATTGAAAAACACCAACAAATTCAACAACAACCTCAACTTTGAAAAACAACAACAACTTCATCATGGAAAAACACCAACAAATTCAACAACAACCTCAACATTGAAAAACAACAACATCCTCAAAATTGAAAAACACCAACAAATTCAAAAACAACCCCAACATTTAAAAACAACAACAACCACAACATTGAACAACAACAACAACCTCAACATTGAAAAACAACAACAAACTCAACATTGAAAAATACCAACAAATTCAACAACAACCTCAACATTGAAAAGCAACAACAACCTCAACATTGAAAAACACCAACAAATTCAACAACAACCTCAACACTGAAAAACACCAACAAATTCAACAACAACCTCAACATTGAAAAACAACAACAACCTCAACATTGAAAAAGACCAACAAATTCAACAACAACCTCAACATTGAAAAACAACAACAACCTCAACATTGAAAAACACCAACAAATTCAACAACAACCTCAACATTGAAAAACACCAACAACTTCATCAACAACCTCAGCATTGAAAAACAACAACAACCTCAACATTGAAAAACACCAACAAATTCAACAACAACCTCAACATTGAAAAACAACAACAACCTCAACATTGAAAAACACCAACAAATTCAACAAATTCTTCAACATTGAAAAATACCAACAAATTCAACAACAACCTCGAAATTGAAAAACACCAACAAATTCAACAACAACTTCAACATTGAAAAACACTAACAAATTCAACAACAACCTCGACATTGAAAAACACCATCAAATTCAACAACAACCTCAACATTGAAAAACAACAACAACCTCAACATTGAAAAACACCAACAAATTCAACAACAACCCCAACATTGAAAAACACCAACAAATTCAACAACAACCTCAACATTTAAAAACACGAACAAACTCAACAACAACCTCAACATTGAAAAACAACAACAACCTCAACATTGAAAAACACCAACAAATTCAACAACAACCTCAACATTGAAAAACACCAACAAATTCAACAACAAACTCAAGATTGAAAAACACCAACAAATTCAACAACCTCAACATTGAAAAACAACAACAACCTCAACATTGAAAAACAATAACACTTTCAACAACAACCTCAACATTGAAAAACACCAACCAATTCAACAAGAACCTCAACATTGAAAAACAACAACAACCTCAACATTGAACAACACCAACAAATTCAACAACAACCTCAACATTGAAAAGCAACAACAACCTCAACATTGAAAAACACCAACAAATTCAACAACAACCTCAACATTGAAAAACACCAACAAATTCAACAACAACCTCAACATTGAAAAACAACAACAAACTCAACATTGAAAAACAACAACAAATTCAACAACAACCTCAACATTGAAAAACAACAACAACCTCAACAATGAAAAACACCAACAAATTCAACAACAACTTCAACATTGAAAAACACTAACAAATTCAACAACAACCTCGACATTGAAAAACACCATCAAATTCAACAACAACCTCAACATTGAAAAACACCAACAACCTCAAAATTGAAAACACACCAACAAATTCCACAACAACCTCAACATTTAAAAACAACAACAACCTCAACATTGAAAAACACCAACAAATTCAACAACAACCCCAACATTGAAAAACACCAACAAATTCAACAACAACCTCAACATTTAAAAACACCAACAAACTCAACAACAACCTCAACATTGAAAAACAACAACAACCTCAACATTGAAAAACACCAACAAATTCAACAACAACCTCAACATTGAAAAACACCAACAAATTCAACAACAAACTCAAGATTGAAAAACACCAACAAATTCAACAACCTCAACATTGAAAAACAACAACAACCTCAACATTGAAAAACACTAACACTTTCAACAACAACCTCAACATTGAAAAACACCAACAAATTCAACAACAACCTCAACATTGAAAAGCAACAACAACCTCAACATTGAAAAACACCAACAAATTCAACAACAACCTCAACATTGAAAAACACCAACAAATTCAACAACAACCTCAACATTGAAAAACAACAACAAACTCAACATTGAAAAACAACAACAAATTCAACAACAACCTCAACATTGAAAAACAACAACAACCTCAACAATGAAAAACACCAACAAATTCAACAACAACCTCAACATTGAAAAACACCAACAAATTCAACAACAACCTCAACATTGAAAAACAACAACAACCTCAACATTGAAAAACACCAACAAATTCAACAACAACCTCAACATTGAAAAACAACAACAACCTCAACATTGAAAAACACCAACAAATTCAACAACAACCTCAACATTGAAAAACACCAACAAATTCAACAACAACCTCAAAATTGAAAAACAACAACAACCTCAACATTGAAAAACACCAACAAATTCAACAACAACCTCAACATTGAAAAACAACAACAACCTCAACATTGAAAAACACCAACAAATTCAACAACAACTTCAACATTGAGAAACACCAACAAATTCAACAACAACCTCGAAATTGAAAAACACCAACAAATTCAACAACAGCCTCAACATTGAAAAACAACAACAACCTCAACATTGAAAAACACCAACAAATTCAACAACAACCTCAACTTTGAAAAACAACAACAACCTCATCATGGAAAAACACCAACAAATTCAACAACAACCTCAACATTGAAAAACAACAACATCCTCAAAATTGAAAAACAACAACAAATTCAACAACAACCCCAACATTTAAAAACAACAACAACCACAACATTGAACAACAACAACAACCTCAACATTGAAAAACAACAACAAACTCAACATTGAAAAACACCAACAAATTCAACAACAACCTCAACATTGAAAAGCAACAACAACCTCAACATTGAAAAACACCAACAAATTCAACAACAACCTCAACACTGAAAAACACCAACAAATTCAACAACAACCTCAACATTGAAAAACAACAACAACCTCAACATTGAAAAACACCAACAAATTCAACAACAACCTCAACATTGAAAAGCACCAACAAATTCAACAACAACCTCAACATTGAAAAACAACAACAACCTCAACATTGAAAATCACCAACAAATTCAAAAACAACCTCAACATTGAAAAACAACAACAACCTCAACATTGAAAAACACCAACAAATTCAACAACAACCTCAACATTGAAAAACAACAACAACCTCAACATTGAAAAACACCAACAAATTCAACAACAACCTCAACATTGAAAAACACCAACAAATTCAACAACAACCTCAAAATTGAAAAACAACAACAACATCAACATTGAAAAACACCAACAAATTCAACAACAACCTCAACATTGAAAAACAACAACAACCTCAACATTGAAAAACACCAACAAATTCAACAACAACTTCAACATTGAGAAACACCAACAAATTCAACAACAACCTCAACATTGAAAAACACCAACAAATTCAACAACAACCTCAACTTTGAAAAACAACAACAACCTCATCATGGAAAAACACCAACAAATTCAACAACAACCTCAACATTGAAAAACAACAACATCCTCAAAATTGAAAAACACCAACAAATTCAACAACAACCCCAACATTTAAAAACAACAACAACCACAACATTGAACAACAACAACAAACTCAACATTGAAAAACAACAACAAACTCAACATTGAAAAACACCAACAAATTCAACAACAACCTCAACATTGAAAAGCAACAACAACCTCAACATTGAAAAACACCAACAAATTCAACAACAACCTCAACACTGAAAAACACCAACAAATTCAACAACAACCTCAACATTGAAAAACAACAACAACCTCAACATTGAAAAACACCAACAAATTCAACAACAACCTCAACATTGAAAAGCACCAACAAATTCAACAACAACCTCAACATTGAAAAACAACAACAACCTCAACATTGAAAATCACCAACAAATTCAACAACAACCTCAACATTGAAAAACAACAACAACCTCAACATTGGAAAACATCAAAAAATTCAACAACAACCTCAACATTGAAAAACACCAACAAATTCAACAACAACCTCAGCATTGAAAAACAACAACAACCTCAACATTGAAAAACACCAACAAATTCAACAACAACCTCAACATTGAAAAACAACAACAACCTCAACATTGAAAAACACCAACAAATTCAACAAAAACTTCAACATTGAAAAACACCAACAAATTCAACAACAACCTCGAAATTGAAAAACACCAACAAATTCAACAACAACTTCAACATTGAAAAACACCAACAAATTCAACAACAACCTCGACACTGAAAAACACCATCAAATTCAACAACATCCTCAACATTGAAAAACACCAACAACCTCAAAATTTAAAAAACACCAACAAATTCAACAACAACCTCAACATTTAAAAACAACAACAACCTCAACATTGAAAAACACCAACAAATTCAACAACAACCTCAACATTGAAAAACACCAACAAATTCAACAACAACCTCAACATTGAAAAACAACAACAACCTCAACATTGAAAAACACCAACAAATTCAACAACAACCTCAACATTGAAAAACACCAACAAATTCAACAACAACCTCAGCATTGAAAAACAACAACAACCTCAACATTGAAAAACACCAACAAATTCAACAACAACTTCAACATTGAAAAACACCAACAAATTCAACAACAACCTCGAAATTGAAAAACACCAACAAATTCAACAGCAACTTCAACATTGAAAAACACCAACAAATTCAACAACAACGTCGACATTGAAAAACACCATCAAATTCAACAACAACCTCAACATTGAAAAACACCAACAACCTCAAAATTGAAAACACACCAACAAATTCAACAACAACCTCAACAATTAAAAACAACAACAATCTCAGCATTGTAAAACACCAACAAATTCAACAACAACATCAACATTGAAAAACACCAACAAATTCAACAACAACCTCAACATTGAAAAACACCAACAAACTCAACAACAACCTCAACATCGAAAAACAACAACAAACTCAACATTGAAAAACACCAAAAAATTCAACA
Organism: Isurus oxyrinchus; assembly: GCA_026770705.1. NCBI lineage: Eukaryota > Metazoa > Chordata > Chondrichthyes > Lamniformes > Lamnidae > Isurus > Isurus oxyrinchus. The sequence goes on from JANJGN010000214.1 coordinate 213,810, forward strand.
ACAACCTCAACATTGAAAAACAACAACAACCTCAACATTGAAAAACACCAACAAATTCAACAACAACCTCAACATTGAAAAACACCAACAAATTCAACAACAACCTCAAAATTGAAAAACAACAACAACCTCAACATTGAAAAACACCAACAAATTCAACAACAACCTCAACATTGAAAAACAACAACAACCTCAACATTGAAAAACACCAACAAATTCAACAACAACTTCAACATTGAGAAACACCAACAAATTCAACAACAACCTCGAAATTGATAAACACCAACAAATTCAACAACAGCCTCAACATTGAAAAACAACAACAACCTCAACATTGAAAAACACCAACAAATTCAACAACAACCTCAACTTTGAAAAACAACAACAACCTCATCATGGAAAAACACCAACAAATTCAACAACAACCTCAACATTGAAAAACAACAACATCCTCAAAATTGAAAAACAACAACAAATTCAACAACAACCCCAACATTTAAAAACAACAACAACCACAACATTGAACAACAACAACAACCTCAACATTGAAAAACAACAACAAACTCAACATTGAAAAACACCAACAAATTCAACAACAACCTCAACATTGAAAAGCAACAACAACCTCAACATTGAAAAACACCAACAAATTCAACAACAACCTCAACACTGAAAAACACCAACAAATTCAACAACAACCTCAACATTGAAAAACAACAACAACCTCAACATTGAAAAACACCAACAAATTCAACAACAACCTCAACATTGAAAAGCACCAACAAATTCAACAACAACCTCAACATTGAAAAACAACAACAACCTCAACATTGAAAATCACCAACAAATTCAAAAACAACCTCAACATTGAAAAACAACAACAACCTCAACATTGAAAAACACCAACAAATTCAACAACAACCTCAACATTGAAAAACAACAACAACCTCAACATTGAAAAACACCAACAAATTCAACAACAACCTCAACATTGAAAAACACCAACAAATTCAACAACAACCTCAAAATTGAAAAACAACAACAACATCAACATTGAAAAACACCAACAAATTCAACAACAACCTCAACATTGAAAAACAACAACAACCTCAACATTGAAAAACACCAACAAATTCAACAACAACTTCAACATTGAGAAACACCAACAAATTCAACAACAACCTCGAAATTGAAAAACACCAACAAATTCAACAACAGCCTCAACATTGAAAAACAACAACAACCTCAACATTGAAAAACACCAACAAATTCAACAACAACCTCAACTTTGAAAAACAACAACAACCTCATCATGGAAAAACACCAACAAATTCAACAACAACCTCAACATTGAAAAACAACAACATCCTCAAAATTGAAAAACACCAACAAATTCAACAACAACCCCAACATTTAAAAACAACAACAACCACAACATTGAACAACAACAACAACCTCAACATTGAAAAACAACAACAAACTCAACATTGAAAAACACCAACAAATTCAACAACAACCTCAACATTGAAAAACAACAACAACCTCAACATTGAAAAACACCAACAAATTCAACAACAACATCAACATTGAAAAACAACAACATCCTCAAAATTGAAAAACACCAACAAATTCAACAACAACCCCAACATTTAAAAACAACAACAACCACAACATTGAACAACAACAACAACCTCAACATTGAAAAGCAACAACAAACTCAACATTGAAAAACACCAACAAATTCAACAACAACCTCAACATTGAAAAGCAACAACAACCTCAACATTGAAAAACACCAACAAATTCAACAACAACCTCAACACTGAAAAACACCAACAAATTCAACAACAACCTCAACATTGAAAAACAACAACAACCTCAACATTGAAAAACACCAACAAATTCAACAACAACCTCAACATTGAAAAGCACCAACAAATTCAACAACAACCTCAACATTGAAAAACAACAACAACCTCAACATTGAAAATCACCAACAAATTCAACAACAACCTCAACATTGAAAAACAACAACAACCTCAACATTGGAAAACATCAACAAATTCAACAACAACCTCAACATTGAAAAACACCAACAAATTCAACAACAACCTCAGCATTGAAAAACAACAACAACCTCAACATTGAAAAACATCAACAAATTCAACAACAACCTCAACATTGAAAAACAACAACAACCTCAACATTGAAAAACACCAACAAATTCAACAAAAACTTCAACATTGAAAAACACCAACAAATTCAACAACAACCTCGTAATTGAAAAACACCAACAAATTCAACAACAACTTCAACATTGAAAAACACCATCAAATTCAACAACAACCTCAACATTGAAAAACACCAACAACCTCAAAATTGAAAAAACACCAACAAATTCAACAACAACCTCAACATTTAAAAACAACAACAACCTCAACATTGAAAAACACCAACAAATTCAACAACAACCTCAACATTGAAAAACACCAACAAATTCAACAACAACCTCAACATTGAAAAACAACAACAACCTCAACATTGAAAAACACCAACAAATTCAACAACAACCTCAACATTGAAAAACACCAACAAATTCAACAACAACCTCAGCATTGAAAAACAACAACAACCTCAACATTGAAAAACACCAACAAATTCAACAACAACTTCAACATTGAAAAACACCAACAAATTCAACAACAACCTCGAAATTGAAAAACACCAACAAATTCAACAGCAACTTCAACATTGAAAAACACCAACAAATTCAACAACAACGTCGACATTGAAAAACACCATCAAATTCAACAACAACCTCAACATTGAAAAACACCAACAACCTCAAAATTGAAAATACACCAACAAATTCAACAACAACCTCAACAATTAAAAACAACAACAATCTCAGCTTTGTAAAACACCAACAAATTCAACAACAACATCAACATTGAAAAACACCAACAAATTCAACAACAACCTCAACATTGAAAAACACCAACAAACTCAACAACAACCCCAACATTTAAAAACAACAACAACCACAACATTGAACAACAACAACAACCTCAACATTGAAAAACAACAACAAACTCAACATTGAAAAACACCAACAAATTCAACAACAACCTCAACATTGAAAAACAACAACAACCTCAACATTGAAAAACACCAACAAATTCAACAACAACCTCAACATTGAAAAACAACAACATCCTCAAAATTGAAAAACACCAACAAATTCAACAACAACCCCAACATTTAAAAACAACAACAACCACAACATTGAACAACAACAACAACCTCAACATTGAAAAACAACAACAAACTCAACATTGAAAAACACCAACAAATTCAACAACAACCTCAACATTGAAAAGCAACAACAACCTCAACATTGAAAAACACCAACAAATTCAACAACAACCTCAACACTGAAAAACACCAACAAATTCAACAACAACCTCAACATTGAAAAACAACAACAACCTCAACATTGAAAAACACCAACAAATTCAACAACAACCTCAACATTGAAAAGCACCAACAAATTCAACAACAACCTCAACATTGAAAAACAACAACAACCTCAACATTGAAAATCACCAACAAATTCAACAACATCCTCAACATTGAAAAACAACAACAACCTCAACATTGGAAAACATCAACAAATTCAACAACAACCTCAACATTGAAAAACACCAACAAATTCAACAACAACCTCAGCATTGAAAAACAACAACAACCTCAACATTGAAAAACAGCAACAAATTCAACAACAACCTCAACATTGAAAAACAACAACAACCTCAACATTGAAAAACACCAACAAATTCAACAAAAACTTCAACATTGAAAAACACCAACAAATTCAACAAAACCTCGAAATTGAAAAACACCAACAAATTCAACAACAACTTCAACATTGAAAAACACCAACAAATTCAACAACAACCTCGACACTGAAAAACACCATCAAATTCAACAACAACCTCAACATTGAAAAACACCAACAACCTCAAAATTGAAAAAACACCAACAAATTCAACAACAACCTCAACATTTAAAAACAACAACAACCTCAACATTGAAAAACACCAACAAATTCAACAACAACCTCAACATTGAAAAACACCAACAAATTCAACAACAACCTCAACATTGAAAAACAACAACAACCTCAACATTGAAAAACACCAACAAATTCAACAACAACCTCAACATTGAAAAACACCAACAAATTCAACAACAACCTCAGCATTGAAAAACAACAACAACCTCAACATTGAAAAACACCAACAAATTCAACAACAACTTCAACATTGAAAAACACCAACAAATTCAACAACAACCTCGAAATTGAAAAACACCAACAAATTCAACAGCAACTTCAACATTGAAAAACACCAACAAATTCAACAACAACGTCGACATTGAAAAACACCATCAAATTCAACAACAACCTCAACATTGAAAAACACCAACAACCTCAAAATTGAAAACACACCAACAAATTCAACAACAACCTCAACAATTAAAAACAACAACAATCTCAGCTTTGTAAAACACCAACAAATTCAACAACAACATCAACATTGAAAAACACCAACAAATTCAACAACAACCTCAACATTGAAAAACACCAACAAACTCAACAACAACCTCAACATCGAAAAACAACAACAAACTCAACATTGAAAAACACCAAAAAATTCAACAACAACCTCAACATTGAAAAACAACAACAACCTCAACATTGAAAAACACCAACAAATTCAACAACAACCTCAACATTGAAAAACACCAACAAATTCAACAACAACCTCAAAATTGAAAAACAACAACAACCTCAACATTGAAAAACCCCAACAAATTCAACAACAACCTCAACATTGAAAAACAACAACAACCTCAACATTGAAAAACACCAACAAATTCAACAACAACTTCAACATTGAGAAACACCAACAAATTCAACAACAACCTCGAAATTGAAAAACACCAACAAATTCAACAACAGCCTCAACATTGAAAAACAGCAACAACCTCAACATTGAAAAACACCAACAAATTCAACAACAACCTCAACTTTGAAAAACAACAACAACCTCATCATGGAAAAACACCAACAAATTCAACAACAACCTCAACATTGAAAAACAACAACATCCTCAAAACTGAAAAACAACAACAAATTCAACAACAACCCCAACATTTAAAAGCAACAACAACCACAACATTGAACAACAACAACAACCTCAAAATTGAAAAACAACAACAAACTCAACATTGAAAAACACCAACAAATTGAACAACAACCTCAACATTGAAAAGCAACAACAACCTCAACATTGAAAAACACCAACAAATTCAACAACAACCTCAACACTGAAAAACACCAACAAATTCAACAACAACCTCAACATTGAAAAACAACAACAACCTCAACATTGAAAAACACCAACAAATTCAACAACAACCTCAACATTGAAAAGCACCAACAAATTCAACAACAACCTCAACATTGAAAAACAACAACAACCTCAACATTGAAAATCACCAACAAATTCAAAAACAACCTCAACATTGAAAAACAACAACAACCTCAACATTGAAAAACACCAACAAATTCAACAACAACCTCAACATTGAAAAACAACAACAACCTCAACATTGAAAAACACCAACAAATTCAACAACAACCTCAACATTGAAAAACACCAACAAATTCAACAACAACCTCAAAATTGAAAAACAACAACAACATCAACATTGAAAAACACCAACAAATTCAACAACAACCCCAACATTGAAAAACAACAACAACCTCAACATTGGAAAACATCAACAAATTCAACAACAACCTCAACATTGAAAAACACCAACAAATTCAACAACAACCTCAGCATTGAAAAACAACAACAACCTCAACATTGAAAAACACCAACAAATTCAACAACAACCTCAACATTGAAAAACAACAACAACCTCAACATTGAAAAACACCAACAAATTCAACAAAAACTTCAACATTGAAAAACACCAACAAATTCAACAACAACCTCGAAATTGAAAAACACCAACAAATTCAACAACAACTTCAACATTGAAAAACACCAACAAATTCAACAACAACCTCGACACTGAAAAACACCATCAAATTCAACAACAACCTCAACATTGAAAAACACCAACAACCTCAAAATTGAAAAAACACCAACAAATTCAACAACAACCTCAACATTTAAAAACAACAACAACCTCAACATTGAAAAACACCAACAAATTCAACAACAACCTCAACATTGAAAAACACCAACAAATTCAACAACAACCTCAACATTGAAAAACAACAACAACCTCAACATTGAAAAACACCAACAAATTCAACAACAACCTCAACATTGAAAAACACCAACAAATTCAACAACAACCTCAGCATTGAAAAACAACAACAACCTCAACATTGAAAAACACCAACAAATTCAACAACAACTTCAACATTGAAAAACACCAACAAATTCAACAACAACCTCGAAATTGAAAAACACCAACAAATTCAACAGCAACTTCAACATTGAAAAACACCAACAAATTCAACAACAACGTCGACATTGAAAAACACCATCAAATTCAACAACAACCTCAACATTGAAAAACACCAACAAACTCAACAACAACCTCAACATCGAAAAACAACAACAAACTCAACATTGAAAAACACCAAAAAATTCAACAACAACCTCAACATTGAAAAACAACAACAACCTCAACATTGAAAAACACCAACAAATTCAACAACAACCTCAACATTGAAAAACACCAACAAATTCAACAACAACCTCAAAATTGAAAAACAACAACAACCTCAACATTGAAAAACACCAACAAATTCAACAACAACCTCAACATTGAAAAACAACAACAACCTCAACATTGAAAAACACCAACAAATTCAACAACAACTTCAACATTGAGAAACACCAACAAATTCAACAACAACCTCGAAATTGAAAAACACCAACAAATTCAACAACAGCCTCAACATTGAAAAACAGCAACAACCTCAACATTGAAAAACACCAACAAATTCAACAACAACCTCAACTTTGAAAAACAACAACAACCTCATCATGGAAAAACACCAACAAATTCAACAACAACCTCAACATTGAAAAACAACAACATCCTCAAAACTGAAAAACAACAACAAATTCAACAACAACCCCAACATTTAAAAGCAACAACAACCACAACATTGAACAACAACAACAACCTCAAAATTGAAAAACAACAACAAACTCAACATTGAAAAACACCAACAAATTGAACAACAACCTCAACATTGAAAAGCAACAACAACCTCAACATTGAAAAACACCAACAAATTCAACAACAACCTCAACACTGAAAAACACCAACAAATTCAACAACAACCTCAACATTGAAAAACAACAACAACCTCAACATTGAAAAACACCAACAAATTCAACAACAACCTCAACATTGAAAAGCACCAACAAATTCAACAACAACCTCAACATTGAAAAACAACAACAACCTCAACATTGAAAATCACCAACAAATTCAAAAACAACCTCAACATTGAAAAACAACAACAACCTCAACATTGAAAAACACCAACAAATTCAACAACAACCTCAACATTGAAAAACAACAACAACCTCAACATTGAAAAACACCAACAAATTCAACAACAACCTCAACATTGAAAAACACCAACAAATTCAACAACAACCTCAAAATTGAAAAACAACAACAACATCAACATTGAAAAACACCAACAAATTCAACAACAACCCCAACATTGAAAAACAACAACAACCTCAACATTGGAAAACATCAACAAATTCAACAACAACCTCAACATTGAAAAACACCAACAAATTCAACAACAACCTCAGCATTGAAAAACAACAACAACCTCAACATTGAAAAACACCAACAAATTCAACAACAACCTCAACATTGAAAAACAACAACAACCTCAACATTGAAAAACACCAACAAATTCAACAAAAACTTCAACATTGAAAAACACCAACAAATTCAACAACAACCTCGAAATTGAAAAACACCAACAAATTCAACAACAACTTCAACATTGAAAAACACCAACAAATTCAACAACAACCTCGACACTGAAAAACACCATCAAATTCAACAACAACCTCAACATTGAAAAACACCAACAACCTCAAAATTGAAAAAACACCAACAAATTCAACAACAACCTCAACATTTAAAAACAACAACAACCTCAACATTGAAAAACACCAACAAATTCAACAACAACCTCAACATTGAAAAACACCAACAAATTCAACAACAACCTCAACATTGAAAAACAACAACAACCTCAACATTGAAAAACACCAACAAATTCAACAACAACCTCAACATTGAAAAACACCAACAAATTCAACAACAACCTCAGCATTGAAAAACAACAACAACCTCAACATTGAAAAACACCAACAAATTCAACAACAACTTCAACATTGAAAAACACCAACAAATTCAACAACAACCTCGAAATTGAAAAACACCAACAAATTCAACAGCAACTTCAACATTGAAAAACACCAACAAATTCAACAACAACGTCGACATTGAAAAACACCATCAAATTCAACAACAACCTCAACATTGAAAAACACCAACAACCTCAAAATTGAAAACACACCAACAAATTCAACAACAACCTCAACAATTAAAAACAACAACAATCTCAGCATTGTAAAACACCAACAAATTCAACAACAACATCAACATTGAAAAACACCAACAAATTCAACAACAACCTCAACATTGAAAAACACCAACAAACTCAACAACAACCTCAACATCGAAAAACAACAACAATCTCAGCATTGAAAAACACCAAAAAATTCAACAACAACCTCAACATTGAAAAACAACAACAACCTCAAAATTGAAAAACACCAACAAATTCAACAATAACCGCAACATTGAAAAACAACAACAACCTCAACATTGAAAAACACCACCAAATTCAACAACAACCTCAACATTGAAAAACACCAACAATTTCAACAACAACCTCAACATTGAAAAACAACAACAACCTCAACATTGAAAAACACCAACAAATTCAACAACAACCTCAACATTGAAAAACAACAACAACCTCAACATTGAAAAACACCAACAAATTCAACAACAACCTCAACATTGAAAAACAACAACAACCTCAACATTGAAAAACACCAACAAATTCAACAACAACCTCAACATTGAAAAACACCAACAAATTCAACAACAACCTCAAAATTGAAAAACAACAACAACCTCAACATTGAAAAACACCAACAAATTCAACAACAACCTCAACATTGAAAAACAACAACAACCTCAACATTGAAAAACACCAACAAATTCAACAACAACCTCAACATTGAAAAACACCAACAAATTCAACAACAACTTCAACATTGAGAAACACCAACAAATTCAACAACAACCTCGAAATTGAAAAACACCAACAAATTCAACAACAGCCTCAACATTGAAAAACAACAACAACACCAACATTGAACAACAACAACAACCTTAACATTGAAAAACAACAACAAACTCAACATTGAAAAACACCAACAAATTCAACAACAACCTCAACATTGAAAAGCAACAACAACCTCAACACTGAAAAACACCAACAAATTCAACAACAACCTCAACACTGAAAAACACCAACAAATTCAACAACAACCTCAACATTGAAAAACAACAACAAACTCAACATTGAAAAACACCAACAAATTCAACAACAACCTCAACATTGAAAAACAACAACAACCTCAACATTGAAAAACACCAACAAATTCAACAACAACCTCAACATTGAAAAACACCAACAAATTCAACAACAGCCTCAACATTGAAAAACACCAACAAATTCAACAACAACCTCAACAATGAAAAACAACAATAACCTCAACATTGAAAAACACCAACAAATTCAACAACAACCTCAACATTGAAAAACAACAACAACCTCAACATTGAAAAACAGCAACAAATTCAACAAAAACTTCAGCATTGAAAAACACCAACAAATTCAACAACAACCTCGAAATTGAAAAACACCAACAAATTCAACAACAACTTCAACATTGAAAAACACTAACAAATTCAACAACAACCTCGACATTGAAAAACACCATCAAATTCAACAACAACCTCAACATTGAAAAACACCAACAACCTCAAAATTGAAAACACACCAACAAATTCAACAACAACCTCAACATTTAAAAACAACAACAACCTCAACATTGAAAAACACCAACAAATTCAACAACAACCCCAACATTGAAAAACACCAACAAATTCAACAACAACCTCAACATTTAAAAACACCAACAAACTCAACAACAACCTCAACATTGAAAAACAACAACAACCTCAACATTGAAAAACACCAACAAATTCAACAACAACCTCAACATTGAAAAACACCAACAAATTCAACAACAAACTCAAGATTGAAAAACACCAACAAATTCAACAACCTCAACATTGAAAAACAACAACAACCTCAACATTGAAAAACACCAACAAATTCAACAACAACCTCAACATTGAAAAGCAACAACAACCTCAACATTGAAAAACACCAACAAATTCAACAACAACCTCAACACTGAAAAACACCAACAAATTCAACAACAACCTCAACATTGAAAAACAACAACAACCTCAACATTGAAAAACACCAACAAATTCAACAACAACCTCAACATTGAAAAGCACCAACAAATTCAACAACAACCTCAACATTGAAAAACAACAACAACCTCAACATTGAAAATCACCAACAAATTCAACAACAACCTCAACATTGAAAAACAACAACAACCTCAACATTGAAAAACACCAACAAATTCAACAACAACCTCAACATTGAAAAACAACAACAACCTCAACATTGAAAAACACCAACAAATTCAACAACAACCTCAACATTGAAAAACACCAACAAATTCAACAACAACCTCAAAATTGAAAAACAACAACAACCTCAACATTGAAAAACACCAACAAATTCAACAACAACCTCAACATTGAAAAACAACAACTACCTCAACATTGAAAAACACCAACAAATTCAACAACAACTTCAACATTGAGAAACACCAACAAATTCAACAACAACCTCGAAATTGAAAAACACCAACAAATTCAACAACAGCCTCAACATTGGAAAACAACAACAACCTCAACATTGAAAAACACCAACAAATTCAACAACAACCTCAACTTTGAAAAACAACAACAACCTCATCATGGAAAAACACCAACAAATTCAACAACAACCTCAACATTGAAAAACAACAACATCCTCAAAATTTAAAAACACCAACAAATTCAACAACAACCCCAACATTTAAAAACAACAACAACCACAACATGGAACAACAACAACAACCTCAACATTGAAAAACAACAACAAACTCAACATTGAAAAACACCAACAAATTCAACAACAACCTCAACATTGAAAAGCAACAACAACCTCAACACTGAAAAACACCAACAAATTCAACAACAACCTCAAAATTGAAAAACAACAACAACCTCAACATTGAAAAACACCAACAAATTCAACAACAACCTCAACATTGAAAAGCACCAACAAATTCAACAACAACCTCAACATTCAAATTCAACAACAACCTCAACATTGAAAAACAACAACAACCTCAACATTGGAAAACATCAACAAATTCAACAACAACCTCAACATTGAAAAACACCAACAAATTCAACAACAACCTCAGCATTGAAAAACAACAACAACCTCAACATTGAAAAACACCAACAAATTCAACAACAACCTCAACATTGAAAAACAACAACAACCTCAACATTGAAAAACACCAACAAATTCAACAACAACCTCAACATTGAAAAACAACAACAACCTCAACATTGAAAAAAACCAACAAATTCAACAACAACCTCAACATTGAAAAACACCAACAAATTCAACAACAACCTCAGCATTGAAAAACAACAACAACCTCAACATTGAAAAACACCAACAAATTCAACAACAACTTCAACATTGAAAAACACCAACAAATTCAACAACAACCTCGAAATTGAAAAACACCAACAAATTCAACAGCAACTTCAACATTGAAAAACACCAACAAATTCAACAACAACGTCGACATTGAAAAACACCATCAAATTCAACAACAACCTCAACATTGAAAAACACCAACAACCTCAAAATTGAAAACACACCAACAAATTCAACAACAACCTCAACAATTAAAAACAACAACAATCTCAGCATTGTAAAACACCAGCAAATTCAACAACAACATCAACATTGAAAAACACCAACAAATTCAACAACAACCTCAACATTGAAAAACACCAACAAACTCAACAACAACCTCAACATCGAAAAACAACAACAAACTCAACATTGAAAAACACCAAAAAATTCAACAACAACCTCAACATTGAAAATCAACAACAACCTCAAAATTGAAAAACACCAACAAATTCAACAATAACCTCAACATTGAAAAACAACAACAACCTCAACATTGAAAAACACCACCAAATTCAACAACAACCTCAACATTGAAAAACACCAACAATTTCAACAACAACCTCAACATTGAAAAACACCAACAAATTCAACAACAACCTCAACATTGAAAAACACCAACAAATTCAACAACAGCCTCAACATTGAAAAACACCAACAAATTCAACAACAACCTCAACAATGAAAAACAACAATAACCTCAACATTGAAAAACACCAACAAATTCAACAACAACCTCAACATTGAAAAACAACAACAACCTCAACATTGAAAAACAGCAACAAATTCAACAAAAACTTCAGCATTGAAAAACACCAACAAATTCAACAACAACCTCGAAATTGAAAAACACCAACAAATTCAACAACAACTTCAACATTGAAAAACACTAACAAATTCAACAACAACCTCGACATTGAAAAACACCATCAAATTCAACAACAACCTCAACATTGAAAAACACCAACAACCTCAAAATTGAAAACACACCAACAAATTCAACAACAACCTCAACATTTAAAAACAACAACAACCTCAACATTGAAAAACACCAACAAATTCAACAACAACCCCAACATTGAAAAACACCAACAAATTCAACAACAACCTCAACATTTAAAAACACCAACAAACTCAACAACAACCTCAACATTGAAAAACAACAACAACCTCAACATTGAAAAACACCAACAAATTCAACAACAACCTCAACATTGAAAAACACCAACAAATTCAACAACAAACTCAAGATTGAAAAACACCAACAAATTCAACAACCTCAACATTGAAAAACAACAACAACCTCAACATTGAAAAACACCAACAAATTCAACAACAACCTCAACATTGAAAAGCAACAACAACCTCAACATTGAAAAACACCAACAAATTCAACAACAACCTCAACACTGAAAAACACCAACAAATTCAACAACAACCTCAACATTGAAAAACAACAACAACCTCAACATTGAAAAACACCAACAAATTCAACAACAACCTCAACATTGAAAAGCACCAACAAATTCAACAACAACCTCAACATTGAAAAACAACAACAACCTCAACATTGAAAATCACCAACAAATTCAACAACAACCTCAACATTGAAAAACAACAACAACCTCAACATTGAAAAACACCAACAAATTCAACAACAACCTCAACATTGAAAAACAACAACAACCTCAACATTGAAAAACACCAACAAATTCAACAACAACCTCAACATTGAAAAACACCAACAAATTCAACAACAACCTCAAAATTGAAAAACAACAACAACCTCAACATTGAAAAACACCAACAAATTCAACAACAACCTCAACATTGAAAAACAACAACTACCTCAACATTGAAAAACACCAACAAATTCAACAACAACTTCAACATTGAGAAACACCAACAAATTCAACAACAACCTCGAAATTGAAAAACACCAACAAATTCAACAACAGCCTCAACATTGGAAAACAACAACAACCTCAACATTGAAAAACACCAACAAATTCAACAACAACCTCAACTTTGAAAAACAACAACAACCTCATCATGGAAAAACACCAACAAATTCAACAACAACCTCAACATTGAAAAACAACAACATCCTCAAAATTTAAAAACACCAACAAATTCAACAACAACCCCAACATTTAAAAACAACAACAACCACAACATGGAACAACAACAACAACCTCAACATTGAAAAACAACAACAAACTCAACATTGAAAAACACCAACAAATTCAACAACAACCTCAACATTGAAAAGCAACAACAACCTCAACACTGAAAAACACCAACAAATTCAACAACAACCTCAAAATTGAAAAACAACAACAACCTCAACATTGAAAAACACCAACAAATTCAACAACAACCTCAACATTGAAAAGCACCAACAAATTCAACAACAACCTCAACATTCAAAAACAACAACAACCTCAACATTGAAAATCACCAACAAATTCAACAACAACCTCAACATTGAAAAACAACAACAACCTCAACATTGGAAACCATCAACAAATTCAACAACAACCTCAACATTGAAAAACACCAACAAATTCAACAACAACATCAAAATTGAAAAACAACAACAACATCAACATTGAAAAACACCAACAAATTCAAAAACAACCTCAACATTGAAGAACAACAACAACCTCAACATTGAAAAACACCAACAAATTCAACAAAAACTTCAACATTGAAAAACACCAACAAATTCAACAACAACCTCGAAATTGAAAAACACCAACAAATTCAACAACAGCCTCAACATTGAAAAACAACAACAACCTCAACATTGAAAAACACCAACAAATTCAACAACAACCTCAACTTTGAAAAACAACAACAACCTCATCATGGAAAAACACCAACAAATTCAACAACAACCTCAACATTGAAAAACAACAACATCCTCAAAATTGAAAAAACACCAACAAATTCAACAACAACCCCAACATTTAAAAACAACAACAACCACAACATTGAACAACAACAACAACCTCAACATTGAAAAACAACAACAAACTCAACATTGAAAAACACCAACAAATTCAACAACAACCTCAACATTGAAAAGCAACAACAACCTCAACATTGAAAAACACCAACAAATTCAACAACAACCTCAACACTGAAAAACACCAACAAATTCAACAACAACCTCAACATTGAAAAACAACAACAACCTCAACATTGAAAAACACCAACAAATTCAACAACAACCTCAACATTGAAAAGCACTAACAAATTCAACAACAACCTCAACATTGAAAAACAACAACAACCTCAACATTGAAAATCACCAACAAATTCAACAACAACCTCAACATTGAAAAACAACAACAACCTCAACATTGGAAAACATCAACAAATTCAACAACAACCTCAACATTGAAAAACACCAACAAATTCAACAACAACCTCAGCATTGAAAAACAACAACAACCTCAACATTGAAAAACACCAACAAATTCAACAACAACCTCAACATTGAAAAACAACAACAACCTCAACATTGAAAAACACCAACAAATTCAACAACAACCTCAACATTGAAAAACAACAACAACCTCAACATTGAAAAAAACCAACAAATTCAACAACAACCTCAACATTGAAAAACACCAACAAATTCAACAACAACCTCAGCATTGAAAAACAACAACAACCTCAACATTGAAAAACACCAACAAATTCAACAACAACTTCAACATTGAAAAACACCAACAAATTCAACAACAACCTCGAAATTGAAAAACACCAACAAATTCAACAGCAACTTCAACATTGAAAAACACCAACAAATTCAACAACAACGTCGACATTGAAAAACACCATCAAATTCAACAACAACCTCAACATTGAAAAACACCAACAACCTCAAAATTGAAAACACACCAACAAATTCAACAACAACCTCAACAATTAAAAACAACAACAATCTCAGCATTGTAAAACACCAGCAAATTCAACAACAACATCAACATTGAAAAACACCAACAAATTCAACAACAACCTCAACATTGAAAAACACCAACAAACTCAACAACAACCTCAACATCGAAAAACAACAACAAACTCAACATTGAAAAACACCAAAAAATTCAACAACAACCTCAACATTGAAAATCAACAACAACCTCAAAATTGAAAAACACCAACAAATTCAACAATAACCTCAACATTGAAAAACAACAACAACCTCAACATTGAAAAACACCACCAAATTCAACAACAACCTCAACATTGAAAAACACCAACAATTTCAACAACAACCTCAACATTGAAAAACAACAACAACCTCAACATTGAAAAACACCAACAAATTCAACAACAACCTCAACATTGAAAAACAACAACAACCTCAACATTGAAAAACACCAACAAATTCAACAACAACCTCAACATTGAAAAACAACAACAACCTCAACATTGAAAAACACCAACAAATTCAACAACAACCTCAACATTGAAAAACACCAACAAATTCAACAACAACCTCAAAATTGAAAAACAACAACAACCTCAACATTGAAAAACACCAACAAATTCAACAACAACCTCAACATTGAAAAACAACAACAACCTCAACATTGAAAAACACCAACAAATTCAACAACAACTTCAACATTGAGAAACACCAACAAATTCAACAACAACCTCGAAATTGAAAAACACCAACAAATTCAACAACAACCTCAACATTGAAAAACACCAACAAATTCAACAACAGCCTCAACATTGAAAAACACCAACAATTTCAACAACAACCTCAACAATGAAAAACAACAATAACCTCAACATTGAAAAACACCAACAAATTCAACAACAACCTCAACATTGAAAAACAACAACAACCTCAACATTGAAAAACACCAACAAATTCAACAAAAACGTCAACATTGAAAAACACCAACAAATTCAACAACAACCTCGAAATTGAAAAACACCAACAAATTCAACAACAACTTCAACATTGAAAAACATTAACAAATTCAACAACAACCTCGACATTGAAAAACACCATCAAATTCAACAACAACCTCAACATTGAAAAACACCAACAACCTCAAAATTGAAAACACACCAACAAATTCAACAACAACCTCAACATTTAAAAACAACAACAACCTCAACATTGAAAAACACCAACAAATTCAACAACAACCCCAACATTGAAAAACACCAACAAATTCAACAACAACCTCAACATTTAAAAACACCAACAAACTCAACAACAACCTCAACATTGAAAAACAACAACAACCTCAACATTGAAAAACACCAACAAATTCAACAACAACCTCAACATTGAAAAACACCAACAAATTCAACAACAAACTCAAGATTGAAAAACACCAACAAATTCAACAACCTCAACATTGAAAAACAACAACAACCTCAACATTGAAAAACACCAACAAATTCAACAACAACCTCAACATTGAAAAGAAACAACAACCTGAACATTGAAAAACACCAACAAATTCAACAACAACCTCAACACTGAAAAACACCAACAAATTCAACAACAACCTCAACATTGAAAAACAACAACAACCTCAACATTGAAAAACACCAACAAATTCAACAACAACCTCAACATTGAAAAGCACCAACAAAATCAACAACAACCTCAACATTGAAAAACAACAACAACCTCAACATTGAAAATCACCGACAAATTCAACAACAACCTCAACATTGAAAAACAACAACACCCTCAACATTGAAAAACACAAACAAATTCAACAACAACCTCAACATTGAAAAACAACAACAACCTCAACATTGAAAAACACCAACAAATTCAACACAACCTCAACATTCAAAAACACCAACAAATTCAACAACAACCTCAAAATTGAAAAACAACAACAACCTCAACATTGAAAAACACCAACAAATTCAACAACAACCTCAACATTGAAAAACAACAACAACCTCAACATTGAAAAACACCAACAAATTCAACAACAAGTTCAACATTGAGAAAAACCAACAAATTCAACAACAACCTCGAAATTGAAAAACACCAACAAATTCAACAACAGCCTCAACATTGGAAAACAACAACAACCTCAACATTGAAAAACACCAACAAATTCAACAACAACCTCAACTTTGAAAAACAACAACAACCTCATCATGGAAAAACACCAACAAATTCAACAACAACCTCAACATTGAAAAACAACAACATCCTCAAAATTTAAAAACACCAACAAATTCAACAACAACCCCAACATTTAAAAACAGCAACAACCACAACATGGAACAACAACAACAACCTCAACATTGAAAAACAACAACAAACTCAACATTGAAAAACACCAACAAATTCAACAACAACCTCAACATTGAAAAGCAACAACAACCTCAACACTGAAAAACACCAACAAATTCAACAACAACCTCAAAATTGAAAAACAACAACAACCTCAACATTGAAAAACACCAACAAATTCAACAACAACCTCAACATTGAAAAGCACCAACAAATTCAACAACAACCTCAACATTCAAAAACAACAACAACCTCAACATTGAAAATCACCAACAAATTCAACAACAACCTCAACATTGAAAAACAACAACAACCTCAACATTGGAAACCATCAACAAATTCAACAACAACCTCAACATTGAAAAACACCAACAAATTCAACAACAACATCAAAATTGAAAAACAACAACAACTTCAACATAGAAAAACACCAACAAATTCAACAACAACCTCAACATTGAAGAACAACAACAACCTCAACATTGAAAAACAGCAACAAATTCAACAAAAACTTCAACATTGAAAAACACCAACAAATTCAACAACAACCTCGAAATTGAAAAACACCAACAAATTCAACAACAGCCTCAACATTGAAAAACAACAACAACCTCAACATTGAAAAACACCAACAAATTCAACAACAACCTCAACTTTGAAAAACAACAACAACCTCATCATGGAAAAACACCAACAAATTCAACAACAACCTCAACATTGAAAAACAACAACATCCTCAAAATTGAAAAAACACCAACAAATTCAACAACAACCCCAACATTTAAAAACAACAACAACCTCAACTTTGAAAAACAACAACAAACTCAACATTGAAAAACACCAACAAATTCAACAACAACCTCAACATTGAAAAGCAACAACAACCTCAACATTGAAAAACACCAACAAATTCAACAACAACCTCAACACTGAAAAACACCAACAAATTCAACAACAACCTCAACATTGAAAAACAACAACAACCTCAACATTGAAAAACACCAACAAATTCAACAACAACCTCAACATTGAAAAGCACCAACAAATTCAACAACAACCTCAACATTGAAAAACAACAACAACCTCAACATTGAAAATCACCAACAAATTCAACAACAACCTCAACATTGAAAAACAACAACAACCTCAACATTGGAAAACATCAACAAATTCACCAACAACCTCAACATTGAAAAACACCAACAAATTCAACAACAACCTCAGCATTGAAAAACAACAACAACCTCAACATTGAAAAACACCAACAAATTCAACAACAACCTCAACATTGAAAAACAACAACAACCTCAACATTGAAAAACACCAACAAATTCAACAGCAACCTCAACATTGAAAAACAACAACAACCTCAACATTGAAAAAAACCAACAAATTCAACAACAACCTCAACATTGAAAAACACCAACAAATTCAACAACAACCTCAGCATTGAAAAACAACAACAACCTCAACATTGAAAAACACCAACAAATTCAACAACAACTTCAACATTGAAAAACACCAACAAATTCAACAACAACCTCGAAATTGAAAAACACCAACAAATTCAACAGCAACTTCAACATTGAAAAACACCAACAAATTCAACAACAACGTCGACATTGAAAAACACCATCAAATTCAACAACAACCTCAACATTGAAAAACACCAACAACCTCAAAATTGAAAACACACCAACAAATTCAACAACAACCTCAACAATTAAAAACAACAACAATCTCAGCATTGTAAAACACCAGCAAATTCAACAACAACATCAACATTGAAAAACACCAACAAATTCAACAACAACCTCAACTTTGAAAAACACCAACAAACTCAACAACAACCTCAACATCGAAAAACAACAACAAACTCAACATTGAAAAACACCAAAAAATTCAACAACAACCTCAACATTGAAAATCAACAACAACCTCAAAATTGAAAAACACCAACAAATTCATCAATAACCTCAACATTGAAAAACAACAACAACCTCAACATTGAAAAACACCACCAAATTCAACAACAACCTCAACATTGAAAAACACCAACAATTTCAACAACAACCTCAACATTGAAAAACAACAACAACCTCAACATTGTAAAACACCAACAAATTCAACAACAACCTCAACATTGAAAAACAACAACAACCTCAACATTGAAAAACACCAACAAATTCAACAACAACCTCAACATTGAAAAACAACAACAACCTCAACATTGAAAAACACCAACAAATTCAACAACAACCTCAACATTGAAAAACACCAACAAATTCAACAACAACCTCAAAATTGAAAAACAACAACAACCTCAACATTGAAAAACACCAACAAATTCAACAACAACCTCAACATTGAAAAACAACAACAACCTCAACATTGAAAAACACCAACAAATTCAACAACAACTTCAACATTGAGAAACACCAACAAATTCAAAAACAACCTCGAAATTGAAAAACACCAACAAATTCAACAACAACCTCAGCATTGAAAAACAACAACAACCTCAACATTGAAAAACACCAACAAATTCAACAACAACCTCAACATTGAAAAACAACAACAACCTCAACATTGAAAAACTCCAACAAATTCAACAAAAACTTCAACATTGAAAAACACCAACAAATTCAACAACAACCTCGACATTGAAAAACACCAACAAATTCCACAACAACTTCAACATTGAAAAACACCAACAAATTCAACAACAACCTCGACACTGAAAAACACCATCAAATTCAACAACAACCTCAACATTGAAAAACACCAACAACCTCAAAATTGAAAAAACACCAACAAATTCAACAACAACCTCAACATTTAAAAACAACAACAACCTCAACATTGAAAAACACCAACAAATTAAACAACAACCTCAACATTGAAAAACACCAACAAATTCAACAACAACCTCAACATTGAAAAACACCAACAAATTCAACAACAACCTCAACATTGAAAAACAACAACAACCTCAACATTGAAAAACACCAACAAATTCAACAACAACCTCAACATTGAAAAACACCAACAAATTCAACAACAACCTCAAAATTGAAAAACAACAACAACCTCAAAATTGAAAACACACCAACAAATTCAACAACAACCTCAACAATTAAAAACAACAACAATCTCAGCATTGTAAAACACCAACAAATTCAACAACAACATCAACATTGAAAAACACCAACAAATTCAACAACAACCTCAACATTGAAAAACACCAACAAACTCAACAACAACCTCAACATCGAAAAACAACAACAAACTCAACATTGAAAAACACCAAAAAATTCAACAACAACCTCAACATTGAAAATCAACAACAACCTCAAAATTGAAAAACACCAACAAATTCAACAATAACCTCAACATTGAAAAACAACAACAACCTCAACATTGAAAAACACCAACAAATTCAACAACAACCTCAACATTGAAAAACACCAACAATTTCAACAACAACCTCAACATTGAAAAACAACAACAACCTCAACATTGAAAAACAGCAACAAATTCAACAACAACCTCAACATTGAAAAACAACAACAACCTCACCATTGAAAAACACCAACAAATTCAACAATAACCTCAACATTGAAAAACAACAACAACCTCAACATTGAAAAACACCACCAAATTCAACAACAACCTCAATATTGAAAAACACGAACAATTTCAACAACAACCTCAACATTGAAAAACAACAACAACCTCAACATTGAAAAACACCAACAAATTCAACAACAACCTCAACATTGAAAAACAACAACAACCTCAACATTGAAAAACACCAACAAATTCAACAACAACCTCAACATTGAAAAACAACAACAACCTCAACATTGAAAAACACCAACAAATTCAACAACAACCTCAACATTGAAAAACACCAACAAATTCAACAACAACCTCAAAATTGAAAAACAACATCAAACTCAACATTGAAAAACACCAACAAATTCAACAACAACCTCAACATTGAAAAACAACAACAACCTCAACATTGAAAAACACCAACAAATTCAACAACAACTTCAACATTGAGAAACACCAACAAATTCAACAACAACCTCGAAATTGAAAAACACCAACAAATTCAACAACAGCCTCAACATTGAAAAACAACAACATCCTCAACATTGAAAAACACCAACAAATTCAACAACAACCTCAACTTTGAAAAACAACAACAACCTCATCATGGAAAAACACCAACAAATTCAACAACAACCTCAACATTGAAAAACAACAACAATTTCAACAACAACCTCAACATTGAAAAACAACAACAACCTCAACATTGAAAAACACCAACAAATTCAACAACAACCTCAGCATTGAAAAACAACAACAACCTCAACATTGAAAAACACCAACAAATTCAACAACAACCTCAACATTGAAAAACAACAACAACCTCAACATTGAAAAACTCCAACAAATTCAACAAAAACTTCAACATTGAAAAACACCAACAAATTCAACAACAACCTCGAAATTGAAAAACACCAACAAATTCAACAACAACTTCAACATTGAAAAACACCAACAAATTCAACAACAACCTCGACACTGAAAAACACCATCAAATTCAACAACAACCTCAACATTGAAAAACACCAACAACCTCAAAATTGAAAAAACACCAACAATTTCAACAACAACCTCAACATTTAAAAACAACAACAACCTCAACATTGAAAAACACCAACAAATTAAACAACAACCTCAACATTGAAAAACACCAACAAATTCAACAACAACCTCAACATTGAAAAACAACAACAACCTCAACATTGAAAAACACCAACAAATTCAACAACAACCTCAACATTGAAAAACACCAACAAATTCAACAACAACCTCAGCATTGAAAAACAACAACAACCTCAACATTGAAAAACACCAACAAATTCAACAACAACTTCAACATTGAAAAACACCAACAAATTCAACAACAACCTCGAAATTGAAAAACACCAACAAATTCAAAAGCAACTACAACATTGAAAAACACCAACAAATTCAACAACAACGTCGACATTGAAAAACACCATCAAATTCAACAACAACCTCAACATTGAAAAACAACAACAACCTCAAAATTGAAAACACACCAACAAATTCAACAACAACCTCAACAATTAAAAACAACAACAATCTCAGCATTGTAAAACACCAACAAATTCAGCAACAACATCAACATTGAAAAACACCAACAAATTCAACAACAACCTCAACATTGAAAAACACCAACAAACTCAACAACAACCTCAACATCGAAAAACAACAACAAACTCAACATTGAAAAACACCAAAAAATTCAACAACAACCTCAACATTGAAAAACAACAACAACCTCAAAATTGAAAAACACCAACAAATTCAACAATAACCGCAACATTGAAAAACAACAACAACCTCAACATTGAAAAACACCACCAAATTCAACAACAACCTCAACATTGAAAAACACCAACAATTTCAACAACAACCTCAACATTGAAAAACAACAACAACCTCAACATTGAAAAACACAAACAAATTCAACAACAACCTCAACATTGAAAAACAACAACAACCTCAACATTGAAAAACACCAACAAATTCAACAACAACCTCAACATTGAAAAACAACAACAACCTCAACATTGAAAAACACCAACAAATTCAACAACAACCTCAACATTGAAAAACACCAACAAATTCAACAACAACCTCAAAATTGAAAAACAACAACAACCTCAACATTGAAAAACACCAACAAATTCAACAACAACCTCAACATTGAAAAACAACAACAACCTCAACATTGAAAAACACCAACAAATTCAACAACAACTTCAACATTGAGAAACACCAACAAATTCAACAACAACCTCGAAATTGAAAAACACCAACAAATTCAACAACAGCCTCAACATTGAAAAACAACAACAACCCCAACATTGAACAACAACAACAACCTTAACATTGAAAAACAACAACAAACTCAACATTGAAAAACACCAACAAATTCAACAACAACCTCAACATTGAAAAGCAACAACAACCTCAACATTGAAAAACACCAACAAATTCAACAACAACCTCAACACTGAAAAACACCAACAAATTCAACAACAACCTCAACATTGAAAAACAACAACAACCTCAACATTGAAAAACACCAACAAATTCAACAACAACCTCAACATTGAAAAACAACAACAACCTCAACATTGAAAAACACCAACAAATTCAACAACAACCTCAACATTGAAAAACACCAACAAATTCAACAACAACCTCAACATTGAAAAACACCAACAAATTCAACAACAACCTCAACAATGAAAAACAACAATAACCTCAACATTGAAAAACACCAACAAATTCAACAACAACCTCAACATTGAAAAACAACAACAACCTCAACATTGAAAAACACCAACAAATTCAACAAAAACTTCAACATTGAAAAACACCAACAAATTCAACAACAACCTCGAAATTGAAAAACACCAACAAATTCAACAACAACTTCAACATTGAAAAACACTAACAAATTCAACAACAACCTCGACATTGAAAAACACCATCAAATTCAACAACAACCTCAACATTGAAAAACAACAACAACCTCAACATTGAAAAACACCAACAAATTCAACAACAACCCCAACATTGAAAAACACCAACAAATTCAACAACAACCTCAACATTTAAAAACACCAACAAACTCAACAACAACCTCAACGTTGAAAAACAACAACAACCTCAACATTGAAAAACACCAACAAATTCAACAACAACCTCAACATTGAAAAACACCAACAAATTCAACAACAAACTCAAGATTGAAAAACACCAACAAATTCAACAACCTCAACATTGAAAAACAACAACAACCTCAACATTGAAAAACACCAACAAATTCAACAACAACATCAACATTGAAAAGCAACAACAACCTCAACATTGAAAAACACCAACAAATTCAACAACAACCTCAACACTGAAAAACACCAACAAATTCAACAACAACTTCAACATTGAAAAACAACAACAACCTCAACATTGAAAAACACCAACAAATTCAACAACAACCTCAACATTGAAAAGCACCAACAAATTCAACAACAACCTCAACATTGAAAAACAACAACAACCTCAACATTGAAAATCACCAACAAATTCAACAACAACCTCAACATTGAAAAACAACAACAACCTCAACATTGAAAAACACCAACAAATTCAACAACAACCTCAACATTGAAAAACAACAACAACCTCAACATTGAAAAACACCAACAAATTCAACAACAACCTCAACATTGAAAAACACCAACAAATTCAACAACAACCTCAAAATTGAAAAACAACAACAACCTCAACATTGAAAATCACCAACAAATTCAACAACAACCTCAACATTGAAAAACAACAACAACCTCAACATTGAAAAACACCAACAAATTCAACAACAACTTCAACATTGAGAAACACCAACAAATTCAACAACAACCTCGAAATTGAAAAACACCAACAAATTCAACAACAGCCTCAACATTGGAAAACAACAACAACCTCAACATTGAAAAACACCAACAAATTCAACAACAACCTCAACTTTGAAAAACAACAACAACCTCATCATGGAAAAACACCAACAAATTCAACAACAACCTCAACATTGAAAAACAACAACATCCTCAAAATTTAAAAACACCAACAAATTCAACAACAACCCCAACATTTAAAAACAACAACAACCACAACATGGAACAACAACAACAACCTCAACATTGAAAAACAACAACAAACTCAACATTGAAAAACACCAACAAATTCAACAACAACCTCAACATTGAAAAGCAACAACAACCTCAACACTGAAAAACACCAACAAATTCAACAACAACCTCAACATTGAAAAACAACAACAACCTCAACATTGAAAAACACCAACAAATTCAACAACAACCTCAACATTGAAAAGCACCAACAAATTCATCAACAACCTCAACATTCAAAAACAACAACAACCTCAACATTGAAAATCACCAACAAATTCAACAACAACCTCAACATTGAAAAACAACAACAACCTCAACATTGGAAACCATCAACAAATTCAACAACAACCTCAACATTGAAAAACACCAACAAATTCAACAACAACCTCAGCATTGAAAAACAACAACAACCTCAACATTGAAAAACACCAACAAATTCAACAACAACCTCAACATTGAAAAACAACAACAACCTCAACATTGAAAAACACCAACAAATTCAACAAAAACTTCAACATTGAAAAACACCAACAAATTCAACAACAACCTCGAAATTGAAAAACACCAACAAATTCAACAACAGCCTCAACATTGAAAAACAACAACAACCTCAACATTGAAAAACACCAACAAATTCAACAACAACCTCAACTTTGAAAAACAACAACAACCTCATCATGGAAAAACACCAACAAATTCAACAACAACCTCAAAATTGAAAAACAACAACATCCTCAAAATTGAAAAACACCAACAAATTCAACAACAACCCCAACATTTAAAAACAACAACAACCACAACATTGAACAACAACAACAACCTCAACATTGAAAAACAACAACAAACTCAACATTGAAAAACACCAACAAATTCAACAACAACCTCAACATTGAAAAGCAACAACAACCTCAACATTGAAAAACACCAACAAATTCAACAACAACCTCAACACTGAAAAACACCAACAAATTCAACAACAACCTCAACATTGAAAAACAACAACAACCTCAACAGTGAAAAACACCAACAAATTCAACAACAACCTCAACATTGAAAAGCACCAACAAATTCAACAACAACCTCAACATTGAAAAACAACAACAACCTCAACATTGAAAATCACCAACAAATTCAACAACAACCTCAACATTGAAAAACAACAACAACCTCAACATTGGAAAACATCAACAAATTCAACAACAACCTCAACATTGAAAAACACCAACAAATTCAACAACAACCTCAACATTGAAAAGCAACAACAACCTCAACACTGAAAAACACCAACAAATTCAACAACAACCTCAACATTGAAAAACAACAACAACCTCAACATTGAAAAACACCAACAAATTCAACAACAACCCCAACATTTAAAAACAACAACAACCACAACATTGAACAACAACAACAACCTCAACATTGAAAAACAACAACAAACTCAACATTGAAAAACACCAACAAATTCAACAACAACCTCAACATTGAAAAGCAACAACAACCTCAACATTGAAAAACACCAACAAATTCAACAACAACCTCAACATTGAAAAACACCAACAAATTCAACAACAACCTCAAAATTGAAAAACAACAACAACCTCAACATTGAAAAACACCAACAAATTCAACAACAACCTCAACATTGAAAAACAACAACTACCTCAACATTGAAAAACACCAACAAATTCAACAACAACTTCAACATTGAGAAACACCAACAAATTCAACAACAACCTCGAAATTGAAAAACACCAACAAATTCAACAACAGCCTCAACATTGGAAAACAACAACAACCTCAACATTGAAAAACACCAACAAATTCAACAACAACCTCAACTTTGAAAAACAACAACAACCTCATCATGGAAAAACACCAACAAATTCAACAACAACCTCAACATTGAAAAACAACAACATCCTCAAAATTTAAAAACACCAACAAATTCAACAACAACCCCAACATTTAAAAACAACAACAACCACAACATGGAACAACAACAACAACCTCAACATTGAAAAACAACAACAAACTCAACATTGAAAAACACCAACAAATTCAACAACAACCTCAACATTGAAAAGCAACAACAACCTCAACACTGAAAAACACCAACAAATTCAACAACAACCTCAAAATTGAAAAACAACAACAACCTCAACATTGAAAAACACCAACAAATTCAACAACAACCTCAACATTGAAAAGCACCAACAAATTCAACAACAACCTCAACATTCAAAAACAACAACAACCTCAACATTGAAAATCACCAACAAATTCAACAACAACCTCAACATTGAAAAACAACAACAACCTCAACATTGGAAACCATCAACAAATTCAACAACAACCTCAACATTGAAAAACACCAACAAATTCAACAACAACATCAAAATTGAAAAACAACAACAACCTCAACATTGAAAAACACCAACAAATTCAACAACAACCTCAACATTGAAGAACAACAACAACCTCAACATTGAAAAACACCAACAAATTCAACAAAAACTTCAACATTGAAAAACACCAACAAATTCAACAACAACCTCGAAATTGAAAAACACCAACAAATTCAACAACAGCCTCAACATTGAAAAACAACAACAACCTCAACATTGAAAAACACCAACAAATTCAACAACAACCTCAACTTTGAAAAACAACAACAACCTCATCATGGAAAAACACCAACAAATTCAACAACAACCTCAACATTGAAAAACAACAACATCCTCAAAATTGAAAAAACACCAACAAATTCAACAACAACCCCAACATTTAAAAACAACAACAACCACAACATTGAACAACAACAACAACCTCAACATTGAAAAACAACAACAAACTCAACATTGAAAAACACCAACAAATTCAACAACAACCTCAACATTGAAAAGCAACAACAACCTCAACATTGAAAAACACCAACAAATTCAACAACAACCTCAACACTGAAAAACACCAACAAATTCAACAACAACCTCAACATTGAAAAACAACAACAACCTCAACATTGAAAAACACCAACAAATTCAACAACAACCTCAACATTGAAAAGCACTAACAAATTCAACAACAACCTCAACATTGAAAAACAACAACAACCTCAACATTGAAAATCACCAACAAATTCAACAACAACCTCAACATTGAAAAACAACAACAACCTCAACATTGGAAAACATCAACAAATTCAACAACAACCTCAACATTGAAAAACACCAACAAATTCAACAACAACCTCAGCATTGAAAAACAACAACAACCTCA
Source organism: Isurus oxyrinchus (assembly GCA_026770705.1). NCBI lineage: Eukaryota > Metazoa > Chordata > Chondrichthyes > Lamniformes > Lamnidae > Isurus > Isurus oxyrinchus. The sequence continues at coordinate 243,310 of JANJGN010000214.1, forward strand.
ACATTGAAAAACACCAACAAATTCAACAACAACCTCAACATTGAAAAACAACAACAACCTCAACATTGAAAAACACCAACAAATTCAACAACAACCTCAACATTGAAAAACAACAACAACCTCAACATTGAAAAAAACCAACAAATTCAACAACAACCTCAACATTGAAAAACACCAACAAATTCAACAACAACCTTAGCATTGAAAAACAACAACAACCTCAACATTGAAAAACACCAACAAATTCAACAACAACTTCAACATTGAAAAACACCAACAAATTCAACAACAACCTCGAAATTGAAAAGCACCAACAAATTCAACAGCAACTTCAACATTGAAAAACACCAACAAATTCAACAACAACGTCGACATTGAAAAACACCATCAAATTCAACAACAACCTCAACATTGAAAAACACCAACAACCTCAAAATTGAAAACACACCAACAAATTCAACAACAACCTCAACAATTAAAAACAACAACAATCTCAGCATTGTAAAACACCAGCAAATTCAACAACAACATCAACATTGAAAAACACCAACAAATTCAACAACAACCTCAACATTGAAAAACACCAACAAACTCAACAACAACCTCAACATCGAAAAACAACAACAAACTCAACATTGAAAAACACCAAAAAATTCAACAACAACCTCAACATTGAAAATCAACAACAACCTCAAAATTGAAAAACACCAACAAATTCAACAATAACCTCAACATTGAAAAACAACAACAACCTCAACATTGAAAAACACCAACAAATTCAACAACAACCTCAACATTGAAAAGCACTAACAAATTCAACAACAACCTCAACATTGAAAAACAACAACAACCTCAACATTGAAAATCACCAACAAATTCAACAACAACCTCAACATTGAAAAACAACAACAACCTCAACATTGGAAAACATCAACAAATTCAACAACAACCTCAACATTGAAAAACACCAACAAATTCAACAACAACCTCAGCATTGAAAAACAACAACAACCTCAACATTGAAAAACACCAACAAATTCAACAACAACCTCAACATTGAAAAACAACAACAACCTCAACATTGAAAAACACCAACAAATTCAACAACAACCTCAACATTGAAAAACAACAACAACCTCAACATTGAAAAAAACCAACAAATTCAACAACAACCTCAACATTGAAAAACACCAACAAATTCAACAACAACCTTAGCATTGAAAAACAACAACAACCTCAACATTGAAAAACACCAACAAATTCAACAACAACTTCAACATTGAAAAACACCAACAAATTCAACAACAACCTCGAAATTGAAAAGCACCAACAAATTCAACAGCAACTTCAACATTGAAAAACACCAACAAATTCAACAACAACGTCGACATTGAAAAACACCATCAAATTCAACAACAACCTCAACATTGAAAAACACCAACAACCTCAAAATTGAAAACACACCAACAAATTCAACAACAACCTCAACAATTAAAAACAACAACAATCTCAGCATTGTAAAACACCAGCAAATTCAACAACAACATCAACATTGAAAAACACCAACAAATTCAACAACAACCTCAACATTGAAAAACACCAACAAACTCAACAACAACCTCAACATCGAAAAACAACAACAAACTCAACATTGAAAAACACCAAAAAATTCAACAACAACCTCAACATTGAAAATCAACAACAACCTCAAAATTGAAAAACACCAACAAATTCAACAATAACCTCAACATTGAAAAACAACAACAACCTCAACATTGAAAAACACCACCAAATTCAACAACAACCTCAACATTGAAAAACACCAACAATTTCAACAACAACCTCAACATTGAAAAACAACAACAACCTCAACATTGAAAAACACCAACAAATTCAACAACAACCTCAACATTGAAAAACAACAACAACCTCAACATTGAAAAACACCAACAAATTCAACAACAACCTCAACATTGAAAAACAACAACAACCTCAACATTGAAAAACACCAACAAATTCAACAACAACCTCAACATTGAAAAACACCAACAAATTCAACAACAACCTCAAAATTGAAAAACAACAACAACCTCAACATTGAAAAACACCAACAAATTCAACAACAACCTCAACATTGAAAAACAACAACAACCTCAACATTGAAAAACACCAACAAATTCAACAACAACTTCAACATTGAGAAACACCAACAAATTCAACAACAACCTCGAAATTGAAAAACACCAACAAATTCAACAACAACCTCAACATTGAAAAACACCAACAAATTCAACAACAGCCTCAACATTGAAAAACACCAACAATTTCAACAACAACCTCAACAATGAAAAACAACAATAACCTCAACATTGAAAAACACCAACAAATTCAACAACAACCTCAACATTGAAAAACAACAACAACCTCAACATTGAAAATCACCAACAAATTCAACAACAACCTCAACATTGAAAAACAACAACAACCTCAACATTGGAAACCATCAACAAATTCAACAACAACCTCAACATTGAAAAACACCAACAAATTCAACAACAACCTCAGCATTGAAAAACAACAACAACCTCAACATTGAAAAACACCAACAAATTCAACAACAACCTCAACATTGAAAAACAACAACAACCTCAACATTGAAAAACACCAACAAATTCAACAAAAACTTCAACATTGAAAAACACCAACAAATTCAACAACAACCTCGAAATTGAAAAACACCAACAAATTCAACAACAGCCTCAACATTGAAAAACAACAACAACCTCAACATTGAAAAACACCAACAAATTCAACAACAACCTCAACTTTGAAAAACAACAACAACCTCATCATGGAAAAACACCAACAAATTCAACAACAACCTCAAAATTGAAAAACAACAACATCCTCAAAATTGAAAAACACCAACAAATTCAACAACAACCCCAACATTTAAAAACAACAACAACCACAACATTGAACAACAACAACAACCTCAACATTGAAAAACAACAACAAACTCAACATTGAAAAACACCAACAAATTCAACAACAACCTCAACATTGAAAAGCAACAACAACCTCAACATTGAAAAACACCAACAAATTCAACAACAACCTCAACACTGAAAAACACCAACAAATTCAACAACAACCTCAACATTGAAAAACAACAACAACCTCAACATTGAAAAACACCAACAAATTCAACAACAACCTCAACATTGAAAAGCACCAACAAATTCAACAACAACCTCAACATTGAAAAACAACAACAACCTCAACATTGAAAATCACCAACAAATTCAACAACAACCTCAACATTGAAAAACAACAACAACCTCAACATTGGAAAACATCAACAAATTCAACAACAACCTCAACATTGAAAAACACCAACAAATTCAACAACAACCTCAACATTGAAAAGCAACAACAACCTCAACACTGAAAAACACCAACAAATTCAACAACAACCTCAACATTGAAAAACAACAACAACCTCAACATTGAAAAACACCAACAAATTCAACAACAACCCCAACATTTAAAAACAACAACAACCACAACATTGAACAACAACAACAACCTCAACATTGAAAAACAACAACAAACTCAACATTGAAAAACACCAACAAATTCAACAACAACCTCAACATTGAAAAGCAACAACAACCTCAACATTGAAAAACACCAACAAATTCAACAACAACCTCAACATTGAAAAACACCAACAAATTCAACAACAACCTCAAAATTGAAAAACAACAACAACCTCAACATTGAAAAACACCAACAAATTCAACAACAACCTCAACATTGAAAAACAACAACTACCTCAACATTGAAAAACACCAACAAATTCAACAACAACTTCAACATTGAGAAACACCAACAAATTCAACAACAACCTCGAAATTGAAAAACACCAACAAATTCAACAACAGCCTCAACATTGGAAAACAACAACAACCTCAACATTGAAAAACACCAACAAATTCAACAACAACCTCAACTTTGAAAAACAACAACAACCTCATCATGGAAAAACACCAACAAATTCAACAACAACCTCAACATTGAAAAACAACAACATCCTCAAAATTTAAAAACACCAACAAATTCAACAACAACCCCAACATTTAAAAACAACAACAACCACAACATGGAACAACAACAACAACCTCAACATTGAAAAACAACAACAAACTCAACATTGAAAAACACCAACAAATTCAACAACAACCTCAACATTGAAAAGCAACAACAACCTCAACACTGAAAAACACCAACAAATTCAACAACAACCTCAAAATTGAAAAACAACAACAACCTCAACATTGAAAAACACCAACAAATTCAACAACAACCTCAACATTGAAAAGCACCAACAAATTCAACAACAACCTCAACATTCAAAAACAACAACAACCTCAACATTGAAAATCACCAACAAATTCAACAACAACCTCAACATTGAAAAACAACAACAACCTCAACATTGGAAACCATCAACAAATTCAACAACAACCTCAACATTGAAAAACACCAACAAATTCAACAACAACATCAAAATTGAAAAACAACAACAACCTCAACATTGAAAAACACCAACAAATTCAACAACAACCTCAACATTGAAGAACAACAACAACCTCAACATTGAAAAACACCAACAAATTCAACAAAAACTTCAACATTGAAAAACACCAACAAATTCAACAACAACCTCGAAATTGAAAAACACCAACAAATTCAACAACAGCCTCAACATTGAAAAACAACAACAACCTCAACATTGAAAAACACCAACAAATTCAACAACAACCTCAACTTTGAAAAACAACAACAACCTCATCATGGAAAAACACCAACAAATTCAACAACAACCTCAACATTGAAAAACAACAACATCCTCAAAATTGAAAAAACACCAACAAATTCAACAACAACCCCAACATTTAAAAACAACAACAACCACAACATTGAACAACAACAACAACCTCAACATTGAAAAACAACAACAAACTCAACATTGAAAAACACCAACAAATTCAACAACAACCTCAACATTGAAAAGCAACAACAACCTCAACATTGAAAAACACCAACAAATTCAACAACAACCTCAACACTGAAAAACACCAACAAATTCAACAACAACCTCAACATTGAAAAACAACAACAACCTCAACATTGAAAAACACCAACAAATTCAACAACAACCTCAACATTGAAAAGCACTAACAAATTCAACAACAACCTCAACATTGAAAAACAACAACAACCTCAACATTGAAAATCACCAACAAATTCAACAACAACCTCAACATTGAAAAACAACAACAACCTCAACATTGGAAAACATCAACAAATTCAACAACAACCTCAACATTGAAAAACACCAACAAATTCAACAACAACCTCAGCATTGAAAAACAACAACAACCTCAACATTGAAAAACACCAACAAATTCAACAACAACCTCAACATTGAAAAACAACAACAACCTCAACATTGAAAAACACCAACAAATTCAACAACAACCTCAACATTGAAAAACAACAACAACCTCAACATTGAAAAAAACCAACAAATTCAACAACAACCTCAACATTGAAAAACACCAACAAATTCAACAACAACCTTAGCATTGAAAAACAACAACAACCTCAACATTGAAAAACACCAACAAATTCAACAACAACTTCAACATTGAAAAACACCAACAAATTCAACAACAACCTCGAAATTGAAAAGCACCAACAAATTCAACAGCAACTTCAACATTGAAAAACACCAACAAATTCAACAACAACGTCGACATTGAAAAACACCATCAAATTCAACAACAACCTCAACATTGAAAAACACCAACAACCTCAAAATTGAAAACACACCAACAAATTCAACAACAACCTCAACAATTAAAAACAACAACAATCTCAGCATTGTAAAACACCAGCAAATTCAACAACAACATCAACATTGAAAAACACCAACAAATTCAACAACAACCTCAACATTGAAAAACACCAACAAACTCAACAACAACCTCAACATCGAAAAACAACAACAAACTCAACATTGAAAAACACCAAAAAATTCAACAACAACCTCAACATTGAAAATCAACAACAACCTCAAAATTGAAAAACACCAACAAATTCAACAATAACCTCAACATTGAAAAACAACAACAACCTCAACATTGAAAAACACCACCAAATTCAACAACAACCTCAACATTGAAAAACACCAACAATTTCAACAACAACCTCAACATTGAAAAACAACAACAACCTCAACATTGAAAAACACCAACAAATTCAACAACAACCTCAACATTGAAAAACAACAACAACCTCAACATTGAAAAACACCAACAAATTCAACAACAACCTCAACATTGAAAAACAACAACAACCTCAACATTGAAAAACACCAACAAATTCAACAACAACCTCAACATTGAAAAACACCAACAAATTCAACAACAACCTCAAAATTGAAAAACAACAACAACCTCAACATTGAAAAACACCAACAAATTCAACAACAACCTCAACATTGAAAAACAACAACAACCTCAACATTGAAAAACACCAACAAATTCAACAACAACTTCAACATTGAGAAACACCAACAAATTCAACAACAACCTCGAAATTGAAAAACACCAACAAATTCAACAACAACCTCAACATTGAAAAACACCAACAAATTCAACAACAGCCTCAACATTGAAAAACACCAACAATTTCAACAACAACCTCAACAATGAAAAACAACAATAACCTCAACATTGAAAAACACCAACAAATTCAACAACAACCTCAACATTGAAAAACAACAACAACCTCAACATTGAAAAACACCAACAAATTCAACAAAAACTTCAACATTGAAAAACACCAACAAATTCAACAACAACCTCGAAATTGAAAAACACCAACAAATTCAACAACAACTTCAACATTGAAAAACATTAACAAATTCAACAACAACCTCGACATTGAAAAACACCATCAAATTCAACAACAACCTCAACATTGAAAAACACCAACAACCTCAAAATTGAAAACACACCAACAAATTCAACAACAACCTCAACATTTAAAAACAACAACAACCTCAACATTGAAAAACACCAACAAATTCAACAACAACCCCAACATTGAAAAACACCAACAAATTCAACAACAACCTCAACATTTAAAAACACCAACAAACTCAACAACAACCTCAACATTGAAAAACAACAACAACCTCAACATTGAAAAACACCAACAAATTCAACAACAACCTCAACATTGAAAAACACCAACAAATTCAACAACAAACTCAAGATTGAAAAACACCAACAAATTCAACAACCTCAACATTGAAAAACAACAACAACCTCAACATTGAAAAACACCAACAAATTCAACAACAACCTCAACATTGAAAAGAAACAACAACCTGAACATTGAAAAACACCAACAAATTCAACAACAACCTCAACACTGAAAAACACCAACAAATTCAACAACAACCTCAACATTGAAAAACAACAACAACCTCAACATTGAAAAACACCAACAAATTCAACAACAACCTCAACATTGAAAAGCACCAACAAATTCAACAACAACCTCAACATTGAAAAACAACAACAACCTCAACATTGAAAATCACCGACAAATTCAACAACAACCTCAACATTGAAAAACAACAACACCCTCAACATTGAAAAACACAAACAAATTCAACAACAACCTCAACATTGAAAAACAACAACAACCTCAACATTGAAAAACACCAACAAATTCAACAACAACCTCAACATTCAAAAACACCAACAAATTCAACAACAACCTCAAAATTGAAAAACAACAACAACCTCAACATTGAAAAACACCAACAAATTCAACAACAACCTCAACATTGAAAAACAACAACAACCTCAACATTGAAAAACACCAACAAATTCAACAACAACTTCAACATTGAGAAAAACCAACAAATTCAACAACAACCTCGAAATTGAAAAACACCAACAAATTCAACAACAGCCTCAACATTGGAAAACAACAACAACCTCAACATTGAAAAACACCAACAAATTCAACAACAACCTCAACTTTGAAAAACAACAACAACCTCATCATGGAAAAACACCAACAAATTCAACAACAACCTCAACATTGAAAAACAACAACATCCTCAAAATTTAAAAACACCAACAAATTCAACAACAACCCCAACATTTAAAAACAGCAACAACCACAACATGGAACAACAACAACAACCTCAACATTGAAAAACAACAACAAACTCAACATTGAAAAACACCAACAAATTCAACAACAACCTCAACATTGAAAAGCAACAACAACCTCAACACTGAAAAACACCAACAAATTCAACAACAACCTCAAAATTGAAAAACAACAACAACCTCAACATTGAAAAACACCAACAAATTCAACAACAACCTCAACATTGAAAAGCACCAACAAATTCAACAACAACCTCAACATTCAAAAACAACAACAACCTCAACATTGAAAATCACCAACAAATTCAACAACAACCTCAACATTGAAAAACAACAACAACCTCAACATTGGAAACCATCAACAAATTCAACAACAACCTCAACATTGAAAAACACCAACAAATTCAACAACAACATCAAAATTGAAAAACAACAACAACTTCAACATAGAAAAACACCAACAAATTCAACAACAACCTCAACATTGAAGAACAACAACAACCTCAACATTGAAAAACAGCAACAAATTCAACAAAAACTTCAACATTGAAAAACACCAACAAATTCAACAACAACCTCGAAATTGAAAAACACCAACAAATTCAACAACAGCCTCAACATTGAAAAACAACAACAACCTCAACATTGAAAAACACCAACAAATTCAACAACAACCTCAACTTTGAAAAACAACAACAACCTCATCATGGAAAAACACCAACAAATTCAACAACAACCTCAACATTGAAAAACAACAACATCCTCAAAATTGAAAAAACACCAACAAATTCAACAACAACCCCAACATTTAAAAACAACAACAACCACAACATTGAACAACAACAACAACCTCAACTTTGAAAAACAACAACAAACTCAACATTGAAAAACACCAACAAATTCAACAACAACCTCAACATTGAAAAGCAACAACAACCTCAACATTGAAAAACACCAACAAATTCAACAACAACCTCAACACTGAAAAACACCAACAAATTCAACAACAACCTCAACATTGAAAAACAACAACAACCTCAACATTGAAAAACACCAACAAATTCAACAACAACCTCAACATTGAAAAGCACCAACAAATTCAACAACAACCTCAACATTGAAAAACAACAACAACCTCAACATTGAAAATCACCAACAAATTCAACAACAACCTCAACATTGAAAAACAACAACAACCTCAACATTGGAAAACATCAACAAATTCACCAACAACCTCAACATTGAAAAACACCAACAAATTCAACAACAACCTCAGCATTGAAAAACAACAACAACCTCAACATTGAAAAACACCAACAAATTCAACAACAACCTCAACATTGAAAAACAACAACAACCTCAACATTGAAAAACACCAACAAATTCAACAGCAACCTCAACATTGAAAAACAACAACAACCTCAACATTGAAAAAAACCAACAAATTCAACAACAACCTCAACATTGAAAAACACCAACAAATTCAACAACAACCTCAGCATTGAAAAACAACAACAACCTCAACATTGAAAAACACCAACAAATTCAACAACAACTTCAACATTGAAAAACACCAACAAATTCAACAACAACCTCGAAATTGAAAAACACCAACAAATTCAACAGCAACTTCAACATTGAAAAACACCAACAAATTCAACAACAACGTCGACATTGAAAAACACCATCAAATTCAACAACAACCTCAACATTGAAAAACACCAACAACCTCAAAATTGAAAACACACCAACAAATTCAACAACAACCTCAACAATTAAAAACAACAACAATCTCAGCATTGTAAAACACCAGCAAATTCAACAACAACATCAACATTGAAAAACACCAACAAATTCAACAACAACCTCAACATTGAAAAACACCAACAAATTCAACAACAACCTCAACATTGAAAAGCACCAACAAATTCAACAACAACCTCAACATTGAAAAACAACAACAACCTCAACATTGAAAATCACCGACAAATTCAACAACAACCTCAACATTGAAAAACAACAACACCCTCAACATTGAAAAACACAAACAAATTCAACAACAACCTCAACATTGAAAAACAACAACAACCTCAACATTGAAAAACACCAACAAATTCAACAACAACCTCAACATTCAAAAACACCAACAAATTCAACAACAACCTCAAAATTGAAAAACAACAACAACCTCAACATTGAAAAACACCAACAAATTCAACAACAACCTCAACATTGAAAAACAACAACAACCTCAACATTGAAAAACACCAACAAATTCAACAACAACTTCAACATTGAGAAAAACCAACAAATTCAACAACAACCTCGAAATTGAAAAACACCAACAAATTCAACAACAGCCTCAACATTGGAAAACAACAACAACCTCAACATTGAAAAACACCAACAAATTCAACAACAACCTCAACTTTGAAAAACAACAACAACCTCATCATGGAAAAACACCAACAAATTCAACAACAACCTCAACATTGAAAAACAACAACATCCTCAAAATTTAAAAACACCAACAAATTCAACAACAACCCCAACATTTAAAAACAGCAACAACCACAACATGGAACAACAACAACAACCTCAACATTGAAAAACAACAACAAACTCAACATTGAAAAACACCAACAAATTCAACAACAACCTCAACATTGAAAAGCAACAACAACCTCAACACTGAAAAACACCAACAAATTCAACAACAACCTCAAAATTGAAAAACAACAACAACCTCAACATTGAAAAACACCAACAAATTCAACAACAACCTCAACATTGAAAAGCACCAACAAATTCAACAACAACCTCAACATTCAAAAACAACAACAACCTCAACATTGAAAATCACCAACAAATTCAACAACAACCTCAACATTGAAAAACAACAACAACCTCAACATTGGAAACCATCAACAAATTCAACAACAACCTCAACATTGAAAAACACCAACAAATTCAACAACAACATCAAAATTGAAAAACAACAACAACTTCAACATAGAAAAACACCAACAAATTCAACAACAACCTCAACATTGAAGAACAACAACAACCTCAACATTGAAAAACAGCAACAAATTCAACAAAAACTTCAACATTGAAAAACACCAACAAATTCAACAACAACCTCGAAATTGAAAAACACCAACAAATTCAACAACAGCCTCAACATTGAAAAACAACAACAACCTCAACATTGAAAAACACCAACAAATTCAACAACAACCTCAACTTTGAAAAACAACAACAACCTCATCATGGAAAAACACCAACAAATTCAACAACAACCTCAACATTGAAAAACAACAACATCCTCAAAATTGAAAAAACACCAACAAATTCAACAACAACCCCAACATTTAAAAACAACAACAACCACAACATTGAACAACAACAACAACCTCAACTTTGAAAAACAACAACAAACTCAACATTGAAAAACACCAACAAATTCAACAACAACCTCAACATTGAAAAGCAACAACAACCTCAACATTGAAAAACACCAACAAATTCAACAACAACCTCAACACTGAAAAACACCAACAAATTCAACAACAACCTCAACATTGAAAAACAACAACAACCTCAACATTGAAAAACACCAACAAATTCAACAACAACCTCAACATTGAAAAGCACCAACAAATTCAACAACAACCTCAACATTGAAAAACAACAACAACCTCAACATTGAAAATCACCAACAAATTCAACAACAACCTCAACATTGAAAAACAACAACAACCTCAACATTGGAAAACATCAACAAATTCACCAACAACCTCAACATTGAAAAACACCAACAAATTCAACAACAACCTCAGCATTGAAAAACAACAACAACCTCAACATTGAAAAACACCAACAAATTCAACAACAACCTCAACATTGAAAAACAACAACAACCTCAACATTGAAAAACACCAACAAATTCAACAGCAACCTCAACATTGAAAAACAACAACAACCTCAACATTGAAAAAAACCAACAAATTCAACAACAACCTCAACATTGAAAAACACCAACAAATTCAACAACAACCTCAGCATTGAAAAACAACAACAACCTCAACATTGAAAAACACCAACAAATTCAACAACAACTTCAACATTGAAAAACACCAACAAATTCAACAACAACCTCGAAATTGAAAAACACCAACAAATTCAACAGCAACTTCAACATTGAAAAACACCAACAAATTCAACAACAACGTCGACATTGAAAAACACCATCAAATTCAACAACAACCTCAACATTGAAAAACACCAACAACCTCAAAATTGAAAACACACCAACAAATTCAACAACAACCTCAACAATTAAAAACAACAACAATCTCAGCATTGTAAAACACCAGCAAATTCAACAACAACATCAACATTGAAAAACACCAACAAATTCAACAACAACCTCAACATTGAAAAACACCAACAAACTCAACAACAACCTCAACATCGAAAAACAACAACAAACTCAACATTGAAAAACACCAAAAAATTCAACAACAACCTCAACATTGAAAATCAACAACAACCTCAAAATTGAAAAACACCAACAAATTCATCAATAACCTCAACATTGAAAAACAACAACAACCTCAACATTGAAAAACACCACCAAATTCAACAACAACCTCAACATTGAAAAACACCAACAATTTCAACAACAACCTCAACATTGAAAAACAACAACAACCTCAACATTGAAAAACACCAACAAATTCAACAACAACCTCAACATTGAAAAACAAAAACAACCTCAACATTGAAAAACACCAACAAATTCAACAACAACCTCAACATTGAAAAACAACAACAACCTCAACATTGAAAAACACCAACAAATTCAACAACAACCTCAACATTGAAAAACACCAACAAATTCAACAACAACCTCAAAATTGAAAAACAACAACAACCTCAACATTGAAAAACACCAACAAATTCAACAACAACCTCAACATTGAAAAACAACAACAACCTCAACATTGAAAAACACCAACAAATTCAACAACAACTTCAACATTGAGAAACACCAACAAATTCAAAAACAACCTCGAAATTGAAAAACACCAACAAATTCAACAACAGCCTCAACATTGAAAAACAACAACAACCTCATCATGGAAAAACACCAACAAATTCAACAACAACCTCAACATTGAAAAACAACAACAAATTCAACAACAACCTCAACATTGAAAAACAACAACAACCTCAACATTGAAAAACACCAACAAATTCAACAACAACCTCAGCATTGAAAAACAACAACAACCTCAACATTGAAAAACACCAACAAATTCAACAACAACCTCAACATTGAAAAACAACAACAACCTCAACATTGAAAAACTCCAACAAATTCAACAAAAACTTCAACATTGAAAAACACCAACAAATTCAACAACAACCTCGACATTGAAAAACATCAACAAATTCCACAACAACTTCAACATTGAAAAACACCAACAAATTCAACAACAACCTCGACACTGAAAAACACCATCAAATTCAACAACAACCTCATCATTGAAAAACACCAACAACCTCAACATTGAAAAACACCAACAAATTAAACAACAACCTCAACATTGAAAAACACCAACAAATTCAACAACAACCTCAACATTGAAAACACCAACAAATTCAACAACAACCTCAACATTGAAAAACAACAACAACCTCAACATTGAAAAACACCAACAAATTCAACAACAACCTCAACATTGAAAAACACCAACAAATTCAACAACAACCTCAAAATTGAAAAACAACAACAACCTCAAAATTGAAAACACACCAACAAATTCAACAACAACCTCAACAATTAAAAACAACAACAATCTCAGCATTGTAAAACACCAACAAATTCAACAACAACATCAACATTGAAAAACACCAACAAATTCAACAACAACCTCAACATTGAAAAACACCAACAAACTCAACAACAACCTCAACATCGAAAAACAACAACAAACTCAACATTGAAAAACACCAAAAAATTCAACAACAACCTCAACATTGAAAATCAACAACAACCTCAAAATTGAAAAACACCAACAAATTCAACAATAACCTCAACATTGAAAAACAACAACAACCTCAACATTGAAAAACACCAACAAATTCAACAACAACCTCAACATTGAAAAACACCAACAATTTCAACAACAACCTCAACATTGAAAAACAACAACAACCTCAACATTGAAAAACAGCAACAAATTCAACAACAACCTCAACATTGAAAAACAACAACAACCTCACCATTGAAAAACACCAACAAATTCAACAATAACCTCAACATTGAAAAACAACAACAACCTCAACATTGAAAAACACCACCAAATTCAACAACAACCTCAATATTGAAAAACACCAACAATTTCAACAACAACCTCAACATTGAAAAACAACAACAACCTCAACATTGAAAAACACCAACAAATTCAACAACAACCTCAACATTGAAAAACAACAACAACCTCAACATTGAAAAACACCAACAAATTCAACAACAACCTCAACATTGAAAAACAACAACAACCTCAACATTGAAAAACACCAACAAATTCAACAACAACCTCAACATTGAAAAACACCAACAAATTCAACAACAACCTCAAAATTGAAAAACAACATCAAACTCAACATTGAAAAACACCAACAAATTCAACAACAACCTCAACATTGAAAAACAACAACAACCTCAACATTGAAAAACACCAACAAATTCAACAACAACTTCAACATTGAGAAACACCAACAAATTCAACAACAACCTCGAAATTGAAAAACACCAACAAATTCAACAACAGCCTCAACATTGAAAAACAACAACATCCTCAACATTGAAAAACACCAACAAATTCAACAACAACCTCAACTTTGAAAAACAACAACAACCTCATCATGGAAAAACACCAACAAATTCAACAACAACCTCAACATTGAAAAACAACAACAATTTCAACAACAACCTCAACATTGAAAAACAACAACAACCTCAACATTGAAAAACACCAACAAATTCAACAACAACCTCAGCATTGAAAAACAACAACAACCTCAACATTGAAAAACACCAACAAATTCAACAACAACCTCAACATTGAAAAACAACAACAACCTCAACATTGAAAAACTCCAACAAATTCAACAAAAACTTCAACATTGAAAAACACCAACAAATTCAACAACAACCTCGAAATTGAAAAACACCAACAAATTCAACAACAACTTCAACATTGAAAAACACCAACAAATTCAACAACAACCTCGACACTGAAAAACACCATCAAATTCAACAACAACCTCAACATTGAAAAACACCAACAACCTCAAAATTGAAAAAACACCAACAATTTCAACAACAACCTCAACATTTAAAAACAACAACAACCTCAACATTGAAAAACACCAACAAATTAAACAACAACCTCAACATTGAAAAACACCAACAAATTCAACAACAACCTCAACATTGAAAAACAACAACAACCTCAACATTGAAAAACACCAACAAATTCAACAACAACCTCAGCATTGAAAAACAACAACAAATTCAACAACAACCTCAGCATTGAAAAACAACAACAACCTCAACATTGAAAAACACCAACAAATTCAACAACAACTTCAACATTGAAAAACACCAACAAATTCAACAACAACCTCGAAATTGAAAAACACCAACAAATTCAAAAGCAACTACAACATTGAAAAACACCAACAAATTCAACAACAACGTCGACATTGAAAAACACCATCAAATTCAACAACAACCTCAACATTGAAAAACAACAACAACCTCAAAATTGAAAACACACCAACAAATTCAACAACAACCTCAACAATTAAAAACAACAACAATCTCAGCATTGTAAAACACCAACAAATTCAGCAACAACATCAACATTGAAAAACACCAACAAATTCAACAACAACCTCAACATTGAAAAACACCAACAAACTCAACAACAACCTCAACATCGAAAAACAACAACAAACTCAACATTGAAAAACACCAAAAAATTCAACAACAACCTCAACATTGAAAAACAACAACAACCTCAAAATTGAAAAACACCAACAAATTCAACAATAACCGCAACATTGAAAAACAACAACAACCTCAACATTGAAAAACACCACCAAATTCAACAACAACCTCAACATTGAAAAACACCAACAATTTCAACAACAACCTCAACATTGAAAAACAACAACAACCTCAACATTGAAAAACACAAACAAATTCAACAACAACCTCAACATTGAAAAACAACAACAACCTCAACATTGAAAAACACCAACAAATTCAACAACAACCTCAACATTGAAAAACAACAACAACCTCAACATTGAAAAACACCAACAAATTCAACAACAACCTCAACATTGAAAAACACCAACAAATTCAACAACAACCTCAAAATTGAAAAACAACAACAACCTCAACATTGAAAAACACCAACAAATTCAACAACAACCTCAACATTGAAAAACAACAACAACCTCAACATTGAAAAACACCAACAAATTCAACAACAACTTCAACATTGAGAAACACCAACAAATTCAACAACAACCTCGAAATTGAAAAACACCAACAAATTCAACAACAGCCTCAACATTGAAAAACAACAACAACCCCAACATTGAACAACAACAACAACCTTAACATTGAAAAACAACAACAAACTCAACATTGAAAAACACCAACAAATTCAACAACAACCTCAACATTGAAAAGCAACAACAACCTCAACATTGAAAAACACCAACAAATTCAACAACAACCTCAACACTGAAAAACACCAACAAATTCAACAACAACCTCAACATTGAAAAACAACAACAACCTCAACATTGAAAAACACCAACAAATTCAACAACAACCTCAACATTGAAAAACAACAACAACCTCAACATTGAAAAACACCAACAAATTCAACAACAACCTCAACATTGAAAAACACCAACAAATTCAACAACAACCTCAACATTGAAAAACACCAACAAATTCAACAACAACCTCAACAATGAAAAACAACAATAACCTCAACATTGAAAAACACCAACAAATTCAACAACAACCTCAACATTGAAAAACAACAACAACCTCAAGATTGAAAAACACCAACAAATTCAACAAAAACTTCAACATTGAAAAACACCAACAAATTCAACAACAACCTCGAAATTGAAAAACACCAACAAATTCAACAACAACTTCAACATTGAAAAACACTAACAAATTCAACAACAACCTCGACATTGAAAAACACCATCAAATTCAACAACAACCTCAACATTGAAAAACACCAACAACCTCAAAATTGAAAACACACCAACAAATTCAACAACAACCTCAACATTTAAAAACAACAACAACCTCAACATTGAAAAACACCAACAAATTCAACAACAACCCCAACATTGAAAAACACCAACAAATTCAACAACAACCTCAACATTTAAAAACACCAACAAACTCAACAACAACCTCAACGTTGAAAAACAACAACAACCTCAACCTTGAAAAACACCAACAAATTCAACAACAACCTCAACATTGAAAAACACCAACAAATTCAACAACAAACTCAAGATTGAAAAACACCAACAAATTCAACAACCTCAACATTGAAAAACAACAACAACCTCAACATTGAAAAACACCAACAAATTCAACAACAACATCAACATTGAAAAGCAACAACAACCTCAACATTGAAAAACACCAACAAATTCAACAACAACCTCAACACTGAAAAACACCAACAAATTCAACAACAACTTCAACATTGAAAAACAACAACAACCTCAACATTGAAAAACACCAACAAATTCAACAACAACCTCAACATTGAAAAGCACCAACAAATTCAACAACAACCTCAACATTGAAAAACAACAACAACCTCAACATTGAAAATCACCAACAAATTCAACAACAACCTCAACATTGAAAAACAACAACAACCTCAACATTGAAAAACACCAACAAATTCAACAACAACCTCAACATTGAAAAACAACAACAACCTCAACATTGAAAAACACCAACAAATTCAACAACAACCTCAACATTGAAAAACACCAACAAATTCAACAACAACCTCAAAATTGAAAAACAACAACAACCTCAACATTGAAAATCACCAACAAATTCAACAACAACCTCAACATTGAAAAACAACAACAACCTCAACATTGAAAAACACCAACAAATTCAACAACAACTTCAACATTGAGAAACACCAACAAATTCAACAACAACCTCGAAATTGAAAAACACCAACAAATTCAACAACAGCCTCAACATTGGAAAACAACAACAACCTCAACATTGAAAAACACCAACAAATTCAACAACAACCTCAACTTTGAAAAACAACAACAACCTCATCATGGAAAAACACCAACAAATTCAACAACAACCTCAACATTGAAAAACAACAACATCCTCAAAATTTAAAAACACCAACAAATTCAACAACAACCCCAACATTTAAAAACAACAACAACCACAACATGGAACAACAACAACAACCTCAACATTGAAAAACAACAACAAACTCAACATTGAAAAACACCAACAAATTCAACAACAACCTCAACATTGAAAAGCAACAACAACCTCAACACTGAAAAACACCAACAAATTCAACAACAACCTCAACATTGAAAAACAACAACAACCTCAACATTGAAAAACACCAACAAATTCAACAACAACCTCAACATTGAAAAGCACCAACAAATTCATCAACAACCTCAACATTCAAAAACAACAACAACCTCAACATTGAAAATCACCAACAAATTCAACAACAACCTCAACATTGAAAAACAACAACAACCTCAACATTGGAAACCATCAACAAATTCAACAACAACCTCAACATTGAAAAACACCAACAAATTCAACAACAACCTCAGCATTGAAAAACAACAACAACCTCAACATTGAAAAACACCAACAAATTCAACAACAACCTCAACATTGAAAAACAACAACAACCTCAACATTGAAAAACACCAACAAATTCAACAAAAACTTCAACATTGAAAAACACCAACAAATTCAACAACAACCTCGAAATTGAAAAACACCAACAAATTCAACAACAGCCTCAACATTGAAAAACAACAACAACCTCAACATTGAAAAACACCAACAAATTCAACAACAACCTCAACTTTGAAAAACAACAACAACCTCATCATGGAAAAACACCAACAAATTCAACAACAACCTCAAAATTGAAAAACAACAACATCCTCAAAATTGAAAAACACCAACAAATTCAACAACAACCCCAACATTTAAAAACAACAACAACCACAACATTGAACAACAACAACAACCTCAACATTGAAAAACAACAACAAACTCAACATTGAAAAACACCAACAAATTCAACAACAACCTCAACATTGAAAAGCAACAACAACCTCAACATTGAAAAACACCAACAAATTCAACAACAACCTCAACACTGAAAAACACCAACAAATTCAACAACAACCTCAACATTGAAAAACAACAACAACCTCAACATTGAAAAACACCAACAAATTCAACAACAACCTCAACATTGAAAAGCACCAACAAATTCAACAACAACCTCAACATTGAAAAACAACAACAACCTCAACATTGAAAATCACCAACAAATTCAACAACAACCTCAACATTGAAAAACAACAACAACCTCAACATTGGAAAACATCAACAAATTCAACAACAACCTCAACATTGAAAAACACCAACAAATTCAACAACAACCTCAACATTGAAAAGCAACAACAACCTCAACACTGAAAAACACCAACAAATTCAACAACAACCTCAACATTGAAAAACAACAACAACCTCAACATTGAAAAACACCAACAAATTCAACAACAACCCCAACATTTAAAAACAACAACAACCACAACATTGAACAACAACAACAACCTCAACATTGAAAAACAACAACAAACTCAACATTGAAAAACACCAACAAATTCAACAACAACCTCAACATTGAAAAGCAACAACAACCTCAACATTGAAAAACACCAACAAATTCAACAACAACCTCAACACTGAAAAACACCAACAATTTCAACAACAACCTCAACATTGAAAAACAACAACAACCTCAACATTGAAAAACACCAACAAATTCAACAACAACCTCAACATTGAAAAGCACCAACAAATTCAACAACAACCTCAACATTGAAAAACAACAACAACCTCAACATTGAAAATCACCAACAAATTCAACAACAACCTCAACATTGAAAAACAACAACAACCTCAACATTGGAAAACATCAACAAATTCAACAACAACCTCAACATTGAAAAACACCAACAATTTCAACAACAACCTCAACATTGAAAAGCAACAACAACCTCAACACTGAAAAACACCAACAAATTCAACAACAACCTCAACATTGAAAAACAACAACAACCTCAACATTGAAAAACACCAACAAATTCAACAACAACCTCAACATTGAAAAGCACCAACAAATTCATCAACAACCTCAACATTCAAAAACAACAACAACCTCAACATTGAAAATCACCAACAAATTCAACAACAACCTCAACATTGAAAAACAACAACAACCTCAACATTGGAAACCATCAACAAATTCAACAACAACCTCAACATTGAAAAACACCAACAAATTCAACAACAACCTCAGCATTGAAAAACAACAACAACCTCAACATTGAAAAACACCAACAAATTCAACAACAACCTCAACATTGAAAAACAACAACAACCTCAACATTGAAAAACACCAACAAATTCAACAAAAACTTCAACATTGAAAAACACCAACAAATTCAACAACAACCTCGAAATTGAAAAACACCAACAAATTCAACAACAGCCTCAACATTGAAAAACAACAACAACCTCAACATTGAAAAACACCAACAAATTCAACAACAACCTCAACTTTGAAAAACAACAACAACCTCATCATGGAAAAACACCAACAAATTCAACAACAACCTCAAAATTGAAAAACAACAACATCCTCAAAATTGAAAAACACCAACAAATTCAACAACAACCCCAACATTTAAAAACAACAACAACCACAACATTGAACAACAACAACAACCTCAACATTGAAAAACAACAACAAACTCAACATTGAAAAACACCAACAAATTCAACAACAACCTCAACATTGAAAAGCAACAACAACCTCAACATTGAAAAACACCAACAAATTCAACAACAACCTCAACACTGAAAAACACCAACAAATTCAACAACAACCTCAACATTGAAAAACAACAACAACCTCAACATTGAAAAACACCAACAAATTCAACAACAACCTCAACATTGAAAAGCACCAACAAATTCAACAACAACCTCAACATTGAAAAACAACAACAACCTCAACATTGAAAATCACCAACAAATTCAACAACAACCTCAACATTGAAAAACAACAACAACCTCAACATTGGAAAACATCAACAAATTCAACAACAACCTCAACATTGAAAAACACCAACAAATTCAACAACAACCTCAGCATTGAAAAACAACAACAACATCAACATTGAAAAACACCAACAAATTCAACAACAACCTCAACTTTGAAAAACAACAACAACCTCAACATTGAAAAACACCAACAAATACAACAAAAACTTCAACATTGAAAAACACCAACAAATTCAACAACAACCTCGAAATTGAAAAACACCAACAAATTCAACAACAACTTCAACATTGAAAAACACCAACAAATTCAACAACAACCTCGACATTGAAAAACACCATCAAATTCAACAACAACCTCGAAATTGAAAAACACCAACAAATTCAACAACAACTTCAACATTGAAAAACACCAACAAATTCAACAACAACCTCGACATTGAAAAACACCATTAAATTCAACAACAACTTCAACATTGAAAAACAACAACAACCTCAACATTGAAAAACACCAACAAATTCAACAACAACCTCAACATTGAAAAGCACCTACAAATTCAACAACAACCTCAACATTGAAAAACAACAACAACCTCAACATTGAAAATCACCAACAAATTCAACAACAACCTCAACATTGAAAAACAACAACAACCTCAACATTGAAAAACACCAACAAATTCAACAACAACCTCAACATTGAAAAACAACAACAACCTCAACATTGAAAAACACCAACAAATTCAACAACAACCTCAACATTGAAAAACACCAACAAATTCAACAACAACCTCAAAATTGAAAAACAACAACAACCTCAACATTGAAAATCACCAACAAATTCAACAACAACCTCAACATTGAAAAACAACAACAACCTCAACATTGAAAAACACCAACAAATTCAACAACAACTTCAACATTGAGAAACACCAACAAATTCAACAACAACCTCGAAATTGAAAAACACCAACAAATTCAACAACAACCTCAACATTGAAAAACACCAACAAATTCAACAACAACCTCAACTTTGAAAAACAACAACAACCTCATCATGGAAAAACACCAACAAATTCAACAACAACCTCAACATTGAAAAACAACAACATCCTCAAAATTTAAAAACACCAACAAATTCAACAACAACCCCAACATTTAAAAACAACAACAACCACAACATGGAACAACAACAACAACCTCAACATTGAAAAACAACAACAAACTCAACATTGAAAAACACCAACAAATTCAACAAAAACCTCAACATTGAAAAGCAACAACAAATTCATCAACAACTTCAACATTCAAAAACAACAACAACCTCAACATTGAAAATCACCAACAAATTCAACAACAACCTCAACATTGAAAAACAACAACAACCTCAACATTGGAAACCATCAACAAATTCAACAACAACCTCAACATTGAAAAACGCCAACAAATTCAACAACAACCTCAGCATTGAAAAACAACAACAACCTCAACATTGAAAAACACCAACAAATTCAACAACAACTTCAACATTGAGAAACACCAACAAATTCAACAACAACCTCGAAATTGAAAAACACCAACAAATTCAACAACAGCCTCAACATTGGAAAACAACAACAACCTCAACATTGAAAAACACCAACAAATTCAACAACAACCTCAACTTTGAAAAACAACAACAACCTCATCATGGAAAAACACCAACAAATTCAACAACAACCTCAACATTGAAAAACAACAACATCCTCAAAATTTAAAAACACCAACAAATTCAACAACAACCCCAACATTTAAAAACAACAACAACCACAACATGGAACAACAACAACAACCTCAACATTGAAAAACAACAACAAACTCAACATTGAAAAACACCAACAAATTCAACAACAACCTCAACATTAAAAAGCAACAACAACCTCAACACTGAAAAACACCAACAAATTCAACAACAACCTCAACATTGAAAAACAACAACAACCTCAACATTGAAAAACACCAACAAATTCAACAACAACCTCAACATTGAAAAGCACCAACAAATTCATCAACAACCTCAACATTCAAAAACAACAACAACCTCAACATTGAAAATCACCAACAAATTCAACAACAACCTCAACATTGAAAAACAACAACAACCTCAACATTGGAAACCATCAACAAATTCAACAACAACCTCAACATTGAAAAACACCAACAAATTCAACAACAACCTCAGCATTGAAAAACAACAACAACCTCAACATTGAAAAACACCAACAAATTCAACAACAACCTCAACATTGAAAAACAACAGCAACCTCAACATTGAAAAACACCAACAAATTCAACAAAAACTTCAACATTGAAAAACACCAACAAATTCAACAACAACCTCAACATTGAGAAACAACAACAACCTCAACATTGAAAAACACCAACAAATTCAACAAAAACTTCAACATTGAAAAACACCAACAAATTCAACAACAACCTCGAAATTGAAAAACACCAACAAATTCAACAACAACTTCAACATTGAAAAACACTAACAAATTCAACAACAACCTCGACATTGAAAAACACCATCAAATTCAACAACAACCTCAACATTGAAAAACACCAACAACCTCAAAATTGAAAACACACCAACAAACTCAACAACAACCTCAACATTTAAAAACAACAACAACCTCAACATTGAAAAACACCAACAAATTCAACAACAACCCCAACATTGAAAAACACCAACAAATTCAACAACAACCTCAACATTTAAAAACACCAACAAACTCAACAACAACCTCAACATTGAAAAACAACAACAACCTCAACATTGAAAAACACCAACAAATTCAACAACAACCTCAACATTGAAAAACACCAACAAATTCAACAACAAACTCAAGATTGAAAAACACCAACAAATTCAACAACCTCAACATTGAAAAACAACAACAACCTCAACATTGAAAAACACCAACAAATTCAACAACAACCTCAACATTGAAAAGCAACAACAACCTCAACATTGAAAAACACCAACAAATTCAACAACAACCTCAACACTGAAAAACACCAACAAATTCAACAACAACTTCAACATTGAAAAACAACAACAACCTCAACATTGAAAAACACCAACAAATTCAACAACAACCTCAACATTGAAAAGCACCAACAAATTCAACAACAACCTCAACATTGAAAAACAACAACAACCTCAACATTGAAAATCACCAACAAATTCAACAACAACCTCAACATTGAAAAACAACAACAACCTCAACATTGAAAAACACCAACAAATTCAACAACAACCTCAACATTGAAAAACAACAACAACCTCAACATTGAAAAACACCAACAAATTCAACAACAACCTCAACATTGAAAAACACCAACAAATTCAACAACAACCTCAAAATTGAAAAACAACAACAACTTCAACATTGAAAATCACCAACAAATTCAACAACAACCTCAACATTGAAAAACAACAACAACCTCAACATTGAAAAACACCAACAAATTCAACAACAACTTCAACATTGAGAAACACCAACAAATTCAACAACAACCTCGAAATTGAAAAACACCAACAAATTCAACAACAGCCTCAACATTGGAAAACAACAACAACCTCAACATTGAAAAACACCAACAAATTCAACAACAACCTCAACTTTGAAAAACAACAACAACCTCATCATGGAAAAACACCAACAAATTCAACAACAACCTCAACATTGAAAAACAACAACATCCTCAAAATTTAAAAACACCAACAAATTCAACAACAACCCCAACATTTAAAAACAACAACAACCACAATATGGAACAACAACAACAACCTCAACATTGAAAAACAACAACAAACTCAACATTGAAAAACACCAACAAATTCAACAACAACCTCAACATTGAAAAGCAACAACAACCTCAACACTGAAAAACACCAACAAATTCAACAACAACCTCAACATTGAAAAACAACAACAACCTCAACATTGAAAAACACCAACAAATTCAACAACAACCTCAACATTGAAAAGCACCAACAAATTCATCAACAACTTCAACATTCAAAAACAACAACAACCTCAACATTGAAAATCACCAACAAATTCAACAACAACCTCAACATTGAAAAACAACAACAACCTCAACATTGGAAACCATCAACAAATTCAACAACAACCTCAACATTGAAAAACACCAACAAATTCAACAACAACCTCAGCATTGAAAAACAACAACAACCTCAACATTGAAAAACACCAACAAATTCAACAACAACCTCAACATTGAAAAACAACAACAACCTCAACATTGAAAAACACCAACAAATTCAACAAAAACTTCAACATTGAAAAACACCAACAAATTCAACAACAACCTCAACATTGAAAAACAACAACAACCTCAACATTGGAAAACATCAACAAATTCAACAACAACCTCAACATTGAAAAACACCAACAAATTCAACAACAACCTCAGCATTGAAAAACAACAACAACCTCAACATTGAAAAACACCAACAAATTCAACAACAACCTCAACTTTGAAAAACAACAACAACCTCAACATTGAAAAACACCAACAAATACAACAAAAACTTCAACATTGAAAAACACCAACAAATTCAACAACAACCTCGAAATTGAAAAACACCAACAAATTCAACAACAACTTCAACATTGAAAAACACCAACAAATTCAACAACAACCTCGACATTCAAAAACACCATCAAATTCAACAACAACCTCGAAATTGAAAAACACCAACAAATTCAACAACAACTTCAACATTGAAAAACACCAACAAATTCAACAACAACCTCGACATTGAAAAACACCATCAAATTCAACAACAACTTCAACATTGAAAAACAACAACAACCTCAACATTGAAAAACACCAACAAATTCAACAACAACCTCAACATTGAAAAGCACCTACAAATTCAACAACAACCTCAACATTGAAAAACAACAACAACCTCAACATTGAAAATCACCAACAAATTCAACAACAACCTCAACATTGAAAAACAACAACAACCTCAACATTGAAAAACACCAACAAATTCAACAACAACCTCAACATTGAAAAACAACAACAACCTCAACATTGAAAAACACCAACAAATTCAACAACAACCTCAACATTGAAAAACACCAACAAATTCAACAACAACCTCAAAATTGAAAAACAACAACAACCTCAACATTGAAAATCACCAACAAATTCAACAACAACCTCAACATTGAAAAACAACAACAACCTCAACATTGAAAAACACCAACAAATTCAACAACAACTTCAACATTGAGAAACACCAACAAATTCAACAACAACCTCGAAATTGAAAAACACCAACAAATTCAACAACAGCCTCAACATTGGAAAACAACAACAACCTCAACATTGAAAAACACCAACAAATTCAACAACAACCTCAACTTTGAAAAACAACAACAACCTCATCATGGAAAAACACCAACAAATTCAACAACAACCTCAACATTGAAAAACAACAACATCCTCAAAATTTAAAAACACCAACAAATTCAACAACAACCCCAACATTTAAAAACAACAACAACCACAACATGGAACAACAACAACAACCTCAACATTGAAAAACAACAACAAACTCAACATTGAAAAACACCAACAAATTCAACAACAACCTCAACATTGAAAAGCAACAACAAATTCATCAACAACTTCAACATTCAAAAACAACAACAACCTCAACATTGAAAATCACCAACAAATTCAACAACAACCTCAACATTGAAAAACAACAACAACCTCAACATTGGAAACCATCAACAAATTCAACAACAACCTCAACATTGAAAAACACCAACAAATTCAACAACAATCTCAGCATTGAAAAACAACAACAACCTCAACATTGAAAAACACCAACAAATTCAACAACAACTTCAACATTGAGAAACACCAACAAATTCAACAACAACCTCGAAATTGAAAAACACCAACAAATTCAACAACAGCCTCAACATTGGAAAACAACAACAACCTCAACATTGAAAAACACCAACAAATTCAACAACAAGCTCAACTTTGAAAAACAACAACAACCTCATCATGGAAAAACACCAACAAATTCAACAACAACCTCAACATTGAAAAACACCAACAAATTCAACAACAAGCTCAACTTTGAAAAACAACAACAACCTCATCATGGAAAAACACCAACAAATTCAACAACAACCTCAACATTGAAAAACAACAACAACCTCAACATTGGAAACCATCAACAAATTCAACAACAACCTCAACATTGAAAAACACCAACAAATTCAACAACAACCTCAGCATTGAAAAACAACAACAACCTCAACATTGAAAAACACCAACAAATTCAACAACAACCTCAACATTGAAAAACAACAACAACCTCAACATTGAAAAACACCAACAAATTCAACAAAAACTTCAACATTGAAAAACACCAACAAATTCAACAACAACCTCAACATTGAAAAACAACAACAACCTCAACATTGGAAAACATCAACAAATTCAACAACAACCTCAACATTGAAAAACACCAACAAATTCAACAACAACCTCAGCATTGAAAAACAACAACAACCTCAACATTGAAAAACACCAACAAATTCAACAACAACCTCAACTTTGAAAAACAACAACAACCTCAACATTGAAAAACACCAACAAATACAACAAAAACTTCAACATTGAAAAACACCAACAAATTCAACAACAACCTCGAAATTGAAAAACACCAACAAATTCAACAACAACTTCAACATTGAAAAACACCAACAAATTCAACAACAACCTCGACATTGAAAAACACCATCAAATTCAACAACAACCTCGAAATTGAAAAACACCAACAAATTCAACAACAACTTCAACATTGAAAAACACCAACAAATTCAACAACAACCTCGACATTG
Organism: Isurus oxyrinchus; assembly: GCA_026770705.1. Taxonomy (NCBI): domain Eukaryota; kingdom Metazoa; phylum Chordata; class Chondrichthyes; order Lamniformes; family Lamnidae; genus Isurus; species Isurus oxyrinchus. Next base: position 272,037 of record JANJGN010000214.1, read on the forward strand.
AAAAACACCATCAAATTCAACAACAACTTCAACATTGAAAAACAACAACAACCTCAACATTGAAAAACACCAACAAATTCAACAACAACCTCAACATTGAAAAGCACCTACAAATTCAACAACAACCTCAACATTGAAAAACAACAACAACCTCAACATTGAAAATCACCAACAAATTCAACAACAACCTCAACATTGAAAAACAACAACAACCTCAACATTGAAAAACACCAACAAATTCAACAACAACCTCAACATTGAAAAACAACAACAACCTCAACATTGAAAAACACCAACAAATTCAACAACAACCTCAACATTGAAAAACACCAACAAATTCAACAACAACCTCAAAATTGAAAAACAACAACAACCTCAACATTGAAAATCACCAACAAATTCAACAACAACCTCAACATTGAAAAACAACAACAACCTCAACATTGAAAAACACCAACAAATTCAACAACAACTTCAACATTGAGAAACACCAACAAATTCAACAACAACCTCGAAATTGAAAAACACCAACAAATTCAACAACAGCCTCAACATTGGAAAACAACAACAACCTCAACATTGAAAAACACCAACAAATTCAACAACAACCTCAACTTTGAAAAACAACAACAACCTCATCATGGAAAAACACCAACAAATTCAACAACAACCTCAACATTGAAAAACAACAACATCCTCAAAATTTAAAAACACCAACAAATTCAACAACAACCCCAACATTTAAAAACAACAACAACCACAACATGGAACAACAACAACAACCTCAACATTGAAAAACAACAACAAACTCAACATTGAAAAACACCAACAAATTCAACAACAACCTCAACATTGAAAAGCAACAACAAATTCATCAACAACTTCAACATTCAAAAACAACAACAACCTCAACATTGAAAATCACCAACAAATTCAACAACAACCTCAACATTGAAAAACAACAACAACCTCAACATTGGAAACCATCAACAAATTCAACAACAACCTCAACATTGAAAAACACCAACAAATTCAACAACAACCTCAGCATTGAAAAACAACAACAACCTCAACATTGAAAAACACCAACAAATTCAACAACAACTTCAACATTGAGAAACACCAACAAATTCAACAACAACCTCGAAATTGAAAAACACCAACAAATTCAACAACAGCCTCAACATTGGAAAACAACAACAACCTCAACATTGAAAAACACCAACAAATTCAACAACAAGCTCAACTTTGAAAAACAACAACAACCTCATCATGGAAAAACACCAACAAATTCAACAACAACCTCAACATTGAAAAACAACAACATCCTCAAAATTTAAAAACACCAACAAATTCAACAACAACCCCAACATTTAAAAACAACAACAACCACAACATGGAACAACAACAACAACCTCAACATTGAAAAACAACAACAAACTCAACATTGAAAAACACCAACAAATTCAACAACAACCTCAACATTGAAAAGCAACAACAACCTCAACACTGAAAAACACCAACAAATTCAACAACAACCTCAACATTGAAAAACAACAACAACCTCAACATTGAAAAACACCAACAAATTCAACAACAACCTCAACATTGAAAAGCACCAACAAATTCATCAACAACCTCAACATTCAAAAACAACAACAACCTCAACATTGAAAATCACCAACAAATTCAACAACAACCTCAACATTGAAAAACAACAACAACCTCAACATTGGAAACCATCAACAAATTCAACAACAACCTCAACATTGAAAAACACCAACAAATTCAACAACAACCTCAGCATTGAAAAACAACAACAACCTCAACATTGAAAAACACCAACAAATTCAACAACAACCTCAACATTGAAAAACAACAACAACCTCAACATTGAAAAACACCAACAAATTCAACAAAAACTTCAAAATTGAAAAACACCAACAAATTCAACAACAACCTCAACATTGAAAAACAACAACAACCTCAACATTGAAAAACACCAACAAATTCAACAAAAACTTCAACATTGAAAAACACCAACAAATTCAACAACAACCTCGACATTGAAAAACACCAACAAATTCAGCAACAACCTCAACATTTAAAAACAACAACAACCTCAACATTGAAAAACACCAATAAATTCAACAACAACCCCAACATTGAAAAACACCAACAAATTCAACAACAACCTCAACATTTAAAAACACCAACAAACTCAACAACAACCTCAACATTGAAAAACAACAACAACCTCAACATTGAAAAACACCAACAAATTCAACAACAACCTCAACATTGAAAAACACCAACAAATTCAACAACAAACTCAAGATTGAAAAACACCAACAAATTCAACAACCTCAACATTGAAAAACAACAACAACCTCAACATTGAAAAACACCAACAAATTCAACAACAACCTCAACATTGAAAAGCAACAACAACCTCAACATTGAAAAACACCAACAAATTCAACAACAACCTCAACACTGAAAAACACCAACAAATTCAACAACAACTTCAACATTGAAAAACAACAACAACCTCAACATTGAAAAACACCAACAAATTCAACAACAACCTCAACATTGAAAAGCACCAACAAATTCAACAACAACCTCAACATTGAAAAACAACAACAACCTCAACATTGAAAATCACCAACAAATTCAACAACAACCTCAACATTGAAAAACAACAACAACCTCAACATTGAAAAACACCAACAAATTCAACAACAACCTCAACATTGAAAAACAACAACAACCTCAACATTGAAAAACACCAACAAATTCAACAACAACCTCAACATTGAAAAACACCAACAAATTCAACAACAACCTCAAAATTGAAAAACAACAACAACCTCAACATTGAAAATCACCAACAAATTCAACAACAACCTCAACATTGAAAAACAACAACAACCTCAACATTGAAAAACACCAACAAATTCAACAACAACTTCAACATTGAGAAACACCAACAAATTCAACAACAACCTCGAAATTGAAAAACACCAACAAATTCAACAACAGCCTCAACATTGGAAAACAACAACAACCTCAACATTGAAAAACACCAACAAATTCAACAACAACCTCAACTTTGAAAAACAACAACAACCTCATCATGGAAAAACACCAACAAATTCAACAACAACCTCAACATTGAAAAACAACAACATCCTCAAAATTTAAAAACACCAACAAATTCAACAACAACCCCAACATTTAAAAACAACAACAACCACAACATGGAACAACAACAACAACCTCAACATTGAAAAACAACAACAAACTCAACATTGAAAAACACCAACAAATTCAACAACAACCTCAACATTGAAAAGCAAGAACAACCTCAACACTGAAAAACACCAACAAATTCAACAACAACCTCAACATTGAAAAACAACAACAACCTCAACATTGAAAAACACCAACAAATTCAACAACAACCTCAACATTGAAAAGCACCAACAAATTCATCAACAACTTCAACATTCAAAAACAACAACAACCTCAACATTGAAAATCACCAACAAATTCAACAACAACCTCAACATTGAAAAACAACAACAACCTCAACATTGGAAACCATCAACAAATTCAACAACAACCTCAACATTGAAAAACACCAACAAATTCAACAACAACCTCAGCATTGAAAAACAACAACAACCTCAACATTGAAAAACACCAACAAATTCAACAACAACCTCAACATTGAAAAACAACAACAACCTCAACATTGAAAAACACCAACAAATTCAACAAAAACTTCAACATTGAAAAACACCAACAAATTCAACAACAACCTCGAAATTGAAAAACACCAACAAATTCAACAACAGCCTCAACATTGAAAAACAACAACAACCTCAACATTGAAAAACACCAACAAATTCAACAACAACCTCAACTTTGAAAAACAACAACAACCTCATCATGGAAAAACACCAACAAATTCAACAACAACCTCAAAATTGAAAAACAACAACATCCTCAAAATTGAAAAACACCAACAAATTCAACAACAACCCCAACATTTAAAAACAACAACAACCACAACATTGAACAACAACAACAACCTCAACATTGAAAAACAACAACAAACTCAACATTGAAAAACACCAACAAATTCAACAACAACCTCAACATTGAAAAGCAACAACAACCTCAACATTGAAAAACACCAACAAATTCAACAACAACCTCAACACTGAAAAACACCAACAAATTCAACAACAACCTCAACATTGAAAAACAACAACAACCTCAACATTGAAAAACACCAACAAATTCAACAACAACCTCAACATTGAAAAGCACCAACAAATTCAACAACAACCTCAACATTGAAAAACAACAACAACCTCAACATTGAAAATCACCAACAAATTCAACAACAACCTCAACATTGAAAAACAACAACAACCTCAACATTGGAAAACATCAACAAATTCAACAACAACCTCAACATTGAAAAACACCAACAAATTCAACAACAACCTCAGCATTGAAAAACAACAACAACCTCAACATTGAAAAACACCAACAAATTCAACAACAACCTCAACTTTGAAAAACAACAACAACCTCAACATTGAAAAACACCAACAAATACAACAAAAACTTCAACATTGAAAAACACCAACAAATTCAACAACAACCTCGAAATTGAAAAACACCAACAAATTCAACAACAACTTCAACATTGAAAAACACCAACAAATTCAACAACAACCTCGACATTGAAAAACACCATCAAATTCAACAACAACCTCGAAATTGAAAAACACCAACAAATTCAACAACAACTTCAACATTGAAAAACACCAACAAATTCAACAACAACCTCGACATTGAAAAACACCATCAAATTCAACAACAACTTCAACATTGAAAAACAACAACAACCTCAACATTGAAAAACACCAACAAATTCAACAACAACCTCAACATTGAAAAGCACCAACAAATTCAACAACAACCTCAACATTGAAAAACAACAACAACCTCAACATTGAAAATCACCAACAAATTCAACAACAACCTCAACATTGAAAAACAACAACAACCTCAACATTGAAAAACACCAACAAATTCAACAACAACCTCAACATTGAAAAACAACAACAACCTCAACATTGAAAAACACCAACAAATTCAACAACAACCTCAACATTGAAAAACACCAACAAATTCAACAACAACCTCAAAATTGAAAAACAACAACAACCTCAACATTGAAAATCACCAACAAATTCAACAACAACCTCAACATTGAAAAACAACAACAACCTCAACATTGAAAAACACCAACAAATTCAACAACAACTTCAACATTGAGAAACACCAACAAATTCAACAACAACCTCGAAATTGAAAAACACCACCAAATTCAACAACAGCCTCAACATTGGAAAACAACAACAACCTCAACATTGAAAAACACCAACAAATTCAACAACAACCTCAACTTTGAAAAACAACAACAACCTCATCATGGAAAAACACCAACAAATTCAACAACAACCTCAACATTGAAAAACAACAACATCCTCAAAATTTAAAAACACCAACAAATTCAACAACAACCCCAACATTTAAAAACAACAACAACCACAACATGGAACAACAACAACAACCTCAACATTGAAAAACAACAACAAACTCAACATTGAAAAACACCAACAAATTCAACAACAACCTCAACATTGAAAAGCAACAACAAATTCATCAACAACTTCAACATTCAAAAACAACAACAACCTCAACATTGAAAATCACCAACAAATTCAACAACAACCTCAACATTGAAAAACAACAACAACCTCAACATTGGAAACCATCAACAAATTCAACAACAACCTCAACATTGAAAAACACCAACAAATTCAACAACAACCTCAGCATTGAAAAACAACAACAACCTCAACATTGAAAAACACCAACAAATTCAACAACAACCTCAACATTGAAAAACAACAACAACCTCAACATTGAAAAACACCAACAAATTCAACAAAAACTTCAACATTGAAAAACACCAACAAATTCAACAACAACCTCGAAATTGAAAAACACCAACAAATTCAACAACAGCCTCAACATTGAAAAACAACAACAACCTCAACATTGAAAAACACCAACAAATTCAACAACAACCTCAACTTTGAAAAACAACAACAACCTCATCATGGAAAAACACCAACAAATTCAACAACAACCTCAACATTGAAAAACAACAACATCCTCAAAATTGAAAAACACCAACAAATTCAACAACAACCCCAACATTTAAAAACAACAACAACCACAACATTGAACAACAACAACAACCTCAACATTGAAAAACAACAACAAACTCAACATTGAAAAACACCAACAAATTCAACAACAACCTCAACATTGAAAAGCAACAACAACCACAACATTGAAAAACACCAACAAATTCAACAACAACCTCAACACTGAAAAACACCAACAAATTCAACAACAACCTCAACATTGAAAAACAACAACAACCTCAACATTGGAAAACATCAACAAATTCAACAACAACCTCAACATTGAAAAACACCAACAAATTCAACAACAACCTCAGCATTGAAAAACAACAACAACCTCAACATTGAAAAACACCAACAAATTCAACAACAACCTCAACATTGAAAAACAACAACAACCTCAACATTGAAAAACACCAACAAATACAACAAAAACTTCAACATTGAAAAACACCAACAAATTCAACAACAACCTCGAAATTGAAAAACACCAACAAATTCAACAACAACTTCAACATTGAAAAACACCAACAAATTCAACAACAACCTCGACATTGAAAAACACCATCAAATTCAACAACAACCTCAACATTGAAAAACACCAACAACCTCAAAATTGAAAAAACACCAACAAATTCAACAACAACCTCAACATTTAAAAACAACAACAACCTCAACATTGAAAAAGACCAACAAATTCAACAACAACCTGAACATTGAAAAACACCAACAAATTCAACAACAACCTCAACATTGAAAAACAACAACAACCTCAACATTGAAAAACACCAACAAATTCAACAACAACCTCAGCATTGAAAAACAACAACAACCTCAACATTGAAAAACACCAACAAATTCAACAACAACTTCAACATTGAAAAACACCAACAAATTCAACAACAACCTCGAAATTGAAAAACACCAACAAATTCAACAGCAACTTCAACATTGAAAAACACCAACAAATTCAACAACAACGTCGACATTGAAAAACACCATCAAATTCAACAACAACCTCAACATTGAAAAACACCAACAACCTCAAAATTGAAAACACACCAACAAATTCAACAACAACCTCAACAATTAAAAACAACAACAATCTCAGCATTGTAAAACACCAACAAATTCAACAACAACATCAACATTGAAAAACACCAACAAATTCAACAACAACCTCAACATTGAAAAACACCAACAAACTCAACAACAACCTCAACATCGAAAAACAACAACAAACTCAACATTGAAAAACACCAAAAAATTCAACAACAACCTCAACATTGAAAATCAACAACAACCTCAAAACTGAAAAACACCAACAAATTCAACAATAACCTCAACATTGAAAAACAACAACAACCTCAACATTGAAAAACACCACCAAATTCAACAACAACCTCAACATTGAAAAACACCAACAATTTCAACAACAACCTCAACATTGAAAAACAACAACAACCTCAACATTGAAAAACAGCAACAAATTCAACAACAACCTCAACATTGAAAAACAACAACAACCTCACCATTGAAAAACACCAACAAATTCAACAACAACCTCAACATTGAAAAAGAACAACAACCTCAACATTGAAAAACACCAACAAATTCAACAACAACCTCAACATTGAAAAACACCAACAAATTCAACAACAACTTCAAAATTGAAAAACAACAACAACCTCAACATTGAAAAACACCAACAAATTCAACAACAACCTTAACATTGAAAAACAACAACAACCTCAACATTGAAAAACACCAACAAATTCAACAACAACTTCAACATTGAGAAACACCAACAAATTCAACAACAACCTCGAAATTGAAAAACACCAACAAATTCAACAACAGCCTCAACATTGAAAAAAAACAACATCCTCAACATTGAAAAACACCAACAAATTCAACAACAACCTCAACTTTGAAAAACAACAACAACCTCATCATGGAAAAACACCAACAAATTCAACAACAACCTCAACATTGAAAAACAACAACATCCTCAAAACTGAAAAACACCAACAAATTCAACAACAACCCCAACATTTAAAAACAACAACAACCACAACATTGAACAACAACAACAACCTTAACATTGAAAAACAACAACAAACTCAACATTGAAAAACACCAACAAATTCAACAACAACCTCAACATTGAAAAGCAACAACAACCTCAACATTGAAAAACACCAACAAATTCAACAACAACCTCAACACTGAAAAACACCAACAAATTCAACAACAACCTCAACATTGAAAAACAACAACAACCTCAACATTGAAAAACACCAACAAATTCAACAACAACCTCAACATTGAAAAGCACCAACAAATTCAACAACAACCTCAACATTGAAAAACAACAACAACCTCAACATTGAAAATTACCAACAAATTCAACAACAACCTCAACATTGAAAAACAACAACAACCTCAACATTGGAAAACATCAACAAATTCAACAACAACCTCAACATTGAAAAACACCAACAAATTCAACAACAACCTCAGCATTGAAAAACAACAACAACCTCAACATTGAAAAACACCAACAAATTCAACAACAACCTCAACATTGAAAAACAACAACAACCTCAACATTGAAAAACACCAACAAATTCAACAAAAACTTCAACATTGAAAAACACCAACAAATTCAACAACAACCTCGAAATTGAAAAACACCAACAAATTCAACAACAACTTCAACATTGAAAAACACCAACAAATTCAACAACAACCTCGACATTGAAAAACACCATCAAATTCAACAACAACCTCAACATTGAAAAACACCAACAAACTCAAAATTGAAAAAACACCAACAAATTCAACAACAACCTCAACATTTAAAAACAACAACAACCTCAACATTGAAAAACACCAACAAATTCAACAACAACCTCAACATTGAAAAACACCAACAAATTCAACAACAACCTCAACATTGAAAAACAACAACAACCTCAACATTGAAAAACACCAACAAATTCAACAACAACCTCAACATTGAAAAACACCAACAAATTCAACAACAACCTCAGCATTGAAAAACACCAACAAACTCAACAACAACCTCAACATCGAAAAACAACAACAAACTCAACATTGAAAAACACCAAAAAATTCAACAACAACCTCAACATTGAAAATCAACAACAACCTCAAAACTGAAAAACACCAACAAATTCAACAATAACCTCAACATTGAAAAACAACAACAACCTCAACATTGAAAAACACCACCAAATTCAACAACAACCTCAACATTGAAAAACACCAACAATTTCAACAACAACCTCAACATTGAAAAACAACAACAACCTCAACATTGAAAAACAGCAACAAATTCAACAACAACCTCAACATTGAAAAACAACAACAACCTCACCATTGAAAAACACCAACAAATTCAACAACAACCTCAACATTGAAAAACAACAACAACCTCAACATTGAAAAACACCAACAAATTCAACAACAACCTCAACATTGAAAAACACCAACAAATTCAACAACAACCTCAAAATTGAAATTCAACAACAACCTCAACATTGAAAAACAACAACATCCTCAAAATTGAAAAACACCAACAAATTCAACAACAACCCCAACATTTAAAAACAACAACAACCACAACATTGAACAACAACAACAACCTCAACATTGAAAAACAACAACAAACTCAACATTGAAAAACACCAACAAATTCAACAACAACCTCAACATTGAAAAGCAACAACAACCACAACATTGAAAAACACCAACAAATTCAACAACAACCTCAACACTGAAAAACACCAACAAATTCAACAACAACCTCAACATTGAAAAACAACAACAACCTCAACATTGGAAAACATCAACAAATTCAACAACAACCTCAACATTGAAAAACACCAACAAATTCAACAACAACCTCAGCATTGAAAAACAACAACAACCTCAACATTGAAAAACACCAACAAATTCAACAACAACCTCAACATTGAAAAACAACAACAACCTCAACATTGAAAAACACCAACAAATACAACAAAAACTTCAACATTGAAAAACACCAACAAATTCAACAACAACCTCGAAATTGAAAAACACCAACAAATTCAACAACAACTTCAACATTGAAAAAACACCAACAAATTCAACAACAACCTCGACATTGAAAAACACCATCAAATTCAACAACAACCTCAACATTGAAAAACACCAACAACCTCAAAATTGAAAAAACACCAACAAATTCAACAACAACCTCAACATTTAAAAACAACAACAACCTCAACATTGAAAAAGACCAACAAATTCAACAACAACCTGAACATTGAAAAACACCAACAAATTCAACAACAACCTCAACATTGAAAAACAACAACAACCTCAACATTGAAAAACACCAACAAATTCAACAACAACCTCAGCATTGAAAAACAACAACAACCTCAACATTGAAAAACACCAACAAATTCAACAACAACTTCAACATTGAAAAACACCAACAAATTCAACAACAACCTCGAAATTGAAAAACACCAACAAATTCAACAGCAACTTCAACATTGAAAAACACCAACAAATTCAACAACAACGTCGACATTGAAAAACACCATCAAATTCAACAACAACCTCAACATTGAAAAACACCAACAACCTCAAAATTGAAAACACACCAACAAATTCAACAACAACCTCAACAATTAAAAACAACAACAATCTCAGCATTGTAAAACACCAACAAATTCAACAACAACATCAACATTGAAAAACACCAACAAATTCAACAACAACCTCAACATTGAAAAACACCAACAAACTCAACAACAACCTCAACATCGAAAAACAACAACAAACTCAACATTGAAAAACACCAAAAAATTCAACAACAACCTCAACATTGAAAATCAACAACAACCTCAAAACTGAAAAACACCAACAAATTCAACAATAACCTCAACATTGAAAAACAACAACAACCTCAACATTGAAAAACACCACCAAATTCAACAACAACCTCAACATTGAAAAACACCAACAATTTCAACAACAACCTCAACATTGAAAAACAACAACAACCTCAACATTGAAAAACAGCAACAAATTCAACAACAACCTCAACATTGAAAAACAACAACAACCTCACCATTGAAAAACACCAACAAATTCAACAACAACCTCAACATTGAAAAACAACAACAACCTCAACATTGAAAAACACCAACAAATTCAACAACAACCTCAACATTGAAAAACACCAACAAATTCAACAACAACCTCAAAATTGAAAAACAACAACAACCTCAACATTGAAAAACACCAACAAATTCAACAACAACCTTAACATTGAAAAACAACAACAACCTCAACATTGAAAAACACTAACAAATTCAACAACAACTTCAACATTGAGAAACACCAACAAATTCAACAACAACCTCGAAATTGAAAAACACCAACAAATTCAACAACAGCCTCAACATTGAAAAAAAACAACATCCTCAACATTGAAAAACACCAACAAATTCAACAACAACCTCAACTTTGAAAAACAACAACAACCTCATCATGGAAAAACACCAACAAATTCAACAACAACCTCAACATTGAAAAACAACAACATCCTCAAAACTGAAAAACACCAACAAATTCAACAACAACCCCAACATTTAAAAACAACAACAACCACAACATTGAACAACAACAACAACCTTAACATTGAAAAACAACAACAAACCCAACATTGAAAAACACCAACAAATTCAACAACAACCTCAACATTGAAAAGCAACAACAACCTCAACATTGAAAAACACCAACAAATTCAACAACAACCTCAACACTGAAAAACACCAACAAATTCAACAACAACCTCAACATTGAAAAACAACAACAACCTCAACATTGAAAAACACCAACAAATTCAACAACAACCTCAACATTGAAAAGCACCAACAAATTCAACAACAACCTCAACATTGAAAAACAACAACAACCTCAACATTGAAAATTACCAACAAATTCAACAACAACCTCAACATTGAAAAACAACAACAACCTCAACATTGGAAAACATCAACAAATTCAACAACAACCTCAACATTGAAAAACACCAACAAATTCAACAACAACCTCAGCATTGAAAAACAACAACAACCTCAACATTGAAAAACACCAACAAATTCAACAACAACCTCAACATTGAAAAACAACAACAACCTCAACATTGAAAAACACCAACAAATTCAACAAAAACTTCAACATTGAAAAACACCAACAAATTCAACAACAACCTCGAAATTGAAAAACACCAACAAATTCAACAACAACTTCAACATTGAAAAACACCAACAAATTCAACAACAACCTCGACATTGAAAAACACCATCAAATTCAACAACAACCTCAACATTGAAAAACACCAACAAACTCAAAATTGAAAAAACACCAACAAATTCAACAACAACCTCAACATTTAAAAACAACAACAACCTCAACATTGAAAAACACCAACAAATTCAACAACAACCTCAACATTGAAAACACCAACAAATTCAACAACAACCTCAACATTGAAAAACAACCAACAACCTCAACATTGAAAAACACCAACAAATTCAACAACAACCTCAACATTGAAAAACACCAACAAATTCAACAACAACCTCAGCATTGAAAAACACCAACAAACTCAACAACAACCTCAACATCGAAAAACAACAACAAACTCAACATTGAAAAAACACCAAAAAATTCAACAACAACCTCAACATTGAAAATCAACAACAACCTCAAAACTGAAAAACACCAACAAATTCAACAATAACCTCAACATTGAAAAACAACAACAACCTCAACATTGAAAAACACCACCAAATTCAACAACAACCTCAACATTGAAAACACCAACAATTTCAACAACAACCTCAACATTGAAAAACAACAACAACCTCAACATTGAAAAACAGCAACAAATTCAACAACAACCTCAACATTGAAAACAACAACAACCTCACCATTGAAAAACACCAACAAATTCAACAACAACCTCAACTTGAAAAACAACAACAACCTCAACATTGAAAAACACCAACAAATTCAACAACAACCTCAACATTGAAAAACACCAACAAATTCAACAACAACCTCAAAATTGAAATTCAACAACAACCTCAACATTGAAAAACAACAACATCCTCAAAATTGAAAAACACCAACAAATTCAACAACAACCTCGACATTGAAAAACACCATCAAATTCAACAACAACCTCAACATTGAAAAACACCAACAACCTCAAAATTGAAAAAACACCAACAAATTCAACAACAACCTCAACATTTAAAAACAACAACAACCTCAACATTGAAAAAGACCAACAAATTCAACAACAACCTGAACATTGAAAAACACCAACAAATTCAACAACAACCTCAACATTGAAAAACAACAACAACCTCAACATTGAAAAACACCAACAAATTCAACAACAACTCAGCATTGAAAAACAACAACAACCTCAACATTGAAAAACACCAACAAATTCAACAACAACTTCAACATTGAAAAACACCAACAAATTCAACAACAACCTCGAAATTGAAAAACACCAACAAATTCAACAGCAACTTCAACATTGAAAAACACCAACAAATTCAACAACAACGTCGACATTGAAAAACACCATCAAATTCAACAACAACCTCAACATTGAAAAACACCAACAACCTCAAAATTGAAAACACACCAACAAATTCAACAACAACCTCAACAATTAAAAACAACAACAATCTCAGCATTGTAAAACACCAACAAATTCAACAACAACATCAACATTGAAAAACACCAACAAATTCAACAACAACCTCAACATTGAAAAACACCAACAAACTCAACAACAACCTCAACATCGAAAAACAACAACAAACTCAACATTGAAAAACACCAAAAAATTCAACAACAACCTCAACATTGAAAATCAACAACAACCTCAAAACTGAAAAACACCAACAAATTCAACAATAACCTCAACATTGAAAAACAACAACAACCTCAACATTGAAAAACACCACCAAATTCAACAACAACCTCAACATTGAAAAACACCAACAATTTCAACAACAACCTCAACATTGAAAAACAACAACAACCTCAACATTGAAAAACAGCAACAAATTCAACAACAACCTCAACATTGAAAAACAACAACAACCTCACCATTGAAAAACACCAACAAATTCAACAACAACCTCAACATTGAAAAACAACAACAACCTCAACATTGAAAAACACCAACAAATTCAACAACAACCTCAACATTGAAAAACACCAACAAATTCAACAACAACCTCAAAATTGAAAAACAACAACAACCTCAACATTGAAAAACACCAACAAATTCAACAACAACCTTAACATTGAAAAACAACAACAACCTCAACATTGAAAAACACCAACAAATTCAACAACAACTTCAACATTGAGAAACACCAACAAATTCAACAACAACCTCGAAATTGAAAAACACCACAAATTCAACAACAGCCTCAACATTGAAAAAAAACAACATCCTCAACATTGAAAAACACCAACAAATTCAACAACAACCTCAACTTTGAAAAACAACAACAACCTCATCATGGAAAAACACCAACAAATTCAACAACAACCTCAACATTGAAAAAACAACAACATCCTCAAAACTGAAAAAACACCAACAAATTCAACAACAACCCCAACATTTAAAAACAACAACAACCACAACATTGAACAACAACAACAACCTTAACATTGAAAAACAACAACAAACTCAACATTGAAAAACACCAACAAATTCAACAACAACCTCAACATTGAAAAGCAACAACAACCTCAACATTGAAAAACACCAACAAATTCAACAACAACCTCAACACTGAAAAACACCAACAAATTCAACAACAACCTCAACATTGAAAAACAACAACAACCTCAACATTGAAAAACACCAACAAATTCAACAACAACCTCAACATTGAAAAGCACCAACAAATTCAACAACAACCTCAACATTGAAAAACAACAACAACCTCAACATTGAAAATTACCAACAAATTCAACAACACCTCAACATTGAAAAACAACAACAACCTCAACATTGGAAAACATCAACAAATTCAACAACAACCTCAACATTGAAAAAACACCAACAAATTCAACAACAACCTCAGCATTGAAAAACAACAACAACCTCAACATTGAAAAACACCAACAAATTCAACAACAACCTCAACATTGAAAAACAACAACAACCTCAACATTGAAAAACACCAACAAATTCAACAAAAACTTCAACATTGAAAAACACCAACAAATTCAACAACAACCTCGAAATTGAAAAACACCAACAAATTCAACAACAACTTCAACATTGAAAAACACCAACAAATTCAACAACAACCTCGACATTGAAAAACACCATCAAATTCAACAACAACCTCAACATTGAAAAACACCAACAAACTCAAAATTGAAAAAAACACCAACAAATTCAACAACAACCTCAACATTTAAAAACAACAACAACCTCAACATTGAAAAACACACCCAACAATTCAACAACAACCTCAACATTGAAAAACACCAACAAATTCAACAACAACCTCAACATTGAAAAACAACAACAACCTCAACATTGAAAAACACCAACAAATTCAACAACAACCTCAACATTGAAAAACACCAACAAATTCAACAACAACCTCAGCATTGAAAAACACCAACAAACTCAACAACAACCTCAACATCGAAAACAACAACAAACTCAACATTGAAAAACACCAAAAAATTCAACAACAACCTCAACATTGAAAATCAACAACAACCTCAAAACTGAAAAACACCAACAAATTCAACAATAACCTCAACATTGAAAAACAACAACAACCTCAACATTGAAAAACACCACCAAATTCAACAACAACCTCAACATTGAAAAACACCAACAATTTCAACAACAACCTCAACATTGAAAAACAACAACAACCTCAACATTGAAAAACAGCAACAAATTCAACAACAACCCAACATTGAAAAACAACAACAACCTCACCATTGAAAAACACCAACAAATTCAACAACAACCTCAACATTGAAAAACAACAACAACCTCAACATTGAAAAACACCAACAAATTCAACAACAACCTCAACATTGAAAAACACCAACAAATTCAACAACAACCTCAAAATTGAAAAACAACAACAACCTCAACATTGAAAAACACCAACAAATTCAACAACAACCTTAACATTGAAAAACAACAACAACCTCAACATTGAAAAACACTAACAAATTCAACAACAACTTCAACATTGAGAAACACCAACAAATTCAACAACAACCTCGAAATTGAAAAACACCAACAAATTCAACAACAGCCTCAACATTGAAAAAAAACAACATCCTCAACATTGAAAAACACCAACAAATTCAACAACAACCTCAACTTTGAAAAACAACAACAACCTCATCATGGAAAAACACCAACAAATTCAACAACAACCTCAACATTGAAAAACAACAACATCCTCAAAACTGAAAAACACCAACAAATTCAACAACAACCCCAACATTTAAAAACAACAACAACCACAACATTGAACAACAACAACAACCTTAACATTGAAAAACAACAACAAACCCAACATTGAAAAACACCAACAAATTCAACAACAACCTCAACATTGAAAAACACCAACAAATTCAACAACAACCTCAACACTGAAAAACACCAACAAATTCAACAACAACCTCAACATTGAAAAACAACAACAACCTCAACATTGAAAAACACCAACAAATTCAACAACAACCTCAACATTGAAAAGCACCAACAAATTCAACAACAACCTCAACATTGAAAAACAACAACAACCTCAACATTGAAAATTACCAACAAATTCAACAACAACCTCAACATTGAAAAACAACAACAACCTCAACATTGGAAAACATCAACAAATTCAACAACAACCTCAACATTGAAAAACACCAACAAATTCAACAACAACCTCAGCATTGAAAAACAACAACAACCTCAACATTGAAAAACACCAACAAATTCAACAACAACCTCAACATTGAAAAACAACAACAACCTCAACATTGAAAAACACCAACAAATTCAACAAAAACTTCAACATTGAAAAACACCAACAAATTCAACAACAACCTCGAAATTGAAAAACACCAACAAATTCAACAACAACTTCAACATTGAAAAACACCAACAAATTCAACAACAACCTCGACATTGAAAAACACCATCAAATTCAACAACAACCTCAACATTGAAAAACACCAACAAACTCAAAATTGAAAAAACACCAACAAATTCAACAACAACCTCAACATTTAAAAACAACAACAACCTCAACATTGAAAAACACCAACAAATTCAACAACAACCTCAACATTGAAAAACACCAACAAATTCAACAACAACCTCAACATTGAAAAACAACAACAACCTCAACATTGAAAAACACCAACAAATTCAACAACAACCTCAACATTGAAAAACACCAACAAATTCAACAACAACCTCAGCATTGAAAAACACCAACAAACTCAACAACAACCTCAACATCGAAAAACAACAACAAACTCAACATTGAAAAACACCAAAAAATTCAACAACAACCTCAACATTGAAAATCAACAACAACCTCAAAACTGAAAAACACCAACAAATTCAACAATAACCTCAACATTGAAAAACAACAACAACCTCAACATTGAAAAACACCACCAAATTCAACAACAACCTCAACATTGAAAAACACCAACAATTTCAACAACAACCTCAACATTGAAAAACAACAACAACCTCAACATTGAAAAACAGCAACAAATTCAACAACAACCTCAACATTGAAAAACAACAACAACCTCACCATTGAAAAACACCAACAAATTCAACAACAACCTCAACATTGAAAAACAACAACAACCTCAACATTGAAAAACACCAACAAATTCAACAACAACCTCAACATTGAAAAACACCAACAAATTCAACAACAACCTCAAAATTGAAATTCAACAACAACCTCAACATTGAAAAACAACAACATCCTCAAAATTGAAAAACACCAACAAATTCAACAACAACCTCGACATTGAAAAACACCATCAAATTCAACAACAACCTCAACATTGAAAAACACCAACAACCTCAAAATTGAAAAAACACCAACAAATTCAACAACAACCTCAACATTTAAAAACAACAACAACCTCAACATTGAAAAAGACCAACAAATTCAACAACAACCTGAACATTGAAAAACACCAACAAATTCAACAACAACCTCAACATTGAAAAACAACAACAACCTCAACATTGAAAAACACCAACAAATTCAACAACAACCTCAGCATTGAAAAACAACAACAACCTCAACATTGAAAAACACCAACAAATTCAACAACAACTTCAACATTGAAAAACACCAACAAATTCAACAACAACCTCGAAATTGAAAAACACCAACAAATTCAACAGCAACTTCAACATTGAAAAACACCAACAAATTCAACAACAACGTCGACATTGAAAAACACCATCAAATTCAACAACAACCTCAACATTGAAAAACACCAACAACCTCAAAATTGAAAACACACCAACAAATTCAACAACAACCTCAACAATTAAAAACAACAACAATCTCAGCATTGTAAAACACCAACAAATTCAACAACAACATCAACATTGAAAAACACCAACAAATTCAACAACAACCTCAACATTGAAAAACACCAACAAACTCAACAACAACCTCAACATCGAAAAACAACAACAAACTCAACATTGAAAAACACCAAAAAATTCAACAACAACCTCAACATTGAAAATCAACAACAACCTCAAAACTGAAAAACACCAACAAATTCAACAATAACCTCAACATTGAAAAACAACAACAACCTCAACATTGAAAAACACCACCAAATTCAACAACAACCTCAACATTGAAAAACACCAACAATTTCAACAACAACCTCAACATTGAAAAACAACAACAACCTCAACATTGAAAAACAGCAACAAATTCAACAACAACCTCAACATTGAAAAACAACAACAACCTCACCATTGAAAAACACCAACAAATTCAACAACAACCTCAACATTGAAAAACAACAACAACCTCAACATTGAAAAACACCAACAAATTCAACAACAACCTCAACATTGAAAAACACCAACAAATTCAACAACAACCTCAAAATTGAAAAACAACAACAACCTCAACATTGAAAAACACCAACAAATTCAACAACAACCTTAACATTGAAAAACAACAACAACCTCAACATTGAAAAACACCAACAAATTCAACAACAACTTCAACATTGAGAAACACCAACAAATTCAACAACAACCTCGAAATTGAAAAACACCAACAAATTCAACAACAGCCTCAACATTGAAAAAAAACAACATCCTCAACATTGAAAAACACCAACAAATTCAACAACAACCTCAACTTTGAAAAACAACAACAACCTCATCATGGAAAAACACCAACAAATTCAACAACAACCTCAACATTGAAAAACAACAACATCCTCAAAACTGAAAAACACCAACAAATTCAACAACAACCCCAACATTTAAAAACAACAACAACCACAACATTGAACAACAACAACAACCTTAACATTGAAAAACAACAACAAACTCAACATTGAAAAACACCAACAAATTCAACAACAACCTCAACATTGAAAAGCAACAACAACCTCAACATTGAAAAACACCAACAAATTCAACAACAACCTCAACACTGAAAAACACCAACAAATTCAACAACAACCTCAACATTGAAAAACAACAACAACCTCAACATTGAAAAACACCAACAAATTCAACAACAACCTCAACATTGAAAAGCACCAACAAATTCAACAACAACCTCAACATTGAAAAACAACAACAACCTCAACATTGAAAATTACCAACAAATTCAACAACAACCTCAACATTGAAAAACAACAACAACCTCAACATTGGAAAACATCAACAAATTCAACAACAACCTCAACATTGAAAAACACCAACAAATTCAACAACAACCTCAGCATTGAAAAACAACAACAACCTCAACATTGAAAAACACCAACAAATTCAACAACAACCTCAACATTGAAAAACAACAACAACCTCAACATTGAAAAACACCAACAAATTCAACAAAAACTTCAACATTGAAAAACACCAACAAATTCAACAACAACCTCGAAATTGAAAAACACCAACAAATTCAACAACAACTTCAACATTGAAAAACACCAACAAATTCAACAACAACCTCGACATTGAAAAACACCATCAAATTCAACAACAACCTCAACATTGAAAAACACCAACAAACTCAAAATTGAAAAAACACCAACAAATTCAACAACAACCTCAACATTTAAAAACAACAACAACCTCAACATTGAAAAACACCAACAAATTCAACAACAACCTCAACATTGAAAAACACCAACAAATTCAACAACAACCTCAACATTGAAAAACAACAACAACCTCAACATTGAAAAACACCAACAAATTCAACAACAACCTCAACATTGAAAAACACCAACAAATTCAACAACAACCTCAGCATTGAAAAACACCAACAAACTCAACAACAACCTCAACATCGAAAAACAACAACAAACTCAACATTGAAAAACACCAAAAAATTCAACAACAACCTCAACATTGAAAATCAACAACAACCTCAAAACTGAAAAACACCAACAAATTCAACAATAACCTCAACATTGAAAAACAACAACAACCTCAACATTGAAAAACACCACCAAATTCAACAACAACCTCAACATTGAAAAACACCAACAATTTCAACAACAACCTCAACATTGAAAAACAACAACAACCTCAACATTGAAAAACAGCAACAAATTCAACAACAACCTCAACATTGAAAAACAACAACAACCTCACCATTGAAAAACACCAACAAATTCAACAACAACCTCAACATTGAAAAACAACAACAACCTCAACATTGAAAAACACCAACAAATTCAACAACAACCTCAACATTGAAAAACACCAACAAATTCAACAACAACCTCAAAATTGAAAAACAACAACAACCTCAACATTGAAAAACACCAACAAATTCAACAACAACCTTAACATTGAAAAACAACAACAACCTCAACATTGAAAAACACCAACAAATTCAACAACAACTTCAACATTGAGAAACACCAACAAATTCAACAACAACCTCGAAATTGAAAAACACCAACAAATTCAACAACAGCCTCAACATTGAAAAAAAACAACATCCTCAACATTGAAAAACACTAACAAATTCAACAACAACCTCAACTTTGAAAAACAACAACAACCTCATCATGGAAAAACACCAACAAATTCAACAACAACCTCAACATTGAAAAACAACAACATCCTCAAAACTGAAAAACACCAACAAATTCAACAACAACCCCAACATTTAAAAACAACAACAACCACAACATTGAACAACAACAACAACCTTAACATTGAAAAACAACAACAAACTCAACATTGAAAAACACCAACAAATTCAACAACAACCTCAACATTGAAAAGCAACAACAACCTCAACATTGAAAAACACCAACAAATTCAACAACAACCTCAACACTGAAAAACACCAATAAATTCAACAACAACCTCAACATTGAAAAACAACAACAACCTCAACATTGAAAAACACCAACAAATTCAACAACAACCTCAACATTGAAAAGCACCAACAAATTCAACAACAACCTCAACATTGAAAAACAACAACAACCTCAACATTGAAAATTACCAACAAATTCAACAACAACCTCAACATTGAAAAACAACAACAACCTCAACATTGGAAAACATCAACAAATTCAACAACAACCTCAACATTGAAAAACACCAACAAATTCAACAACAACCTCAGCATTGAAAAACAACAACAACCTCAACATTGAAAAACACCAACAAATTCAACAACAACCTCAACATTGAAAAACAACAACAACCTCAACATTGAAAAACACCAACAAATTCAACAAAAACTTCAACATTGAAAAACACCAACAAATTCAACAACAACCTCGAAATTGAAAAACACCAACAAATTCAACAACAACTTCAACACTGAAAAACACCAACAAATTCAACAACAACCTCGACATTGAAAAACACCATCAAATTCAACAACAACCTCAACATTGAAAAACACCAACAAACTCAAAATTGAAAAAACACCAACAAATTCAACAACAACCTCAGCATTGAAAAACAACAACAACCTCAACATTGAAAAACACCAACAAATTCAACAACAACCTCAACATTGAAAAACAACAACAACCTCAACATTGAAAAACACCAACAAATTCAACAAAAACTTCAACATTGAAAAACACCAACAAATTCAACAACAACCTCGAAATTGAAAAACACCAACAAATTCAACAACAACTTCAACATTGAAAAACACCAACAAATTCAACAACAACCTCGACATTGAAAAACACCATCAAATTCAACAACAACCTCAACATTGAAAAACACCAACAAACTCAAAATTGAAAAAACACCAACAAATTCAACAACAACCTCAACATTTAAAAACAACAACAACCTCAACATTGAAAAACACCAACAAATTCAACAACAACCTCAACATTGAAAAACACCAACAAATTCAACAACAACCTCAACATTGAAAAACAACAACAACCTCAACATTGAAAAACACCAACAAATTCAACAACAACCTCAACATTGAAAAACACCAACAAATTCAACAACAACCTCAGCATTGAAAAACACCAACAAACTCAACAACAACCTCAACATCGAAAAACAACAACAAACTCAACATTGAAAAACACCAAAAAATTCAACAACAACCTCAACATTGAAAATCAACAACAACCTCAAAACTGAAAAACACCAACAAATTCAACAATAACCTCAACATTGAAAAACAACAACAACCTCAACATTGAAAAACACCACCAAATTCAACAACAACCTCAACATTGAAAAACACCAACAATTTCAACAACAACCTCAACATTGAAAAACAACAACAACCTCAACATTGAAAAACAGCAACAAATTCAACAACAACCTCAACATTGAAAAACAACAACAACCTCACCATTGAAAAACACCAACAAATTCAACAACAACCTCAACATTGAAAAACAACAACAACCTCAACATTGAAAAACACCAACAAATTCAACAACAACCTCAACATTGAAAAACACCAACAAATTCAACAACAACCTCAAAATTGAAAAACAACAACAACCTCAACATTGAAAAACACCAACAAATTCAACAACAACCTTAACATTGAAAAACAACAACAACCTCAACATTGAAAAACACCAACAAATTCAACAACAACTTCAACATTGAGAAACACCAACAAATTCAACAACAACCTCGAAATTGAAAAACACCAACAAATTCAACAACAGCCTCAACATTGAAAAAAAACAACATCCTCAACATTGAAAAACACTAACAAATTCAACAACAACCTCAACTTTGAAAAACAACAACAACCTCATCATGGAAAAACACCAACAAATTCAACAACAACCTCAACATTGAAAAACAACAACATCCTCAAAACTGAAAAACACCAACAAATTCAACAACAACCCCAACATTTAAAAACAACAACAACCACAACATTGAACAACAACAACAACCTTAACATTGAAAAACAACAACAAACTCAACATTGAAAAACACCAACAAATTCAACAACAACCTCAACATTGAAAAGCAACAACAACCTCAACATTGAAAAACACCAACAAATTCAACAACAACCTCAACACTGAAAAACACCAATAAATTCAACAACAACCTCAACATTGAAAAACAACAACAACCTCAACATTGAAAAACACCAACAAATTCAACAACAACCTCAACATTGAAAAGCACCAACAAATTCAACAACAACCTCAACATTGAAAAACAACAACAACCTCAACATTGAAAATTACCAACAAATTCAACAACAACCTCAACATTGAAAAACAACAACAACCTCAACATTGGAAAACATCAACAAATTCAACAACAACCTCAACATTGAAAAACACCAACAAATTCAACAACAACCTCAGCATTGAAAAACAAAAACAACCTCAACATTGAAAAACACCAACAAATTCAACAACAACCTCAACATTGAAAAACAACAACAACCTCAACATTGAAAAACACCAACAAATTCAACAAAAACTTCAACATTGAAAAACACCAACAAATTCAACAACAACCTCGAAATTGAAAAACACCAACAAATTCAACAACAACTTCAACACTGAAAAACACCAACAAATTCAACAACAACCTCGACACTGAAAAACACCATCAAATTCAACAACAACCTCAACATTGAAAAACACCAACAAACTCAAAATTGAAAAAACACCAACAAATTCAACAACAACCTCAACATTTAAAAACAACAACAACCTCAACATTGAAAAACACCAACAAATTCAACAACAACCTCAACATTGAAAAACACCAACAAATTCAACAACAACCTCAACATTGAAAAACAACAACAACCTCAACATTGAAAAACACCAACAAATTCAACAACAACCTCAACATTGAAAAACACCAACAAATTCAACAACAACCTCAGCATTGAAAAACAACAACAACCTCAACATTGAAAAACACCAACAAATTCAACAACAACTTCAACATTGAAAAACACCAACAAATTCAACAACAACCTCGAAATTGAAAAACACCAACAAATTCAACAGCAACTTCAACATTGAAAAACACCAACAAATTCAACAACAACGTCGACATTGAAAAACACCATCAAATTCAACAACAACCTCAACATTGAAAAACACCAACAACCTCAAAATTGAAAACACACCAACAAATTCAACAACAACCTCAACAATTAAAAACAACAACAATCTCAGCATTGTAAAACACCAACAAATTCAACAACAACATCAACATTGAAAAACACCAACAAATTCAACAACAACCTCAACATTGAAAAACACCAACAAACTCAACAACAACCTCAACATCGAAAAACAACAACAAAATCAACATTGAAAAACACCAAAAAATTCAACAACAACCTCAACATTGAAAAACAACAACAACCTCAAAATTGAAAAACACCAACAAATTCAACAATAACCTCAACATTGAAAAACAACAACAACCTCAACATTGAAAAACACCACCAAATTCAACAACAACCTCAACATTGAAAAACACCAACAATTTCAACAACAACCTCAACATTGAAAAACAACAACAACCTCAACATTGAAAAACACCAACAAATTCAACAACAACCTCAACATTGAAAAACAACAACAACCTCAACATTGAAAAACACCAACAAATTCAACAACAACCTCAACATTGAAAAACAACAACAACCTCAACATTGAAAAACACCAACAAATTCAACAACAACCTCAACATTGAAAAGCACCAACAAATTCATCAACAACTTCAACATTCAAAAACAACAACAACCTCAACATTGAAAATCACCAACAAATTCAACAACAACCTCAACATTGAAAAACAACAACAACCTCAACATTGGAAACCATCAACAAATTCAACAACAACCTCAACATTGAAAAACACCAACAAATTCAACAACAACCTCAGCATTGAAAAACAACAACAACCTCAACATTGAAAAACACCAACAAATTCAACAACAACCTCAACATTGAAAAACAACAACAACCTCAACATTGAAAAACACCAACAAATTCAACAAAAACTTCAACATTGAAACACACCAACAAATTCAACAACAACCTCGAAATTGAAAAACACCAACAAATTCAACAACAGCCTCAACATTGAAAAACAACAACAACCTCAACATTGAAAAACACCAACAAATTCAACAACAACCTCAACTTTGAAAAACAACAACAACCTCATCATGGAAAAACACCAACAATTTCAACAACAACCTCAAAATTGAAAAACAACCACATCCTCAAAATTGAAAAACACCAACAAATTCAACAACAACCCCAACATTTAAAAACAACAACAACCACAACATTGAACAACAACAACAACCTCAACATTGAAAAACAACAACAAACTCAACATTGAAAAACACCAACAAATTCAACAACAACCTCAACATTGAAAAGCAACAACAACCTCAACATTGAAAAACACCAACAAATTCAACAACAACCTCAACACTGAAAAACACCAACAAATTCAACAACAACCTCAACATTGAAAAACAACAACAACCTCAACATTGAAAAACACCAACAAATTCAACAACAACCTCAACATTGAAAAGCACCAACAAATTCAACAACAACCTCAACATTGAAAAACAACAACAACCTCAACATTGAAAATCACCAACAAATTCAACAACAACCTCAACATTGAAAAACAACAACAACCTCAACATTGGAAAACATCAACAAATTCAACAACAACCTCAACATTGAAAAACACCAACAAATTCAACAACAACCTCAGCATTGAAAAACAACAACAACCTCAACATTGAAAAACACCAACAAATTCAACAACAACCTCAACATTGAAAAACAACAACAACCTCAACATTGAAAAACACCAACAAATACAACAAAAACTTCAACATTGAAAAACACCAACAAATTCAACAACAACCTCGAAATTGAAAAACACCAACAAATTCAACAACAACTTCAACATTGAAAAACACCAACAAATTCAACAACAACCTCGACATTGAAAAACACCATCAAATTCAACAACAACCTCGAAATTGAAAAACACCAACAAATTCAACAACAACTTCAACATTGAAAAACACCAACAAATTCAACAACAACCTCGACATTGAAAAACACCATCAAATTCAACAACAACTTCAACATTGAAAAACAACAACAACCTCAACATTGAAAAACACCAACAAATTCAACAACAACCTCAACATTGAAAAGCACCAACAAATTCAACAACAACCTCAACATTGAAAAACAACAACAACCTCAACATTGAAAATCACCAACAAATTCAACAACAACCTCAACATTGAAAAACAACAACAACCTCAACATTGAAAAACACCAACAAATTCAACAACAACCTCAACATTGAAAAACACCAACAAATTCAACAACAACCTCAACATTGAAAAACACCAACAAATTCAACAACAACCTCAAAATTGAAAAACAACAACAACCTCAACATTGAAAATCACCAACAAATTCAACAACAACCTCAACATTGAAAAACAACAACAACCTCAACATTGAAAAACACCAACAAATTCAACAACAACTTCAACATTGAGAAACACCAACAAATTCAACAACAACCTCGAAATTGAAAAACACCAACAAATTCAACAACAGCCTCAACATTGGAAAACAACAACAACCTCAACATTGAAAAACACCAACAAATTCAACAACAACCTCAACTTTGAAAAACAACAACAACCTCATCATGGAAAAACACCAACAAATTCAACAACAACCTCAACATTGAAAAACAACAACATCCTCAAAATTTAAAAACACCAACAAATTCAACAACAACCCCAACATTTAAAAACAACAACAACCACAACATGGAACAACAACAACAACCTCAACATTGAAAAACAACAACAAACTCAACATTGAAAAACACCAACAAATTCAACAACAACCTCAACATTGAAAAGCAACAACAAATTCATCAACAACTTCAACATTGAAAAACAACAACAACCTCAACATTGAAAATCACCAACAAATTCAACAACAACCTCAACATTGAAAAACAACAACAACCTCAACATTGGAAACCATCAACAAATTCAACAACAACCTCAACATTGAAAAACACCAACAAATTCAACAACAACGTCAGCATTGAAAAACAACAACAACCTCAACATTGAAAAACACCAACAAATTCAACAACAACCTCAACATTGAAAAACAACAACAACCTCAACATTGAAAAACACCAACAAATTCAACAAAAACTTCAACATTGAAAAACACCAACAAATTCAACAACAACCTCGAAATTGAAAAACACCAACAAATTCAACAACAGCCTCAACATTGAAAAACAACAACAACCTCAACATTGAAAAACACCAACAAATTCAACAACAACCTCAACTTTGAAAAACAACAACAACCTCATCATGGAAAAACACCAACAAATTCAACAACAACCTCAACATTGAAAAACAACAACATCCTCAAAATTGAAAAACACCAACAAATTCAACAACAACCCCAACATTTAAAAACAACAACAACCACAACATTGAACAACAACAACAACCTCAACATTGAAAAACAACAACAAACTCAACATTGAAAAACACCAACAAATTCAACAACAACCTCAACATTGAAAAGCAACAACAACCACAACATTGAAAAACACCAACAAATTCAACAACAACCTCAACACTGAAAAACACCAACAAATTCAACAACAACCTCAACATTGAAAAACAACAACAACCTCAACATTGAAAAACACCAACAAATTCAACAACAACCTCAACATTGAAAAGCACCAACAAATTCAACAACAACCTCAACATTGAAAAACAACAACAACCTCAACATTGAAAATCACCAACAAATTCAACAACAACCTCAACATTGAAAAACAACAACAACCTCAACATTGGAAAACATCAATAAATTCAACAACAACCTCAACATTGAAAAACACCAACAAATTCAACAACAACCTCAGCATTGAAAAACAACAACAACCTCAACATTGAAAAACACCAACAAATTCAACAACAACCTCAACATTGAAAAACAACAACAACCTCAACATTGAAAAACACCAACAAATACAACAAAAACTTCAACATTGAAAAACACCAACAAATTCAACAACAACCTCGAAATTGAAAAACACCAACAAATTCAACAACAACTTCAACATTGAAAAACACCAACAAATTCAACAACAACCTCGACATTGAAAAACACCATCAAATTCAACAACAACCTCAACATTGAAAAACACCAACAACCTCAAAATTGAAAAAACACCAACAAATTCAACAACAACCTCAACATTTAAAAACAACAACAACCTCAACATTGAAAAACACCAACAAATTCAACAACAACCTGAACATTGAAAAACACCAACAAATTCAACAACAACCTCAACATTGAAAAACAACAACAACCTCAACATTGAAAAAAACCAACAAATTCAACAACAACCTCAACATTGAAAAACACCAACAAATTCAACAACAACCTCAGCATTGAAAAACAACAACAACCTCAACATTGAAAAACACCAGCAAATTCAACAACAACTTCAACATTGAAAAACACCAACAAATTCAACAACAACCTCGAAATTGAAAAACACCAACAAATTCAACAGCAACTTCAACATTGAAAAACACCAACAAATTCAACAACAACGTCGACATTGAAAAACACCATCAAATTCAACAACAACCTCAACATTGAAAAACACCAACAACCTCAAAATTGAAAACACACCAACAAATTCAACAACAACCTCAACAATTAAAAACAACAACAATCTCAGCATTGTAAAACACCAACAAATTCAACAACAACATCAACATTGAAAAACACCAACAAATTCAACAACAACCTCAACATTGAAAAACACCAACAAACTCAACAACAACCTCAACATCGAAAAACAACAACAAACTCAACATTGAAAAACACCAAAAAATTCAACAACAACCTCAACATTGAAAATCAACAACAACCTCAAAATTGAAAAACACCAACAAATTCAACAATAACCTCAACATTGAAAAACAACAACAACCTCAACATTGAAAAACACCACCAAATTCAACAACAACCTCAACATTGAAAAACACCAACAATTTCAACAACAACCTCAACATTGAAAAACAACAACAACCTCAACATTGAAAAACACCAACAAATTCAACAACAACCTCAACATTGAAAAACAACAACAACCTCACCATTGAAAAACACCAACAAATTCAACAACAACCTCAACATTGAAAAACAACAACAACCTCAACATTGAAAAACACCAACAAATTCAACAACAACCTCAACATTGAAAAACAACAACAACCTCAACATTGAAAAACACCAACAAATTCAACAAAAACTTCAACATTGAAAAACACCAACAAATTCAACAACAACCTCGAAATTGAAAAACACCAACAAATTCAACAACAGCCTCAACATTGAAAAACAACAACAACCTCAACATTGAAAAACACCAACAAATTCAACAACAACCTCAACTTTGAAAAACAACAACAACCTCATCATGGAAAAACACCAACAAATTCAACAACAACCTCAACATTGAAAAACAACAACATCCTCAAAATTGAAAAACACCAACAAATTCAACAACAACCCCAACATTTAAAAACAACAACAACCACAACATTGAACAACAACAACAACCTCAACATTGAAAAACAACAACAAACTCAACATTGAAAAACACCAACAAATTCAACAACAACCTCAACATTGAAAAGCAACAACAACCACAACATTGAAAAACACCAACAAATTCAACAACAACCTCAACACTGAAAAACACCAACAAATTCAACAACAACCTCAACATTGAAAAACAACAACAACCTCAACATTGAAAAACACCAACAAATTCAACAACAACCTCAACATTGAAAAGCACCAACAAATTCAACAACAACCTCAACATTGAAAAACAACAACAACCTCAACATTGAAAATCACCAACAAATTCAACAACAACCTCAACATTGAAAAACAACAACAACCTCAACATTGGAAAACATCAATAAATTCAACAACAACCTCAACATTGAAAAACACCAACAAATTCAACAACAACCTCAGCATTGAAAAACAACAACAACCTCAACATTGAAAAACACCAACAAATTCAACAACAACCTCAACATTGAAAAACAACAACAACCTCAACATTGAAAAACACCAACAAATACAACAAAAACTTCAACATTGAAAAACACCAACAAATTCAACAACAACCTCGAAATTGAAAAACACCAACAAATTCAACAACAACTTCAACATTGAAAAACACCAACAAATTCAACAACAACCTCGACATTGAAAAACACCATCAAATTCAACAACAACCTCAACATTGAAAAACACCAACAACCTCAAAATTGAAAAAACACCAACAAATTCAACAACAACCTCAACATTTAAAAACAACAACAACCTCAACATTGAAAAACACCAACAAATTCAACAACAACCTGAACATTGAAAAACACCAACAAATTCAACAACAACCTCAACATTGAAAAACAACAACAACCTCAACATTGAAAAAAACCAACAAATTCAACAACAACCTCAACATTGAAAAACACCAACAAATTCAACAACAACCTCAGCATTGAAAAACAACAACAACCTCAACATTGAAAAACACCAGCAAATTCAACAACAACTTCAACATTGAAAAACACCAACAAATTCAACAACAACCTCGAAATTGAAAAACACCAACAAATTCAACAGCAACTTCAACATTGAAAAACACCAACAAATTCAACAACAACGTCGACATTGAAAAACACCATCAAATTCAACAACAACCTCAACATTGAAAAACACCAACAACCTCAAAATTGAAAACACACCAACAAATTCAACAACAACCTCAACAATTAAAAACAACAACAATCTCAGCATTGTAAAACACCAACAAATTCAACAACAACATCAACATTGAAAAACACCAACAAATTCAACAACAACCTCAACATTGAAAAACACCAACAAACTCAACAACAACCTCAACATCGAAAAACAACAACAAACTCAACATTGAAAAACACCAAAAAATTCAACAACAACCTCAACATTGAAAATCAACAACAACCTCAAAATTGAAAAACACCAACAAATTCAACAATAACCTCAACATTGAAAAACAACAACAACCTCAACATTGAAAAACACCACCAAATTCAACAACAACCTCAACATTGAAAAACACCAACAATTTCAACAACAACCTCAACATTGAAAAACAACAACAACCTCAACATTGAAAAACAGCAACAAATTCAACAACAACCTCAACATTGAAAAACAACAACAACCTCACCATTGAAAAACACCAACAAATTCAACAACAACCTCAACATTGAAAAACAACAACAACCTCAACATTGAAAAACACCAACAAATTCAACAACAACCTCAACATTGAAAAACACCAACAAATTCAACAACAACCTCAAAATTGAAAAACAACAACAACCTCAACATTGAAAAACACCAACAAATTCAACAACAACCTTAACAT
Organism: Isurus oxyrinchus; assembly: GCA_026770705.1. NCBI lineage: Eukaryota > Metazoa > Chordata > Chondrichthyes > Lamniformes > Lamnidae > Isurus > Isurus oxyrinchus. The sequence continues at coordinate 304,782 of JANJGN010000214.1, forward strand.
TGAAAAACAACAACAACCTCAACATTGAAAAACACCAACAAATTCAACAACAACTTCAACATTGAGAAACACCAACAAATTCAACAACAACCTCGAAATTGAAAAACACCAACAAATTCAACAACAGCCTCAACATTGAAAAAAAAAACATCCTCAACATTGAAAAACACCAACAAATTCAACAACAACCTCAACTTTGAAAAACAACAACAACCTCATCATGGAAAAACACCAACAAATTCAACAACAACCTCAACATTGAAAAACAACAACATCCTCAAAACTGAAAAACACCAACAAATTCAACAACAACCCCAACATTTAAAAACAACAACAACCACAACATTGAACAACAACAACAACCTTAAAATTGAAAAACAACAACAAACTCAACATTGAAAAACACCAACAAATTCAACAACAACCTCAACATTGAAAAGCAACAACAACCTCAACATTGAAAAACACCAACAAATTCAACAACAACCTCAACACTGAAAAACACCAACAAATTCAACAACAACCTCAACATTGAAAAACAACAACAACCTCAACATTGAAAAACACCAACAAATTCAACAACAACCTCAACATTGAAAAGCACCAACAAATTCAACAACAACCTCAACATTGAAAAACAACAACAACCTCAACATTGAAAATTACCAACAAATTCAACAACAACCTCAACATTGAAAAACAACAACAACCTCAACATTGGAAAACATCAACAAATTCAACAACAACCTCAACATTGAAAAACACCAACAAATTCAACAACAACCTCAGCATTGAAAAACAACAACATCCTCAACATTGAAAAACACCAACAAATTCAACAACAACCTCAACATTGAAAAACAACAACAACCTCAACATTGAAAAACACCAACAAATTCAACAAAAACTTCAACATTGAAAAACACCAACAAATTCAACAACAACCTCGAAATTGAAAAACACCAACAAATTCAACAACAACTTCAACATTGAAAAACACCAACAAATTCAACAACAACCTCGACATTGAAAAACACCATCAAATTCAACAACAACCTCAACATTGAAAGACACCAACAACCTCAAAATTGAAAAAACACCAACAAATTCAACAACAACCTCAACATTTAAAAACAACAACAACCTCAACATTGAAAAACACCAACAAATTCAACAACAACCTCAACATTGAAAAACACCAACAAATTCAACAACAACCTCAACATTGAAAAACAACAACAACCTCAACATTGAAAAACACCAACAAATTCAACAACAACCTCAACATTGAAAAACACCAACAAATTCAACAACAACCTCAACATTGAAAAGCAACAACAACCTCAACATTGAAAAACACCAACAAATTCAACAACAACCTCAACACTGAAAAACACCAACAAATTCAACAACAACCTCAACATTGAAAAACAACAACAACCTCAACATTGAAAAACACCAACAAATTCAACAACAACCTCAACATTGAAAAGCACCAACAAATTCAACAACAACCTCAACATTGAAAAACAACAACAACCTCAACATTGAAAATTACCAACAAATTCAACAACAACCTCAACATTGAAAAACAACAACAACCTCAACATTGGAAAACATCAACAAATTCAACAACAACCTCAACATTGAAAAACACCAACAAATTCAACAACAACCTCAGCATTGAAAAACAACAACAACCTCAACATTGAAAAACACCAACAAATTCAACAACAACCTCAACATTGAAAAACAACAACAACCTCAACATTGAAAAACACCAACAAATTCAACAAAAACTTCAACTTTGAAAAACACCAACAAATTCAACAACAACCTCGAAATTGAAAAACACCAACAAATTCAACAACAACTTCAACATTGAAAAACACCAACAAATTCAACAACAACCTCGACATTGAAAAACACCATCAAATTCAACAACAACCTCAACATTGAAAAACACCAACAACCTCAAAATTGAAAAAACACCAACAAATTCAACAACAACCTCAACATTTAAAAACAACAACAACCTCAACATTGAAAAACACCAACAAATTCAACAACAACCTCAACATTGAAAAACACCAACAAATTCAACAACAACCTCAACATTGAAAAACAACAACAACCTCAACATTGAAAAACACCAACAAATTCAACAACAACCTCAACATTGAAAAACACCAACAAATTCAACAACAACCTCAGCATTGAAAAACAACAACAACCTCAACATTGAAAAACACCAACAAATTCAACAACAACTTCAACATTGAAAAACACCAACAAATTCAACAACAACCTCGAAATTGAAAAACACCAACAAATTCAACAGCAACTTCAACATTGAAAAACACCAACAAATTCAACAACAACGTCAACATTGAAAAACACCATCAAATTCAACAACAACCTCAACATTGAAAAACACCAACAACCTCAAAATTGAAAACACACCAACAAATTCAACAACAACCTCAACAATTAAAAACAACAACAATCTCAGCATTGTAAAACACCAACAAATTCAACAACAACATCAACATTGAAAAACACCAACAAATTCAACAACAACCTCAACATTGAAAAACACCAACAAACTCAACAACAACCTCAACATCGAAAAACAACAACAAACTCAAGATTGAAAAACACCAAAAAATTCAACAACAACCTCAACATTGAAAAACAACAACAACCTCAAAATTGAAAAACACCAACAAATTCAACAATAACCTCAACATTGAAAAACAACAACAACCTCAACATTGAAAAACACCACCAAATTCAACAACAACCTCAACATTGAAAAACACCAACAATTTCAACAACAACCTCAACATTGAAAAACAACAACAACCTCAACATTGAAAAACACCAACAAATTCAACAACAACCTCAACATTAAAAAACAACAACAACCTCAACATTGAAAAACACCAACAAATTCAACAACAACCTCAACATTGAAAAACAACAACAACCTCAACATTGAAAAACACCAACAAATTCAACAACAACCTCAACATTGAAAAACACCAACAAATTCAACAACAACCTCAAAATTGAAAAACAACAACAACCTCAACATTGAAAAACACCAACAAATTCAACAACAACCTCAACATTGAAAAACAACAACAACCTCAACATTGAAAAACACCAACAAATTCAACAACAACCTCAACATTGAAAAACACCAACAAACTCAACAACAACCTCAACATCGAAAAACAACAACAAACTCAACATTGAAAAACACCAAAAAATTCAACAACAACCTCAACATTGAAAATCAACAACAACCTCAAAATTGAAAAACACCAACAAATTCAACAATAACCTCAACATTGAAAAACAACAACAACCTCAACATTGAAAAACACCACCAAATTCAACAACAACCTCAACATTGAAAAACACCAACAATTTCAACAACAACCTCAACATTGAAAAACAACAACAACCTCAACATTGAAAAACAGCAACAAATTCAACAACAACCTCAACATTGAAAAACAACAACAACCTCACCATTGAAAAACACCAACAAATTCAACAACAACCTCAACATTGAAAAACAACAACAACCTCAACATTGAAAAACACCAACAAATTCAACAACAACCTCAACATTGAAAAACACCAACAAATTCAACAACAACCTCAAAATTGAAAAACAACAACAACCTCAACATTGAAAAACACCAACAAATTCAACAACAACCTTAACATTGAAAAACAACAACAACCTCAACATTGAAAAACACCAACAAATTCAACAACAACTTCAACATTGAGAAACACCAACAAATTCAACAACAACCTCGAAATTGAAAAACACCAACAAATTCAACAACAGCCTCAACATTGAAAAAAAACAACATCCTCAACATTGAAAAACACCAACAAATTCAACAACAACCTCAACTTTGAAAAACAACAACAACCTCATCATGGAAAAACACCAACAAATTCAACAACAACCTCAACATTGAAAAACAACAACATCCTCAAAACTGAAAAACACCAACAAATTCAACAACAACCCCAACATTTAAAAACAACAACAACCACAACATTGAACAACAACAACAACCTTAAAATTGAAAAACAACAACAAACTCAACATTGAAAAACACCAACAAATTCAACAACAACCTCAACATTGAAAAGCAACAACAACCTCAACATTGAAAAACACCAACAAATTCAACAACAACCTCAACACTGAAAAACACCAACAAATTCAACAACAACCTCAACATTGAAAAACAACAACAACCTCAACATTGAAAAACACCAACAAATTCAACAACAACCTCAACATTGAAAAGCACCAACAAATTCAACAACAACCTCAACATTGAAAAACAACAACAACCTCAACATTGAAAATTACCAACAAATTCAACAACAACCTCAACATTGAAAAACAACAACAACCTCAACATTGGAAAACATCAACAAATTCAACAACAACCTCAACATTGAAAAACACCAACAAATTCAACAACAACCTCAGCATTGAAAAACAACAACATCCTCAACATTGAAAAACACCAACAAATTCAACAACAACCTCAACATTGAAAAACAACAACAACCTCAACATTGAAAAACACCAACAAATTCAACAAAAACTTCAACATTGAAAAACACCAACAAATTCAACAACAACCTCGAAATTGAAAAACACCAACAAATTCAACAACAACTTCAACATTGAAAAACACCAACAAATTCAACAACAACCTCGACATTGAAAAACACCATCAAATTCAACAACAACCTCAACATTGAAAAACACCAACAACCTCAAAATTGAAAAAACACCAACAAATTCAACAACAACCTCAACATTTAAAAACAACAACAACCTCAACATTGAAAAACACCAACAAATTCAACAACAACCTCAACATTGAAAAACACCAACAAATTCAACAACAACCTCAACATTGAAAAACAACAACAACCTCAACATTGAAAAACACCAACAAATTCAACAACAACCTCAACATTGAAAAACACCAACAAATTCAACAACAACCTCAGCATTGAAAAACAACAACAACCTCAACATTGAAAAACACCAACAAATTCAACAACAACTTCAACATTGAAAAACACCAACAAATTCAACAACAACCTCGAAATTGAAAAACACCAACAAATTCAACAGCAACTTCAACATTGAAAAACACCAACAAATTCAACAACAACGTCGACATTGAAAAACACCATCAAATTCAACAACAACCTCAACATTGAAAAACACCAACAACCTCAAAATTGAAAACACACCAACAAATTCAACAACAACCTCAACAATTAAAAACAACAACAATCTCAGCATTGTAAAACACCAACAAATTCAACAACAACATCAACATTGAAAAACACCAACAAATTCAACAACAACCTCAACATTGAAAAACACCAACAAACTCAACAACAACCTCAACATCGAAAAACAACAACAAACTCAAGATTGAAAAACACCAAAAAATTCAACAACAACCTCAACATTGAAAAACAACAACAACCTCAAAATTGAAAAACACCAACAAATTCAACAATAACCTCAACATTGAAAAACAACAACAACCTCAACATTGAAAAACACCACCAAATTCAACAACAACCTCAACATTGAAAAACACCAACAATTTCAACAACAACCTCAACATTGAAAAACAACAACAACCTCAACATTGAAAAACACCAACAAATTCAACAACAACCTCAACATTAAAAAACAACAACAACCTCAACATTGAAAAACACCAACAAATTCAACAACAACCTCAACATTGAAAAACAACAACAACCTCAACATTGAAAAACACCAACAAATTCAACAACAACCTCAACATTGAAAAACACCAACAAATTCAACAACAACCTCAAAATTGAAAAACAACAACAACCTCAACATTGAAAAACACCAACAAATTCAACAACAACCTCAACATTGAAAAACAACAACAACCTCAACATTGAAAAACACCAACAAATTCAACAACAACTTCAACATTGAGAAACGCCAACAAATTCAACAACAACCTCGAAATTGAAAAACACCAACAAATTCAACAACAGCCTCAACATTGAAAAACAACAACAACCTCAACATTGAAAAAAACCAACAAATTCAACAACAACCTCAACTTTGAAAAACAACAACAACCTCATCATGGAAAAACACCAACAAATTCAACAACAACCTCAACATTGAAAAACAACAACATCCTCAAAATTGAAAAACAACAACAAATTCAACAACAACCCCAACATTTAAAAACAACAACAACCACAACATTGAACAACAACAACAACCTTAACATTGAAAAACAACAACAAACTCAACATTGAAAAACACCAACAAATTCAACAACAACCTCAACATTGAAAAGCAACAACAACCTCAACATTGAAAAACACCAACAAATTCAACAACAACCTCAACACTGAAAAACACCAACAAATTCAACAACAACCTCAACATTGAAAAACAACAACAACCTCAACGTTGAAAAACACCAACAAATTCAACAACAACCTCAACATTGAAAAACAACAACAACCTCAACATTGAAAAACACCAACAAATTCAACAACAACCTCAACATTGAAAAACACCAACAAATTCAACAACAACCTCAACATTGAAAATTACCAACAAATTCAACAACAACCTCAACATTGAAAAACAACAACAACCTCAACATTGGAAAACATCAACAAATTCAACAACAACCTCAACATTGAAAAACACCAACAAATTCAACAACAACCTCAGCATTGAAAAACAACAACAACCTCAACATTGAAAAACACCAACAAATTCAACAACAACCTCAACATTGAAAAACAACAACAACCTCAACATTGAAAAACACCAACAAATTCAACAAAAACTTCAACATTGAAAAACACCAACAAATTCAACAACAACCTCGAAATTGAAAAACACCAACAAATTCAACAACAACTTCAACATTGAAAAACACCAACAAATTCAACAACAACCTCGACATTGAAAAACACCATCAGATTCAACAACAACCTCAACATTGAAAAACACCAACAACCTCAAAATTGAAAAAACACCAACAAATTCAACAACAACCTCAACATTTAAAAACAACAACAACCTCAACATTGAAAAACACCAACAAATTCAACAACAACCTCAACATTGAAAAACACCAACAAATTCAACAACAACCTCAACATTGAAAAACAACAACAACCTCAACATTGAAAAACACCAACAAATTCAACAACAACCTCAACATTGAAAAACACCAACAAATTCAACAACAACCTCAGCATTGAAAAACAACAACAACCTCAACATTGAAAAACACCAACAAATTCAACAACAACTTCAACATTGAAAAACACCAACAAATTCAACAACAACCTCGAAATTGAAAAACACCAACAAATTCAACAGCAACTTCAACATTGAAAAACACCAACAAATTCAACAACAACGTCGACATTGAAAAACACCAACAAATTCAACAACAACCTCAAAATTGAAAAACAACAACAACCTCAACATTGAAAAACACCAACAAATTCAACAACAACCTCAACATTGAAAAACAACAACAACCTCAACATTGAAAAACACCAACAAATTCAACAACAACCTCAACATTGAAAAACACCAACAAACTCAACAACAACCTCAACATCGAAAAACAACAACAAACTCAACATTGAAAAACACCAAAAAATTCAACAACAACCTCAACATTGAAAATCAACAACAACCTCAAAATTGAAAAACACCAACAAATTCAACAATAACCTCAACATTGAAAAACAACAACAACCTCAACATTGAAAAACACCACCAAATTCAACAACAACCTCAACATTGAAAAACACCAACAATTTCAACAACAACCTCAACATTGAAAAACAACAACAACCTCAACATTGAAAAACAGCAACAAATTCAACAACAACCTCAACATTGAAAAACAACAACAACCTCACCATTGAAAAACACCAACAAATTCAACAACAACCTCAACATTGAAAAACAACAACAACCTCAACATTGAAAAACACCAACAAATTCAACAACAACCTCAACATTGAAAAACACCAACAAATTCAACAACAACCTCAAAATTGAAAAACAACAACAACCTCAACATTGAAAAACACCAACAAATTCAACAACAACCTTAACATTGAGAAACAACAACAACCTCAACATTGAAAAACACCAACAAATTCAACAACAACTTCAACATTGAGAAACACCAACAAATTCAACAACAACCTCGAAATTGAAAAACACCAACAAATTCAACAACAGCCTCAACATTGAAAAAAAACAACATCCTCAACATTGAAAAACACCAACAAATTCAACAACAACCTCAACTTTGAAAAACAACAACAACCTCATCATGGAAAAACACCAACAAATTCAACAACAACCTCAACATTGAAAAACAACAACATCCTCAAAACTGAAAAACACCAACAAATTCAACAACAACCCCAACATTTAAAAACAACAACAACCACAACATTGAACAACAACAACAACCTTAAAATTGAAAAACAACAACAAACTCAACATTGAAAAACACCAACAAATTCAACAACAACCTCAACATTGAAAAGCAACAACAACCTCAACATTGAAAAACACCAACAAATTCAACAACAACCTCAACACTGAAAAACACCAACAAATTCAACAACAACCTCAACATTGAAAAACAACAACAACCTCAACATTGAAAAACACCAACAAATTCAACAACAACCTCAACATTGAAAAACAACAACAACCTCAACATTGAAAAACACCAACAAATTCAACAACAACCCCAACATTGAAAAACACCAACAAATTCAACAACAACCTCAACATTGAAAAGCACCAACAAATTCAACAACAACCTCAACATTGAAAAACAACAACAACCTCAACATTGAAAATTACCAACAAATTCAACAACAACCTCAACATTGAAAAACAACAACAACCTCAACATTGGAAAACATCAACAAATTCAACAACAACCTCAACATTGAAAAACACCAACAAATTCAACAACAACCTCAGCATTGAAAAACAACAACATCCTCAACATTGAAAAACACCAACAAATTCAACAACAACCTCAACATTGAAAAACAACAACAACCTCAACATTGAAAAACACCAACAAATTCAACAAAAACTTCAACATTGAAAAACACCAACAAATTCAACAACAACCTCGAAATTGAAAAACACCAACAAATTCAACAACAACTTCAACATTGAAAAACACCAACAAATTCAACAACAACCTCGACATTGAAAAACACCATCAAATTCAACAACAACCTCAACATTGAAAAACACCAACAACCTCAAAATTGAAAAAACACCAACAAATTCAACAACAACCTCAACATTTAAAAACAACAACAACCTCAACATTGAAAAACACCAACAAATTCAACAACAACCTCAACATTGAAAAACACCAACAAATTCAACAACAACCTCAACATTGAAAAACAACAACAACCTCAACATTGAAAAACACCAACAAATTCAACAACAACCTCAACATTGAAAAACACCAACAAATTCAACAACAACCTCAGCATTGAAAAACAACAACAACCTCAACATTGAAAAACACCAACAAATTCAACAACAACTTCAACATTGAAAAACACCAACAAATTCAACAACAACCTCGAAATTGAAAAACACCAACAAATTCAACAGCAACTTCAACATTGAAAAACACCAACAAATTCAACAACAACGTCGACATTGAAAAACACCATCAAATTCAACAACAACCTCAACATTGAAAAACACCAACAACCTCAAAATTGAAAACACACCAACAAATTCAACAACAACCTCAACAATTAAAAACAACAACAATCTCAGCATTGTAAAACACCAACAAATTCAACAACAACATCAACATTGAAAAACACCAACAAATTCAACAACAACCTCAACATTGAAAAACACCAACAAACTCAACAACAACCTCAACATCGAAAAACAACAACAAACTCAAGATTGAAAAACACCAAAAAATTCAACAACAACCTCAACATTGAAAAACAACAACAACCTCAAAATTGAAAAACACCAACAAATTCAACAATAACCTCAACATTGAAAAACAACAACAACCTCAACATTGAAAAACACCACCAAATTCAACAACAACCTCAACATTGAAAAACACCAACAATTTCAACAACAACCTCAACATTGAAAAACAACAACAACCTCAACATTGAAAAACACCAACAAATTCAACAACAACCTCAACATTAAAAAACAACAACAACCTCAACATTGAAAAACACCAACAAATTCAACAACAACCTCAACATTGAAAAACAACAACAACCTCAACATTGAAAAACACCAACAAATTCAACAACAACCTCAACATTGAAAAACACCAACAAATTCAACAACAACCTCAAAATTGAAAAACAACAACAACCTCAACATTGAAAAACACCAACAAATTCAACAACAACCTCAACATTGAAAAACAACAACAACCTCAACATTGAAAAACACCAACAAATTCAACAACAACTTCAACATTGAGAAACGCCAACAAATTCAACAACAACCTCGAAATTGAAAAACACCAACAAATTCAACAACAGCCTCAACATTGAAAAACAACAACAACCTCAACATTGAAAAAAACCAACAAATTCAACAACAACCTCAACTTTGAAAAACAACAACAACCTCATCATGGAAAAACACCAACAAATTCAACAACAACCTCAACATTGAAAAACAACAACATCCTCAAAATTGAAAAACAACAACAAATTCAACAACAACCCCAACATTTAAAAACAACAACAACCACAACATTGAACAACAACAACAACCTTAACATTGAAAAACAACAACAAACTCAACATTGAAAAACACCAACAAATTCAACAACAACCTCAACATTGAAAAGCAACAACAACCTCAACATTGAAAAACACCAACAAATTCAACAACAACCTCAACACTGAAAAACACCAACAAATTCAACAACAACCTCAACATTGAAAAACAACAACAACCTCAACGTTGAAAAACACCAACAAATTCAACAACAACCTCAACATTGAAAAACAACAACAACCTCAACATTGAAAAACACCAACAAATTCAACAACAACCTCAACATTGAAAAACACCAACAAATTCAACAACAACCTCAACATTGAAAATTACCAACAAATTCAACAACAACCTCAACATTGAAAAACAACAACAACCTCAACATTGGAAAACATCAACAAATTCAACAACAACCTCAACATTGAAAAACACCAACAAATTCAACAACAACCTCAGCATTGAAAAACAACAACAACCTCAACATTGAAAAACACCAACAAATTCAACAACAACCTCAACATTGAAAAACAACAACAACCTCAACATTGAAAAACACCAACAAATTCAACAAAAACTTCAACATTGAAAAACACCAACAAATTCAACAACAACCTCGAAATTGAAAAACACCAACAAATTCAACAACAACTTCAACATTGAAAAACACCAACAAATTCAACAACAACCTCGACATTGAAAAACACCATCAGATTCAACAACAACCTCAACATTGAAAAACACCAACAACCTCAAAATTGAAAAAACACCAACAAATTCAACAACAACCTCAACATTTAAAAACAACAACAACCTCAACATTGAAAAACACCAACAAATTCAACAACAACCTCAACATTGAAAAACACCAACAAATTCAACAACAACCTCAACATTGAAAAACAACAACAACCTCAACATTGAAAAACACCAACAAATTCAACAACAACCTCAACATTGAAAAACACCAACAAATTCAACAACAACCTCAGCATTGAAAAACAACAACAACCTCAACATTGAAAAACACCAACAAATTCAACAACAACTTCAACATTGAAAAACACCAACAAATTCAACAACAACCTCGAAATTGAAAAACACCAACAAATTCAACAGCAACTTCAACATTGAAAAACACCAACAAATTCAACAACAACGTCGACATTGAAAAACACCAACAAATTCAACAACAACCTCAAAATTGAAAAACAACAACAACCTCAACATTGAAAAACACCAACAAATTCAACAACAACCTCAACATTGAAAAACAACAACAACCTCAACATTGAAAAACACCAACAAATTCAACAACAACCTCAACATTGAAAAACACCAACAAACTCAACAACAACCTCAACATCGAAAAACAACAACAAACTCAACATTGAAAAACACCAAAAAATTCAACAACAACCTCAACATTGAAAATCAACAACAACCTCAAAATTGAAAAACACCAACAAATTCAACAATAACCTCAACATTGAAAAACAACAACAACCTCAACATTGAAAAACACCACCAAATTCAACAACAACCTCAACATTGAAAAACACCAACAATTTCAACAACAACCTCAACATTGAAAAACAACAACAACCTCAACATTGAAAAACAGCAACAAATTCAACAACAACCTCAACATTGAAAAACAACAACAACCTCACCATTGAAAAACACCAACAAATTCAACAACAACCTCAACATTGAAAAACAACAACAACCTCAACATTGAAAAACACCAACAAATTCAACAACAACCTCAACATTGAAAAACACCAACAAATTCAACAACAACCTCAAAATTGAAAAACAACAACAACCTCAACATTGAAAAACACCAACAAATTCAACAACAACCTTAACATTGAGAAACAACAACAACCTCAACATTGAAAAACACCAACAAATTCAACAACAACTTCAACATTGAGAAACACCAACAAATTCAACAACAACCTCGAAATTGAAAAACACCAACAAATTCAACAACAGCCTCAACATTGAAAAAAAACAACATCCTCAACATTGAAAAACACCAACAAATTCAACAACAACCTCAACTTTGAAAAACAACAACAACCTCATCATGGAAAAACACCAACAAATTCAACAACAACCTCAACATTGAAAAACAACAACATCCTCAAAACTGAAAAACACCAACAAATTCAACAACAACCCCAACATTTAAAAACAACAACAACCACAACATTGAACAACAACAACAACCTTAAAATTGAAAAACAACAACAAACTCAACATTGAAAAACACCAACAAATTCAACAACAACCTCAACATTGAAAAGCAACAACAACCTCAACATTGAAAAACACCAACAAATTCAACAACAACCTCAACACTGAAAAACACCAACAAATTCAACAACAACCTCAACATTGAAAAACAACAACAACCTCAACATTGAAAAACACCAACAAATTCAACAACAACCTCAACATTGAAAAGCACCAACAAATTCAACAACAACCTCAACATTGAAAAACAACAACAACCTCAACATTGAAAATTACCAACAAATTCAACAACAACCTCAACATTGAAAAACAACAACAACCTCAACATTGGAAAACATCAACAAATTCAACAACAACCTCAACATTGAAAAACACCAACAAATTCAACAACAACCTCAGCATTGAAAAACAACAACAACCTCAACATTGAAAAACACCAACAAATTCAACAACAACCTCAACATTGAAAAACAACAACAACCTCAACATTGAAAAACACCAACAAATTCAACAAAAACTTCAACATTGAAAAACACCAACAAATTCAACAACAACCTCGAAATTGAAAAACACCAACAAATTCAACAACAACTTCAACATTGAAAAACACCAACAAATTCAACAACAACCTCGACATTGAAAAACACCATCAAATTCAACAACAACCTCAACATTGAAAAACACCAACAACCTCAAAATTGAAAAAACACCAACAAATTCAACAACAACCTCAACATTTAAAAACAACAACAACCTCAACATTGAAAAACACCAACAAATTCAACAACAACCTCAACATTGAAAAACACCAACAAATTCAACAACAACCTCAACATTGAAAAACAACAACAACCTCAACATTGAAAAACACCAACAAATTCAACAACAACCTCAACATTGAAAAACACCAACAAATTCAACAACAACCTCAGCATTGAAAAACAACAACAACCTCAACATTGAAAAACACCAACAAATTCAACAACAACTTCAACATTGAAAAACACCAACAAATTCAACAACAACCTCGAAATTGAAAAACACCAACAAATTCAACAGCAACTTCAACATTGAAAAACACCAACAAATTCAACAACAACGTCGACATTGAAAAACACCATCAAATTCAACAACAACCTCAACATTGAAAAACACCAACAACCTCAAAATTGAAAACACACCAACAAATTCAACAACAACCTCAACAATTAAAAACAACAACAATCTCAGCATTGTAAAACACCAACAAATTCAACAACAACATCAACATTGAAAAACACCAACAAATTCAACAACAACCTCAACATTGAAAAACACCAACAAACTCAACAACAACCTCAACATCGAAAAACAACAACAAACTCAAGATTGAAAAACACCAAAAAATTCAACAACAACCTCAACATTGAAAAACAACAACAACCTCAAAATTGAAAAACACCAACAAATTCAACAATAACCTCAACATTGAAAAACAACAACAACCTCAACATTGAAAAACACCACCAAATTCAACAACAACCTCAACATTGAAAAACACCAACAATTTCAACAACAACCTCAACATTGAAAAACAACAACAACCTCAACATTGAAAAACACCAACAAATTCAACAACAACCTCAACATTAAAAAACAACAACAACCTCAACATTGAAAAACACCAACAAATTCAACAACAACCTCAACATTGAAAAACAACAACAACCTCAACATTGAAAAACACCAACAAATTCAACAACAACCTCAACATTGAAAAACACCAACAAATTCAACAACAACCTCAAAATTGAAAAACAACAACAACCTCAACATTGAAAAACACCAACAAATTCAACAACAACCTCAACATTGAAAAACAACAACAACCTCAACATTGAAAAACACCAACAAATTCAACAACAACTTCAACATTGAGAAACGCCAACAAATTCAACAACAACCTCGAAATTGAAAAACACCAACAAATTCAACAACAGCCTCAACATTGAAAAACAACAACAACCTCAACATTGAAAAACACCAACAAATTCAACAACAACCTCAACTTTGAAAAACAACAACAACCTCATCATGGAAAAACACCAACAAATTCAACAACAACCTCAACATTGAAAAACAACAACATCCTCAAAATTGAAAAACAACAACAAATTCAACAACAACCCCAACATTTAAAAACAACAACAACCACAACATTGAACAACAACAACAACTTTAACATTGAAAAACAACAACAAACTCAACATTGAAAAACACCAACAAATTCAACAACAACCTCAACATTGAAAAGCAACAACAACCTCAACATTGAAAAACACCAACAAATTCAACAACAACCTCAACACTGAAAAACACCAACAAATTCAACAACAACCTCAACATTGAAAAACAACAACAACCTCAACGTTGAAAAACACCAACAAATTCAACAACAACCTCAACATTGAAAAACAACAACAACCTCAACATTGAAAAACACCAACAAATTCAACAACAACCTCAACATTGAAAAACACCAACAAATTCAACAACAACCTCAACATTGAAAATTACCAACAAATTCAACAACAACCTCAACATTGAAAAACAACAACAACCTCAACATTGGAAAACATCAACAAATTCAACAACAACCTCAACATTGAAAAACACCAACAAATTCAACAACAACCTCAGCATTGAAAAACAACAACAACCTCAACATTGAAAAACACCAACAAATTCAACAACAACCTCAACATTGAAAAACAACAACAACCTCAACATTGAAAAACACCAACAAATTCAACAAAAACTTCAACATTGAAAAACACCAACAAATTCAACAACAACCTCGAAATTGAAAAACACCAACAAATTCAACAACAACTTCAACATTGAAAAACACCAACAAATTCAACAACAACCTCGACATTGAAAAACACCATCAAATTCAACAACAACCTCAACATTGAAAAACACCAACAACCTCAAAATTGAAAAAACACCAACAAATTCAACAACAACCTCAACATTTAAAAACAACAACAACCTCAACATTGAAAAACACCAACAAATTCAACAACAACCTCAACATTGAAAAACACCAACAAATTCAACAACAACCTCAACATTGAAAAACAACAACAACCTCAACATTGAAAAACACCAACAAATTCAACAACAACCTCAACATTGAAAAACACCAACAAATTCAACAACAACCTCAGCATTGAAAAACAACAACAACCTCAACATTGGAAAACACCAACAAATTCAACAACAACTTCAACATTGAAAAACACCAACAAATTCAACAACAACCTCGAAATTGAAAAACACCAACAAATTCAACAGCAACTTCAACATTGAAAAACACCAACAAATTCAACAACAACGTCGACATTGAAAAACACCATCAAATTCAACAACAACCTCAACATTGAAAAACACCAACAACCTCAAAATTGAAAACACACCAACAAATTCAACAACAACCTCAACAATTAAAAACAACAACAATCTCAGCATTGTAAAACACCAACAAATTCAACAACAACATCAACATTGAAAAACACCAACAAATTCAACAACAACCTCAACATTGAAAAACACCAACAAACTCAACAACAACCTCAACATCGAAAAACAACAACAAACTCAACATTGAAAAACACCAAAAAATTCAACAACAACCTCAACATTGAAAAACAACAACAACCTCAAAATTGAAAAACACCAACAAATTCAACAATAACCTCAACATTGAAAAACAACAACAACCTCAACATTGAAAAACACCACCAAATTCAACAACAACCTCAACATTGAAAAACACCAACAATTTCAACAACAACCTCAACATTGAAAAACAACAACAACCTCAACATTGAAAAACACCAACAAATTCAACAACAACCTCAACATTGAAAAACAACAACAACCTCAACATTGAAAAACACCAACAAATTCAACAACAACCTCAACATTGAAAAACAACATCAACCTCAACATTGAAAAACACCAACAAATTCAACAACAACCTCAACATTGAAAAACACCAACAAATTCAACAACAACCTCAAAATTGAAAAACAACAACAACCTCAACATTGAAAAACACCAACAAATTCAACAACAACCTCAACATTGTAAAACAACAACAACCTCAACATTGAAAAACACCAACAAATTCAACAACAACTTCAACATTGAGAAACGCCAACAAATTCAACAACAACCTCGAAATTGAAAAACACCAACAAATTCAACAACAGCCTCAACATTGAAAAACAACAACAACCTCAACATTGAAAAACACCAACAAATTCAACAACAACCTCAACTTTGAAAAACAACAACAACCTCATCATGGAAAAACACCAACAAATTCAACAACAACCTCAACATTGAAAAACAACAACATCCTCAAAATTGAAAAACACCAACAAATTCAACAACAACCCCAACATTTAAAAACAACAACAACCACAACATTGAACAACAACAACAACCTTAACATTGAAAAACAACAACAAACTCAACATTGAAAAACACCAACAAATTCAACAACTACCTCAACATTGAAAAGCAACAACAACCTCAACATTGAAAAACACCAACAAATTCAACAACAACCTCAACACTGAAAAACACCAACAAATTCAACAACAACCTCAACATTGAAAAACAACAACAACCTCAACGTTGAAAAACACCAACAAATTCAACAACAACCTCAACATTGAAAAACAACAACAACCTCAACATTGAAAAACACCAACAAATTCAACAACAACCTCAACATTGAAAAACACCAACAAATTCAACAACAACCTCAACATTGAAAAACACAAACAAATTCAACAACAACCGCAACAATGAAAAACAACAATAACCTCAACATTGAAAAACACCAACAAATTCAACAACAACCTCAACATTGAAAAACAACAACAACCTCAACATTGAAAAACACCAACAAATTCAACAAAAACTTCAACATTGAAAAACACCAACAAATTCAACAACAACCTCGAAATTGAAGAACACCAACAAATTCAACAACAACTTCAACATTGAAAAACACTAACAAATTCAACAACAACCTCGACATTGAAAAACACCATCAAATTCAACAACAACCTCAACATTGAAAAACACCAACAACCTCAAAATTGAAAACACACCAACAAATTCAACAACAACCTCAACATTTAAAAACAACAACAACCTCAACATTGAAAAACACCAACAAATTCAACAACAACCTCAACATTTAAAAACACCAACAAACTCAACAACAACCTCAACATTGAAAAACAACAACAACCTCAACATTGAAAAACACCAACAAATTCAACAACAACCTCACCATTGAAAAACACCAACAAATTCAACAACAAACTCAAGATTGAAAAACACCAACAAATTCAACAACCTCAACATTGAAAAACAACAACAACCTCAACATTGAAAAACACCAACAAATTCAACAACAACCTCAACATTGAAAAGCAACAACAACCTCAACATTGAAAAACACCAACAAATTCAAAAACAACCTCAACACTGAAAAACACCAACAAATTCAACAACAACCTCAACATTGAAAAACAACAACAACCTCAACATTGAAAAACACCAACAAATTCAACAACAACCTCAACATTGAAAAGCACCAACAAATTCAACAACAACCTCAACATTGAAAAACAACAACAACCTCAACATTGAAAATCACCAAAAAATTCAACAACAACCTCAACATTGAAAAACAACAACAACCTCAACATTGAAAAACACCAACAAATTCAACAACAACCTCAACATTGAAAAACAACAACAACCTCAACATTGAAAAACACCAACAAATTCAACAACAACCTCAACATTGAAAAACACCAACAAATTCAACAACAACCACAAAATTGAAAAACAACAACAACCTCAACATTGAAAAACACCAACAAATTCAACAACAACCTCAACATTGAAAAACAACAACAACCTCAACATTGAAAAACACCAACAAATTCAACAACAACTTCAACATTGAGAAACACCAACAAATTCAACAACAACCTCGAAATTGAAAAACACCAACAAATTCAACAACAGCCTCAACATTGAAAAACAACAACAACCTCAACATTGAAAAACACCAACAAATTCAACAACAACCTCAACTTTGAAAAACAACAACAACCTCATCATGGAAAAACACCAACAAATTCAGCAACAACCTCAACATTGAAAAACAACAACATCCTCAAAATTTAAAAACACCAACATATTCAACAACAACCCCAACATTTAAAAACAACAACAACCACAACATTGAACAACAACAACAACCTCAACATTGAAAAACAACAACAAACTCAACATTGAAAAACACCAACAAATTCAACAACAACCTCAACATTGAAAAGCAACAACAACCTCAACACTGAAAAACACCAACAAATTCAACAACAACCTCAACATTGAAAAACAACAACAACCTCAACATTGAAAAACACCAACAAATTCAACAACAACCTCAACATTGAAAAGCACCAACAAATTCAACAACAACCTCAACATTCAAAAACAACAACAACCTCAACATTGAAAATCACCAACAAATTCAACAACAACCTCAACATTGAAAAACAACAACAACCTCAACATTGGAAAACATCAACAAATTCAACAACAACCTCAACATTGAAAAACACCAACAAATTCAACAACAACCTCAGCATTGAAAAACAACAACAACCTCAACATTGAAAAACACCAACAAATTCAACAACAACCTCAACATTGAAAAACAACAACAACCTCAACATTGAAAAACACCAACAAATTCAACAAAAACTTCAACATTGAAAAACACCAACAAATTCAACAACAACCTCGAAATTGAAAAACACCAACAAATTCAACAACAACTTCAACATTGAAAAACACCAACAAATTCAACAACAACCTCGACATTGATAAAACACCATCAAATTCAACAACACCCTCAACATTGAAAAACACCAACAACCTCAAAATTGAAAAAACACCAACAAATTCAACAACAACCTCAACATTTAAAAACAACAACAACCTCAACATTGAAAAACACCAACAAATTCAACAACAACCTCAACATTGAAAAACACCAACAAATTCAACAACAACCTCAACATTGAAAAACAACAACAACCTCAACATTGAAAAACACCAACAAATTCAACAACAACCTCAACATTGAAAAACACCAACAAATTCAACAACAACCTCAGCATTGAAAAACAACAACAACCTCAACATTGAAAAACACCAACAAATTCAACAACAACTTCAACATTGAAAAACACCAACAAATTCAACAACAACCTCGAAATTGAAAAACACCAACAAATTCAACAGCAACTTCAACATTGAAAAACACCAACAAATTCAACAACAACGTCGACATTGAAAAACACCATCAAATTCAACAACAACCTCAACATTGAAAAACACCAACAACCTCAAAATTGAAAACACACCAACAAATTCAACAACAACCTCAACAATTAAAAACAACAACAATCTCAGCATTGTAAAACACCAACAAATTCAACAACAACATCAACATTGAAAAACACCAACAAATTCAACAACAACCTCAACATTGAAAAACACCAACAAACTCAACAACAACCTCAACATCGAAAAACAACAACAAACTCAACATTGAAAAACACCAAAAAATTCAACAACAACCTCAACATTGAAAAACAACAACAACCTCAAAATTGAAAAACACCAACAAATTCAACAATAACCTCAACATTGAAAAACAACAACAACCTCAACATTGAAAAACACCACCAAATTCAACAACAACCTCAACATTGAAAAACACCAACAAATTCAACAACAACCTCAACATTGAAAAACAACAACAACCTCAACATTGAAAAACACCAACAAATTCAACAACAACCTCAACGTTGAAAAACAACAACAACCTCAACATTGAAAAACACCAACAAATTCAACAACAACCTCAACATTGAAAAACAACAACAACCTCAACATTGAAAAACACCAACAAATTCAACAACAACCTCAACATTGAAAAACACCAACAAATTCAACAACAACCGCAAAATTGAAAAACAACAACAACCTCAACATTGAAAAACACCAACAAATTCAACAACAACCTCAACATTGAAAAACAACAACAACCTCAACTTTGAAAAACACCAACAAATTCAACAACAACTTCAACATTGAGAAACACCAACAAATTCAACAACAACCTCGAAATTGAATCACACCAACAATTTCAACAACAGCCTCAATATTGAAAAACAACAACAACCTCAACATTGAAAAACACCAACAAATTCAACAACAACCTCAACTTTGAAAAACAACAACAACCTCATCATGGAAAAACACCAACAAATTCAACAACAACCTCAACATTGAAAAACAACAACATCCTCAAAATTGAAAAACACCAACAAATTCAAAAACAACCCCAACATTTAAAAACAACAACAACCACAACATTGAACAACAACAACAACCTCAACATTGAAAAACAACAACAAACTCAACATTGAAAAACACCAACAAATTCAACAACAACCTCAACATTGAAAAGCAACAACAACCTCAACATTGAAAAACACCAACAAATTCAACAACAACCTCAACACTGAAAAACACCAACAAATTCAACAACAACCTCAACATTGAAAAACAACAACAACCTCAACATTGAAAAACACCAACAAATTCAACAACAAACTCAACATTGAAAAACAACAACAACCTCAACATTGAAAAACACCAACAAATTCAACAACAACCTCAACATTGAAAAACACCAACAAATTCAACAACAACCTCAACATTGAAAAACACCAACAAATTCAACAACAACCTCAACAATGAAAAACAACAATAACCTCAACATTGAAAAACACCAACAAATTCAACAACAACCTCAACATTGAAAAACAACAACAACCTCAACATTGAAAAACACCAACAAATTCAACAAAAACTTCAACATTGAAAAACACCAACAAATTCAACAACAACCTCGAAATTGAAAAACACCAACAAATTCAACAACAACTTCAACATTGAAAAACACTAACAAATTCAACAACAACCTCGACGTTGAAAAACACCATCAAATTCAACAACAACCTTAACATTGAAAAACACCAACAACCTGAAAATTGAAAACACATCATCAAATTCAACAACAACCTCAACATTTAAAAACAACAACAACCTCAACATTGAAAAACATCAACAAATTCAACAACAACCCCAACATTGAAAAACACCAACAAATTCAACAACAACCTCAACATTTAAAAACACCAACAAACTCAACAACAACCTCAACATTGAAAAACAACAACAACCTCAACATTGAAAAACACCAACAAATTCAACAACAACCTCAACATTGAAAAACACCAACAAATTCAACAACAAACTCAAGATTGAAAAACACCAACAAATTCAATAACCTCAACATTGAAAAACAACAACAACCTCAACATTGAAAAACACTAACACTTTCAAAAACAACCTCAACATTGAAAAACACCAACAAATTCAACAACAACCTCAACATTGAAAAACAACAACAACCTCAACATTGAACAACACCAACAAATTCAACAACAACCTCAACATTGAAAAACAACAACAACCTCAACATTGAAAAACACCAACAAATTCAACAACAACCTCAACATTGAAAAATACCAACAAATTCAACAACAACCTCGAAATTGAAAAACACCAACAAATTCAACAACAACTTCAACATTGAAAAACACCAACAAATTCAACAACAACTTCGACATTGAAAAACACCATCAAATTCAACAACAACCTCAACATTGAAAAACACCAACAACCTCAAAATTGAAAAAACACCAACAAATTCAACAACAACCTCAACATTTAAAAACAACAACAACCTCAACATTGAAAAACACCAACAAATTCAACTACAACCTCAACATTGAAAGACACCAACAAATTCAACAACAACCTCAACATTGAAAAACACCAACAAACTCAACAACAACCTCAACATTGAAAAACAACAACAACCTCAACATTGAAAAACAGCAACAAATTCAACAACAACCTCAACATTGAAAAACACCAACAAATTCAACAACAAACTCAAGATTAAAAAACACCAACAAATTCAACAACCTCAACATTGAAAAACAACAACAACCTCAACATTGAAAAACACCAACAAATTCAACAACAACCTCAACATTGAAAAACACCAACAAATTCAACAACAACCTCAACATTGAAAAACAACAACAACCTCAACTTTGAAAAACACCAACAAATTCAACAACAACCTCAACATTGAAAAACAACAACAAACTCAACATTGAAAAACACCAACAAATTCAACAACAACCTCAACATTGAAAAACAACAACAACCTCAACATTGAAAAACTCCAACAAATTCAACAATAACCTCAACATTGAAAAACAACATCAACCTCAACATTGAAAAACACCAACAAATTCAACAACAACCTCAACATTGAAAAACACCAACAAATTCAACAACAACCTCAACATTGAAAAACAACAACAACCTCAACATTGAAAAACACCAACAAATTCAACAACAACCTCAACATTGAAAAACAACAACAACCTCAACATTGAAATACACCAACAAATTCAACAACAACCTCAACATTGAAAAACACCAACAAATTCAACAACAACCTCAGCATTGAAAAACAACAACAACCTCAACATTGAAAAACACCAACAAATTCAACAACAACCTCAACATTGAAAAACAACAACAACCTCAACATTGAAAAACACCAACAAATTCAACAACAACTTCAACATTGAAAAACACCAACAAATTCAACAACAACCACGAAATTGAAAAACACCAACAAATTCCACAACAACCTCAACACTGAAAAACAACAACAACCTCAACATTGAAAAACACCAACAAATTCAACAACATCCTCAACATTGAAAAACAACAACAACCTCAACATTGAAAAACACCAACAAATTCAACAACAACCTCAACATTGAAAAACAACAACAATCTCAACATTGAAAAACACCAACAAATTCAACAACAACCTCAACATTGAAAAACACCAACAACCTCAACATTGAAAAACACCAACAAATTCAGCAACAACCTCAACATTGAAAAACACCAACAAATTCAACAACAACATCAACATTGAAAAACACCAACAAATTCAACAAAAAACTCAACATTGAAAATCACCAACAAATTCAACAACAACCTCAACATTGAAAAACAACAACAACCTCAACATTGAAAAACAACAACAAATTCAACAACAACCTCAACATTGAAAAGGACCAACAAATTCAACAACAACCGCGAAATTGAAAAACACCAACAAATTCAACAATAGCCTCAACATTGAAAAACAACAACAACCTCAACATTGAAAAACACCAACAAATTCAACAACAACCTCAACTTTGAAAAACAACAACAACCTCATCATGGAAAAACACCAACAAATTCAACAACAACCTCAACATTGAAAAACAACAACATCCTCAAAATTGAAAAACACCAACAAATTCAACAACAACCCCAACATTTAAAAACAACAACAACCTCAACATTGAAAAACACCAACAAATTCAACAACAACCTCAACATTGAAAAACACCAACAAATTCAACAACAACCTCAACATTGAAAAACACCAACAACCTCAACATTGAAAAACACCAACAAATTCAACAACAACCTCAACATTGAAAAACAACAACAACCTCAACATTGAAAAACACCAACAAATTCAACAACAACCTCAACATTGAAAAACACCAACAAATTCAACAACAACCTCGAAATTGAAAAACACCAACAAATTCAACAACTACCTCAACATTGAAAAACAACAACAACCTCAACTTTGAAAAACACCAACAAATTCAACAACAACCTCAACATTGAAAAACAACAACAACCTCAACATTGAAAAACACCAACAAATTCAACAACAACCTCAACATTTAAAAACAACAACAATCTCAACATTGAAAAACACCAACAAATTCAACAGCAACCTGAACATTGAAAAACACCAACAACCTCAACATTGAAAAACACCAACAAATTCAGCAACAACCTCAACATTGAAAAACACCAACAAGTTCAACAACAACCTCAACATTGAAAAACACCAACAAATTCAACAACAAACTCAACATTGAAAAACACCAACAAATTCAACAACAACCTCAACATTGAAAAACAACAACAACCTCAACATTTAAAAACACCAACAAATTCAACAACAACCTCAACATTGAAAAACAACAACAACCTCAACTTTGAAAAACACCAACAAATTCAACAACAACCTCAACATTGAAAAACAACAACAACCTCAACATTGAAAAACACCAACAAATTCAATAACAACCTCAACATTGAAAAACACCAACAAATTCAACAACAACCTCAACATTGAAAAACAACAACAAACTCAACATTGAAAAACACCAACAAATTCAACAACAACCTCCACATTGAAAAACACCAACAAATTCAACAACAACCTCAACATTGAAAGACACCAACAAATTCAACAACAACCTCAACATTGAAAAACACCAACAAATTCAACAACAACCTCAACATTGAAAAACAACAACAACCTCATCATTGAAAAACACCAACAAATTCAACAACAACCTCAACATTGAAAAACAACAACAACCTCAACATTGAAAAACACCAACAAATTCAACACAACCTCAACATTGAAAAACACCAACAAATTCAACAACAACCTCAGCATTGAAAAACAACAACAACCTCAACATTGAAAAACACCAACAAATTCAACAACAACCTCAACATTGAAAAACACCAACAAACTCAACATTGAAAAACACGAACAAATTCAACAAAACCTTCAACATTGAAAAACACCAACATATTCAACAACAACTTCGAAATTGAAAAACACCAACAAATTCAACAACAACTTCAACATTGAAAAACACCAACAAATTCAACAACAACCTCGACATTGAAAAACACCATCAAATTCAACAACAACCTCAACATTGAAAAACACCAACAACCTCAAAATTGAAAAAACACCAACAAATTCAACAACAACCTCAACATTGAAAAACAACAACAACCTCAACATTGAAAAACACCAACAAATTCAACAACAACCTCAACTTTGAAAAACAACAACAACCTCATCATGGAAAAACACCAACAAATACAACAACAACCTCAACAGTGAAAAACAACAACACCCTCAAAATTGAAAAACACCAACAAATTCAAAAACAACCCCAACATTTAAAAACAACAACAACCACAACATTGAACAACAACAACAACCTCAACATTGAAAAACAACAACAAACTCAACATTGAAAAACACCAACAAATTCAACAACAACCTCAACATTGAAAAGCAACAACAACCTCAACATTGAAAAACACTAACACTTTCAAAAACAACCTCAACATTGAAAAACACCAACAAATTCAACAACAACCTCAACATTGAAAAACAACAACAACCTCAACATTGAACAACACCAACAAATTCAACAACAACCTCAACATTGAAAAACAACAACAACCTCAACATTGAAAAACACCAACAAATTCAACAACAACCTCAACATTGAAAAATACCAACAAATTCAACAACAACCTCGAAATTGAAAAACACCAACAAATTCAACAACAACTTCAACATTGAAAAACACCAACAAATTCAACAACAACTTCGACATTGAAAAACACCATCAAATTCAACAACAACCTCAACATTGAAAAACACCAACAACCTCAAAATTGAAAAAACACCAACAAATTCAACAACAACCTCAACATTTAAAAACAACAACAACCTCAACATTGAAAAACACCAACAAATTCAACTACAACCTCAACATTGAAAGACACCAACAAATTCAACAACAACCTCAACATTGAAAAACACCAACAAACTCAACAACAACCTCAACATTGAAAAACAACAACAACCTCAACATTGAAAAACAGCAACAAATTCAACAACAACCTCAACATTGAAAAACACCAACAAATTCAACAACAAACTCAAGATTAAAAAACACCAACAAATTCAACAACCTCAACATTGAAAAACAACAACAACCTCAACATTGAAAAACACCAACAAATTCAACAACAACCTCAACATTGAAAAACACCAACAAATTCAACAACAACCTCAACATTGAAAAACAACAACAACCTCAACTTTGAAAAACACCAACAAATTCAACAACAACATCAACATTGAAAAACAACAACAAACTCAACATTGAAAAACACCAACAAATTCAACAACAACCTCAACATTGAAAAACAACAACAACCTCAACATTGAAAAACTCCAACAAATTCAACAATAACCTCAACATTGAAAAACAACATCAACCTCAACATTGAAAAACACCAACAAATTCAACAACAACCTCAACATTGAAAAACACCAACAAATTCAACAACAACCTCAACATTGAAAAACAACAACAACCTCAACATTGAAAAACACCAACAAATTCAACAACAACCTCAACATTGAAAAACAACAACAACCTCAACATTGAAATACACCAACAAATTCAACAACAACCTCAACATTGAAAAACACCAACAAATTCAACAACAACCTCAGCATTGAAAAACAACAACAACCTCAAGATTGAAAAACACCAACAAATTCAACAACAACCTCAACATTGAAAAACAACAACAACCTCAACATTGAAAAACACCAACAAATTCAACAACAACTTCAACATTGAAAAACACCAACAAATTCAACAACAACCACGAAATTGAAAAACACCAACAAATTCAACAACAACCTCAACATTGAAAAACAACAACAACCTCAACATTGAAAAACACCAACAAATTCAACAACATCCTCAACATTGAAAAACAACAACAACCTCAACATTGAAAAACACCAACAAATTCAACAACAACCTCAACATTGAAAAACAACAACAATCTCAACATTGAAAAACACCAACAAATTCAACAACAACCTCAACATTGAAAAACACCAACAACCTCAACATTGAAAAACACCAACAAATTCAGCAACAACCTCAACATTGAAAAACACCAACAAATTCAACAACAACATCAACATTGAAAAACACCAACAAATTCAACAAAAAACTCAACATTGAAAATCACCAACAAATTCAACAACAACCTCAACATTGAAAAACAACAACAACCTCAACATTGAAAAACAACAACAAAATCAACAACAACCTCAACATTGAAAAGGACCAACAAATTCAACAACAACCGCGAAATTGAAAAACACCAACAAATTCAACAACAGCCTCAACATTGAAAAACAACAACAACCTCAACATTGAAAAACACCAACAAATTCAACAACAACCTCAACATTGAAAAACACCAACAACCTCAACATTGAAAAACACCAACAAATTCAACAACAACCTCAACATTGAAAAACAACAACAACCTCAACATTGAAAAACACCAACAAATTCAACAACAACCTCAACATTGAAAAACACCAACAAATTCAACAACAACCTCGAAATTGAAAAACACCAACAAATTCAACAACTACCTCAACATTGAAAAACAACAACAACCTCAACTTTGAAAAACACCAACAAATTCAACAACAACCTCAACATTGAAAAACAACAACAACCTCAACATTGAAAAACACCAACAAATTCAACAACAACCTCAACATTTAAAAACAACAACAATCTCAAC
This sequence comes from Isurus oxyrinchus, assembly GCA_026770705.1. Taxonomy (NCBI): domain Eukaryota; kingdom Metazoa; phylum Chordata; class Chondrichthyes; order Lamniformes; family Lamnidae; genus Isurus; species Isurus oxyrinchus. The sequence goes on from JANJGN010000214.1 coordinate 333,820, forward strand.
ATTGAAAAACACCAACAAATTCAACAACAACCTGAACATTGAAAAACACCAACAACCTCAACATTGAAAAACACCAACAAATTCAGCAACAACCTCAACATTGAAAAACACCAACAAGTTCAACAACAACCTCAACATTGAAAAACACCAACAAATTCAACAACAAACTCAACATTGAAAAACACCAACAAATTCAACAACAACCTCAACATTGAAAAACAACAACAACCACAACATTTAAAAACACCAACAAATTCAACAACAACCTCAACATTGAAAAACAACAACAACCTCAACTTTGAAAAACACCAACAAATTCAACAACAACCTCAACATTGAAAAACAACAACAACCTCAACATTGAAAAACACCAACAAATTCAATAACAACCTCAACATTGAAAAACACCAACAAATTCAACAACAACCTCAACATTGAAAAACAACAACAAACTCAACATTGAAAAACACCAACAAATTCAACAACAACCTCCACATTGAAAAACACCAACAAATTCAACAACAACCTCAACATTGAAAGACACCAACAAATTCAACAACAACCTCAACATTGAAAAACACCAACAAATTCAACAACAACCTCAGCATTGAAAAACAACAACAACCTCAACATTGAAAAACACCAACAAATTCAACAACAACCTCAACATTGAAAAACACCAACAAACTCAACATTGAAAAACACGAACAAATTCAACAAAACCTTCAACATTGAAAAACACCAACATATTCAACAACAACTTCGAAATTGAAAAACACCAACAAATTCAACAACAACTTCAACATTGAAAAACACCAACAAATTCAACAACAACCTCGACATTGAAAAACACCATCAAATTCAACAACAACCTCAACATTGAAAAACACCAACAACCTCAAAATTGAAAAAACACCAACAAATTCACCAACAACCTCAACATTGAAAAACAACAACAACCTCAACATTGAAAAACACCAACAAATTCAACAACAACCTCAACTTTGAAAAACAACAACAACCTCATCATGGAAAAACACCAACAAATTCAACAACAACCTCAACATTGAAAAACAACAACACCCTCAAAATTGAAAAACACCAACAAATTCAAAAACAACCCCAACATTTAAAAACAACAACAACCACAACATTGAACAACAACAACAACCTCAACATTGAAAAACAACAACAAACTCAACATTGAAAAACACCAACAAATTCAACAACAACCTCAACATTGAAAAGCAACAACAACCTCAACATTGAAAAACACCAACAAATTCAACAACAACCTCAACACTGAAAAACACCAACAAATTCAACAACAACCTCAACATTGAAAAACAACAACAACCTCAACATTGAAAAACACCAACAAATTCAACAACAAACTCAACATTGAAAAACAACAACAACCTCAACATTGAAAAACACCAACAAATTCAACAACAACCTCAACATTGAAAAACACCAACAAATTCAACAACAACCTCAACATTGAAAAACACCAACAAATTCAACAACAACCTCAACAATGAAAAACAACAATAACCTCAACATTGAAAAACACCAACAAATTCAACAACAACCTCAACATTGAAAAACAACAACAACCTCAACATTGAAAAACACCAACAAATTCAACAAAAACTTCAACATTGAAAAACACCAACAAATTCAACAACAACCTCGAAATTGAAAAACACCAACAAATTCAACAACAACTTCAACATTGAAAAACACTAACAAATTCAACAACAACGTCGACATTGAAAAACACCATCAAATTCAACAACAACCTCAACATTGAAAAACACCAACAACGTCAAAATTGAAAACACACCAACAAATTCAACAACAACCTCAACATTTAAAAACAACAACAACCTCAACATTGAAAAACACCAACAAATTCAACAACAACCTCAACATTTAAAAACACCAACAAACTCAACAACAACCTCAACATTGAAAAACAACAACAACCTCAACATTGAAAAACACCAACAAATTCAACAACAACCTCAACATTGAAAAACACCAACAAATTCAACAACAAACTCAAGATTGAAAAACACCAACAAATTCAACAACCTCAACATTGAAAAACAACAACAACCTCAACATTGAAAAACACTAACACTTTCAACAATAACCTCAACATTGAAAAACACCAACAAATTCAACAACAACCTCAACATTGAAAAACAACAACAACCTCAACATTGAACAACACCAACAAATTCAACAACAACCTCAACATTGAAAAACAACAACAACCTCAACATTGAAAAACACCAACAAATTCAACAACAACCTCAACATTGAAAAATACCAACAAATTCAACAACAACCTCGAAATTGAAAAACACCAACAAATTCAACAACAACTTCAACATTGAAAAACACCAACAAATTCAACAACAACTTCGACATTGAAAAACACCATCAAATTCAACAACAACCTCAACATTGAAAAACACCAACAACCTCAAAATTGAAAAAACACCAACAAATTCAACAACAACCTCAACATTTAAAAACAACAACAACCTCAACATTGAAAAACACCAACAAATTCAACTACAACCTCAACATTGAAAGACACCAACAAATTCAACAACAACCTCAACATTGAAAACACCAACAAACTCAACAACAACCTCAACATTGAAAAACAACAACAACCTCAACATTGAAAAACAGCAACAAATTCAACAACAACCTCAACATTGAAAAACAGCAACAAATTCAACAACAAACTCAAGATTAAAAAACACCAACAAATTGAACAACCTCAACATTGAAAAACAACAACAACCTCAACATTGAAAAACACCAACAAATTCAACAACAACCTCAACATTGAAAAACACCAACAAATTCAACAACAACCTCAACATTGAAAAACAACAACAACCTCAACTTTGAAAAACACCAACAAATTCAACAACAACCTCAACATTGAAAAACAACAACAAACTCAACATAGAAAAACACCAACAAATTCAACAACAACCTCAACATTGAAAAACAACAACAACCTCAACATTGAAAAACTCCAAAAAATTCAACAATAACCTCAACATTGAAAAACAACATCAACCTCAACATTGAAAAACACCAACAAATTCAACAACAACCTCAACATTGAAAAACACCAACAAATTCAACAACAACCTCAACATTGAAAAACAACAACAACCTCAACATTGAAAAACACCAACAAATTCAACAACAACCTCAACATTGAAAAACAAAAACAACCTCAACATTGAAAAACACCAACAAATTCAACAACAACCTCAACATTGAAAAACACCAACAACTTCAACAACAACCTCAGCATTGAAAAACAACAAAAACCTCAACATTGAAAAGCAGCAACAAATTCAACAACAACCTCAACATTGAAAAACAACAACAACCTCAACATTGAAAAACACCAACAAATTCAACAACAACTTCAACATTGAAAAACACCAACAAATTCAACAACAACCACGAAATTGAAAAACACCAACAAATTCAACAACAACCTCAACATTGAAAAACAACAACAACCCCACATTGAAAAACACCAACAAATTCAACAACAACCTCAACATTGAAAAACAACAACAACCTCAACATTGAAAAACACCAACAAATTCAACAACAACCTCAACATTGAAAAACAACAACATCCTCAAAATTGAAAACACCAACAAATTCAAAAACAACCCCAACATTTAAAAACAACAACAACCACAACATTGAACAACAACAACAACCTCAACATTGAAAAACAACAACAACCTCAACATTGAAAAACACCAACAAATTCAACAACAACCTCAACACTGAAAAACACCAACAAATTCAACAACAACCTCAACATTGAAAAACAACAACAACCTCAACATTGAAAAACACCAACAAATTCAACAACAAACTCAACATTGAAAAACAACAACAACCTCAACATTGAAAAACACCAACAAATTCAACAACAACCTCAACATTGAAAAACACCAACAAATTCAACAACAACCTCAACATTGAAAAACACCAACAAATTCAACAACAACCTCAACAATGAAAAACAACAATAACCTCAACATTGAAAAACACCAACAAATTCAACAACAACCTCAACATTGAAAAACAACAACAACCTCAACATAGAAAAACACCAACAAATTCAACAAAAACTTCAACATTGAAAAACACCAACAAATTCAACAACAACCTCGAAATTGAAAAACACCAACAAATTCAACAACAACTTCAACATTGAAAAACACTAACAAATTCAACAACAACCTCGACATTGAAAAACACCATCAAATTCAACAACAACCTCAACATTGAAAAACACCAACAACCTCAAAATTGAAAACACACCAACAAATTCAACAACAACCTCAACATTTAAAAACAACAACAACCTCAACATTGAAAAACACCAACAAATTCAACAACAACCTCAACATTGAAAAACACCAACAAATTCAACAACAACCTCAACATTGAAAAACACCAACAAATTCAACAACAAACTCAAGATTGAAAAACACCAACAAATTCAACAACCTCAACATTGAAAAACAACAACAACCTCAACATTGAAAAACACTAACACTTTCAACAACAACCTCCACATTGAAAAACACCAACAAATTCAACAACAACCTCAACATTGAAAAACAACAACAACCTCAACATTGAACAACACCAACAAATTCAACAACAACCTCAACATTGAAAAACAACAACAACCTCAACATTGAAAAACACCAACAAATTCAACAACAACCTCAACATTGAAAAATACCAAAAAATTCAACAACAACTTCAACATTGAAAAACACCAACAAATTCAACAACAACTTCGACATTGAAAAACACCATCAAATTCAACAACAACCTCAACATTGAAAAACACCAACAACCTCAAAATTGAAAAAACACCAACAAATTCAACAACAACCTCAACATTTAAAAACAACAACAACCTCAACATTGAAAAACACCAACAAATTCAACTACAACCTCAACATTGAAAGACACCAACAAATTCAACAACAACCTCAACATTGAAAACACCAACAAACTCAACAACAACCTCAACATTGAAAAACAACAACAACCTCAACATTGAAAAACAGCAACAAATTCAACAACAACCTCAACATTGAAAAACACCAACAAATTCAACAACAAACTCAAGATTAAAAAACACCAACAAATTGAACAACCTCAACATTGAAAAACAACAACAACCTCAACATTGAAAAACACCAACAAATTCAACAACAACCTCAACATTGAAAAACACCAACAAATTCAACAACAACCTCAACATTGAAAAACAACAAAAACCTCAACTTTGAAAAACACCAACAAATTCAACAACAACCTCAACATTGAAAAACAACAACAAACTCAACATTGAAAAACACCAACAAATTCAACAACAACCTCAACATTGAAAAACAACAACAACCTCAACATTGAAAAACTCCAACAAATTCAACAATAACCTCAACATTGAAAAACAACATCAACCTCAACATTGAAAAACACCAACAAATTCAACAACAACCTCAACATTGAAAAACACCAACAAATTCAACAACAACCTCAACATTGAAAAACAACAACAACCTCAACATTGAAAAACACCAACAAATTCAACAACAACCTCAACATTGAAAAACAAAAACAACCTAAACATTGAAAAACACCAACAAATTCAACAACAACCTCAACATTGAAAAACACCAACAAATTCAACAACAACCTCAGCATTGAAAAACAACAAAAAACTCAACATTGAAAAACAGCAACAAATTCAACAACAACCTCAACATTGAAAAACAACAACAACCTCAACATTGAAAAACACCAACAAATTCAACAACAACTTCAACATTGAAAAACACCAACAAATTCAACAACAACCACGAAATTGAAAAACACCAACAAATTCAACAACAACCTCAACATTGAAAAACAACAACAACCTCAACATTGAAAAACACCAACAAATTCAACAACAACCTCAACATTGAAAAACAACAACAACCTCAACATTGAAAAACACCAACAAATTCAACAACAACCTGAACATTGAAAAACAACAACATCCTCAAAATTGATAAAAAAAAACAAATTCAAAAACAACCCCAACATTTAAAAACAACAACAACCACAACATTGAACAACAACAACAACCTCAACATTGAAAAACAACAACAAACTCAACATTGAAAAACACCAACAAATTCAACAACAACCTCAACATTGAAAAGCAACAACAACCTCAACATTGAAAAACACCAACAAATTCAACAACAACCTCAACACTGAAAAACACCAACAAATTCAACAACAACCTCAACATTGAAAAACAACAACAACCTCAACATTGAAAAACACCAACAAATTCAACAACAAACTCAACATTGAAAAACAACAACAACCTCAACATTGAAAAACACCAACAAATTCAACAACAACCTCAACATTGAAAAACACCAACAAATTCAACAACAACCTCAACATTGAAAAAACACCAACAAATTCAACAACAACCTCAACAATGAAAAACAACAATAACCTCAACATTGAAAAACACCAACAAATTCAACAACAACCTCAACATTGAAAAACAACAACAACCTCAACATAGAAAAACACCAACAAATTCAACAAAAACTTCAACATTGAAAAACACCAACAAATTCAACAACAACCTCGAAATTGAAAAACACCAACAAATTCAACAACAACTTCAACATTGAAAAACACTAACAAATTCAACAACAACCTCGACATTGAAAAACACCATCAAATTCAACAACAACCTCAACATTGAAAAACACCAACAACCTCAAAATTGAAAACACACCAACAAATTCAACAACAACCTCAACATTTAAAAACAACAACAACCTCAACATTGAAAAACACCAACAAATTCAACAACAACCTCAACATTTAAAAACACCAACAAACTCAACAACAACCTCAACATTGAAAAACAACAACAACCTCAACATTGAAAAACACCAACAAATTCAACAACAACCTCAACATTGAAAAACACCAACAAATTCAACAACAAACTCAAGATTGAAAAACACCAACAAATTCAAGAACCTCAACATTGAAAAACAACAACAACCTCCACATTGAAAAACACTAACACTTTCAACAACAACCTCAACATTGAAAAACACCAACAAATTCAACAACAACCTCAACATTGAAAAACAACAACAACCTCAACATTGAACAACACCAACAAATTCAACAACAACCTCAACATTGAAAAACAACAACAACCTCAACATTGAAAAACACCAACAAATTCAACAGCAACCTCAACATTGAAAAATACCAAAAAATTCAACAACAACCTCGAAATTGAAAAACACCAACAAATTCAACAACAACTTCATAATTGAAAAACACCAACAAATTCAACAACAACTTCGACATTGAAAAACACCATCAAATTCAACAACAACCTCAACATTGAAAAACACCAACAACCTCAAAATTGAAAAAACACCAACAAATTCAACAACAACCTCAACATTTAAAAACAACAACAACCTCAACATTGAAAAACACCAACAAATTCAACTACAACCTCAACATTGAAAGACACCAACAAATTCAACAACAACCTCAACATTGAAAACACCAACAAACTCAACAACAACCTCAACATTGAAAAACAACAACAACCTCAACTTTGAAAAACACCAACAAATTCAACAACAACCTCAACATTGAAAAACAACAACAAACTCAACATTGAAAAACACCAACAAATTCAACAACAACCTCAACATTGAAAAACAACAACAACCTCAACATTGAAAAACTCCAACAAATTCAACAATAACCTCAACATTGAAAAACAACATCAACCTCAACATTGAAAAACACCAACAAATTCAACAACATCCTCAACATTGAAAAACACCAACAAATTCAACAACAACCTCAACATTGAAAAACAACAACAACCTCAACATTGAAAAACACCAACAAATTCAACAACAACCTCAACATTGAAAAACAAAAACAACCTAAACATTGAAAAACACCAACAAATTCAACAACAACCTCAACATTGAAAAACACCAACAAATTCAACAACAACCTCAGCATTGAAAAACAACAAAAACCTCAACATTGAAAAACAGCAACAAATTCAACAACAACCTCAACATTGAAAAACAACAACAACCTCAACATTGAAAAACACCAACAAATTCAACAACAACTTCAACATTGAAAAACACCAACAAATTCAACAACAACCACGAAATTGAAAAACACCAACAAATTCAACAACAACCTCAACATTGAAAAACAACAACAACCTCAACATTGAAAAACACCAACAAATTCAACAACAACCTCAACATTGAAAAACAACAACAACCTCAACATTGAAAAACACCAACAAATTCAACAACAACCTGAACATTGAAAAACAACAACATCCTCAAAATTGATAAAAAAAAACAAATTCAAAAACAACCCCAACATTTAAAAACAACAACAACCACAACATTGAACAACAACAACAACCTCAACATTGAAAAACAACAACAAACTCAACATTGAAAAACACCAACAAATTCAACAACAACCTCAACATTGAAAAGCAACAACAACCTCAACATTGAAAAACACCAACAAATTCAACAACAACCTCAACACTGAAAAACACCAACAAATTCAACAACAACCTCAACATTGAAAAACAACAACAACCTCAACATTGAAAAACACCAACAAATTCAACAACAAACTCAACATTGAAAAACAACAACAACCTCAACATTGAAAAACACCAACAAATTCAACAACAACCTCAACATTGAAAAACACCAACAAATTCAACAACAACCTCAACATTGAAAAACACCAACAAATTCAACAACAACCTCAACAATGAAAAACAACAATAACCTCAACATTGAAAAACACCAACAAATTCAACAACAACCTCAACATTGAAAAACAACAACAACCTCAACATAGAAAAACACCAACAAATTCAACAAAAACTTCAACATTGAAAAACACCAACAAATTCAACAACAACCTCGAAATTGAAAAACACCAACAAATTCAACAACAACTTCAACATTGAAAAACACTAACAAATTCAACAACAACCTCGACATTGAAAAACACCATCAAATTCAACAACAACCTCAACATTGAAAAACACCAACAACCTCAAAATTGAAAACACACCAACAAATTCAACAACAACCTCAACATTTAAAAACAACAACAACCTCAACATTGAAAAACACCAACAAATTCAACAACAACCTCAACATTTAAAAACACCAACAAACTCAACAACAACCTCAACATTGAAAAACAACAACAACCTCAACATTGAAAAACACCAACAAATTCAACAACAACCTCAACATTGAAAAACACCAACAAATTCAACAACAAACTCAAGATTGAAAAACACCAACAAATTCAACAACCTCAACATTGAAAAACAACAACAACCTCAACATTGAAAAACACTAACACTTTCAACAACAACCTCAACATTGAAAAGCACCAACAAATTCAACAACAACCTCAACATTGAAAAACAACAACAACCTCAACATTGAACAACACCAACAAATTCAACAACAACCTCAACATTGAAAAACAACAACAACCTCAACATTGAAAAACACCAACAAATTCAACAGCAACCTCAACATTGAAAAATACCAAAAAATTCAACAACAACCTCGAAATTGAAAAACACCAACAAATTCAACAACAACTTCATAATTGAAAAACACCAACAAATTCAACAACAACTTCGACATTGAAAAACACCATCAAATTCAACAACAACCTCAACATTGAAAAACACCAACAACCTCAAAATTGAAAAAACACCAACAAATTCAACAACAACCTCAACATTTAAAAACAACAACAACCTCAACATTGAAAAACACCAACAAATTCAACTACAACCTCAACATTGAAAGACACCAACAAATTCAACAACAACCTCAACATTGAAAACACCAACAAACTCAACAACAACCTCAACATTGAAAAACAACAACAACCTCAACATTGAAAAACAGCAACAAATTCAACAACAACCTCAACATTGAAAAACACCAACAAATTCAACAACAAACTCAAGATTAAAAAACACCAACAAATTGAACAACCTCAACATTGAAAAACAACAACAACCTCAACATTGAAAAACACCAACAAATTCAACAACAACCTCAACATTGAAAAACACCAACAAATTCAACAACAACCTCAACATTGAAAAACAACAACAACCTCAACTTTGAAAAACACCAACAAATTCAACAACAACCTCAACATTGAAAAACAACAACAAACTCAACATTGAAAAACACCAACAAATTCAACAACAACCTCAAGATTGAAAAACAACAACAACCTCAACATTGAAATACTCCAACAAATTCAACAATAACCTCAACATTGAAAAACAACATCAACCTCAACATTGAAAAACACCAACAAATTCAACAACAACCTCAACATTGAAAAACACCAACAAATTCAACAACAACCTCAACATTGAAAAACAACAACAACCTCAACATTGAACAACACCAACAAATTCAACAACAACCTCAACATTGAAAAACAACAACAACCTCAACATTGAAAAACACCAACAAATTCAACAACAACCTCAACATTGAAAAATACCAAAAAATTCAACAACAACCTCGAAATTGAAAAACACCAACAAATTCAACAACAACTTCAACATTGAAAAACACCAACAAATTCAACAACAACTTCGACATTGAAAAACACCATCAAATTCAACAACAACCTCAACATTGAAAAACACCAACAACCTCAAAATTGAAAAAACACCAACAAATTCAACAACAACCTCAACTTTTAAAAACAACAACAACCTCAACATTGAAAAACACCAACAAATTCAACTACAACCTCAACATTGAAAGACACCAACAAATTCAACAACAACCTCAACATTGAAAACACCAACAAACTCAACAACAACCTCAACATTGAAAAACAACAACAACCTCAACATTGAAAAACAGCAACAAATTCAACAACAACCTCAACATTGAAAAACACCAACAAATTCAACAACAAACTCAAGATTAAAAAACACCAACAAATTGAACAACCTCAACATTGAAAAACAACAACAACCTCAACATTGAAAAACACCAACAAATTCAACAACAACCTCAACATTGAAAAACACCAACAAATTCAACAACAACCTCAACATTGAAAAACAACAACAACCTCAACTTTGAAAAACACCAACAAATTCAACAACAACCTCAACATTGAAAAACAACAACAAACTCAACATTGAAAAACACCAACAAATTCAACAACAACCTCAACATTGAAAAACAACAACAACCTCAACATTGAAAAACTCCAACAAATTCAACAATAACCTCAACATTGAAAAACAACATCAACCTCAACATTGAAAAACACCAACAAATTCAACAACAACCTCAACATTGAAAAACACCAACAAATTCAACAACAACCTCAACATTGAAAAACAACAACAACCTCAACATTGAAAAACACCAACAAATTCAACAACAACCTCAACATTGAAAAACAAAAACAACCTAAACATTGAAAAACACCAACAAATTCAACAACAACCTCAACATTGAAAAACACCAACAAATTCAACAACAACCTCAGCATTGAAAAACAACAAAAACCTCAACATTGAAAAACAGCAACAAATTCAACAACAACCTCAACATTGAAAAACAACAACAACCTCAACATTGAAAAACACCAACAAATTCAACAACAACTTCAACATTGAAAAACACCAACAAATTCAACAACAACCACGAAATTGAAAAACACCAACAAATTCAACAACAACCTCAACATTGAAAAACAGCAACAACCTCAACATTGAAAAACACCAACAAATTCAACAACAACCTCAACATTGAAAAACAACAACAACCTCAACATTGAAAAACACCAACAAATTCAACAACAACCTGAACATTGAAAAACAACAACATCCTCAAAATTGATAAAAAAAAACAAATTCAAAAACAACCCCAACATTTAAAAACAACAACAACCACAACATTGAACAACAACAACAACTTCAACATTGAAAAACAACAACAAACTCAACATTGAAAAACACCAACAAATTCAACAACAACCTCAACATTGAAAAGCAACAACAACCTCAACATTGAAAAACACCAACAAATTCAACAACAACCTCAACACTGAAAAACACCAACAAATTCAACAACAACCTCAACATTGAAAAACAACAACAACCTCAACATTGAAAAACACCAACAAATTCAACAACAAACTCAACATTGAAAAACAACAACAACCTCAACATTGAAAAACACCAACAAATTCAACAACAACCTCAACATTGAAAAACACCAACAAATTCAACAACAACCTCAACATTGAAAAACACCAACAAATTCAACAACAACCTCAACAATGAAAAACAACAATAACCTCAACATTGAAAAACACCAACAAATTCAACAACAACCTCAACATTGAAAAACAACAACAACCTCAACATAGAAAAACACCAACAAATTCAACAAAAACTTCAACATTGAAAAACACCAACAAATTCAACAACAACCTCGAAATTGAAAAACACCAACAAATTCAACAACAACTTCAACATTGAAAAACACTAACAATTTCAACAGCAACCTCGACATTGAAAAACACCATCAAATTCAACAACAACCTCAACATTGAAAAACACCAACAACCTCAAAATTGAAAACACACCAACAAATTCAACAACAACCTCAACATTTAAAAACAACAACAACCTCAACATTGAAAAACACCAACAAATTCAACAACAACCTCAACATTTAAAAACACCAACAAACTCAACAACAACCTCAACATTGAAAAACAACAACAACCTCAACATTGAAAAACACCAACAAATTCAACAACAACCTCAACATTGAAAAACACCAACAAATTCAACAACAAACTCAAGATTGAAAAACACCAACATATTCAACAACCTCAACATTGAAAAACAACAACAACCTCAACATTGAAAAACACTAACACTTTCAACAACAACCTCAACATTGAAAAACACCAACAAATTCAACAACAACCTCAACATTGAAAAACAACAACAACCTCAACATTGAACAACACCAACAAATTCAACAACAACCTCAACATTGAAAAACAACAACAACCTCAACATTGAAAAACACCAACAAATTCAACAGCAACCTCAACATTGAAAAATACCAAAAAATTCAACAACAACCTCGAAATTGAAAAACACCAACAAATTCAACAACAACTTCATAATTGAAAAACACCAACAAATTCAACAACAACTTCGACATTGAAAAACACCATCAAATTCAACAACAACCTCAACATTGAAAAACACCAACAACCTCAAAATTGAAAAAACACCAACAAATTCAACAACAACCTCAACATTTAAAAACAACAACAACCTCAACATTGAAAAACACCAACAAATTCAACTACAACCTCAACATTGAAAGACACCAACAAATTCAACAACAACCTCAACATTGAAAACACCAACAAACTCAACAACAACCTCAACATTGAAAAACAACAACAACCTCAACATTGAAAAACAGCAACAAATTCAACAACAACCTCAACATTGAAAAACACCAACAAATTCAACAACAAACTCAAGATTAAAAAACACCAACAAATTGAACAACCTCAACATTGAAAAACAACAACAACCTCAACATTGAAAAACACCAACAAATTCAACAACAACCTCAACATTGAAAAACACCAACAAATTCAACAACAACCTCAACATTGAAAAACAACAACAACCTCAACTTTGAAAAACACCAACAAATTCAACAACAACCTCAACATTGAAAAACAACAACAAACTCAACATTGAAAAACACCAACAAATTCAACAACAACCTCAAGATTGAAAAACAACAACAACCTCAACATTGAAATACTCCAACAAATTCAACAATAACCTCAACATTGAAAAACAACATCAACCTCAACATTGAAAAACACCAACAAATTCAACAACAACCTCAACATTGAAAAACACCAACAAATTCAACAACAACCTCAACATTGAAAAACAACAACAACCTCAACATTGAAAAACACCAACAAATTCAACAACAACCTCAGCATTGAAAAACAACAAAAACCTCAACATTGAAAAACACCAACAAATTCAACAACAACCTCAACATTGAAAAACAACAACAACCTCAACATTGAAAAACACCAACAAATTCAACAACAACTTCAACATTGAAAAACACCAACAAATTCAACAACAACCACGAAATTGAAAAACACCAACAAATTCAACAACAACCTCAACATTGAAAAACAACAACAACCTCAACATTGAAAAACACCAACAAATTCAACAACAACCTCAACATTGAAAAACAACAACAACCTCAACATTGAAAAACACCAACAAATTCAACAACAACCTCAACATTGAAAAACAACAACAATCTCAACATTGAAAAACACCAACAAATTCAACAACAACCTCAACATTGAAAAACACCAACAACCTCAACATTGAAAAACACCAACAAATTCAACAACAACCTCAACATTGAAAAACACCAACAAATTCAACAACAACATCAACATTGAAAAACACCAACAAATTCAACAACAAACTCAACATTGAAAAACACCAACAAATTCAACAACAACCTCAACATTGAAAAACAACAACAACCTCAACATTGAAAAACAACAACAAATTCAACAACAACCTCAACATTGAAAAGGACCAAGAAATTCAACAACAACCTCGAAATTGAAAAACACCAACAAATTCAACAACAGCCTCAACATTGAAAAACAACAACAACCTCATCATGGAAAAACACCAACAAATTCAACAACAACCTCAACATTGAAAAACAACAACATCCTCAAAATTGAAAAACACCAACAAATTCAACAACAACCCCAACATTTAAAAACAACAACAACCTCAACATTGAAAAACACCAACAAATTCAACAACAACCTCAACATTGAAAAACACCTACAAATTCAACAACAACCTCAACATTGAAAAACACCAACAACCTCAACATTGAAAAACACCAACAAATTCAACAACAACCTCAACATTGAAAAACAACAACAACCTCAACATTGAAAAACACCAACAAATTCAACAACAACCTCAACATTGAAAAACACCAACAAATTCAACAACAACCTCGAAATTGAAAAACACCAACAAATTCAACAACTACCTCAACATTGAAAAACAACAACAACCTCAACTTTGAAAAACACCAACAAATTCAACAACAACCTCAACATTGAAAAACAACAACAACCTCAACATTGAATAACACCAACAAATTCAACAACAACCTCAACATTGAAAAACAACAACAATCTCAACATTCAAAAACACCAACAAATTCAACAACAACCTGAACATTGAAAAACACCAACAACCTCAACATTGAAAAACACCAACAAATTCAGCAACAACCTCAACATTGAAAAACACCAACAAGTTCAACAACACCTCAACATTGAAAAACACCAACAAATTCAACAACAAACTCAACATTGAAAAACACCAACAAATTCAACAACAACCTCAACATTGAAAAACAACAACAACCTCAACATTTAAAAACACCAACAAATTCAACAACAACCTCAACATTGAAAAACAACAACAACCTCAACTTTGAAAAACACCAACAAATTCAACAACAACCTCAACATTGAAAAACAACAACAACCTCAACATTGAAAAACACCAACAAATTCAATAACAACCTCAACATTGAAAAACACCAACAAATTCAACAACAACCTCAACATTGAAAAACAACAACAAACTCAACATTGAAAAACACCAACAAATTCAACAACAACCTCAACATTGAAAAACACCAACAAATTCAACAACAACCTCAACATTGAAAGACACCAACAAATTCAACAACAACCTCAACATTGAAAAACACCAACAAATTCAACAACAACCTCAACATTGAAAAACAACAACAACCTCATCATTGAAAAACACCAACAAATTCAACAACAACCTCAACATTGAAAAACAACAACAACCTCAACATTGAAAAACACCAACAAATTCAACACAACCTCAACATTGAAAAACACCAACAAATTCAACAACAACCTCAGCATTGAAAAACAACAACAACCTCAACATTGAAAAACACCAACAAATTCAACAACAACCTCAACATTGAAAAACACCAACAAACTCAACATTGAAAAACACGAACAAATTCAACAAAAACTTCAACATTGAAAAACACCAACATATTCAACAACAACCTCGAAATTGAAAAACACCAACAAATTCAACAACAACTTCAACATTGAAAAACACCAACAAATTCAACAACAACCTCGACATTGAAAAACACCATCAAATTCAACAACAACCTCAACATTGAAAAACAACAACAACCTCAACATTGAAAAACACCAACAAATTCAACAACAACCTCAACACTGAAAAACACCAACAAATTCAACAACAACCTCAACATTGAAAAACAACAACAACCTCAACATTGAAAAACACCAACAAATTCAACAACAAACTCAACATTGAAAAACAACAACAACCTCAACATTGAAAAACACCAACAAATTCAACAACAACCTCAACATTGAAAAACACCAACAAATTCAACAACAACCTCAACATTGAAAAACACCAACAAATTCAACAACAACCTCAACAATGAAAAACAACAATAACCTCAACATTGAAAAACACCAACAAATTCAACAACAACCTCAACATTGAAAAACAACAACAACCTCAACATAGAAAAACACCAACAAATTCAACAAAAACTTCAACATTGAAAAACACCAACAAATTCAACAACAACCTCGAAATTGAAAAACACCAACAAATTCAACAACAACTTCAACATTGAAAAACACTAACAATTTCAACAACAACCTCGACATTGAAAAACACCATCAAATTCAACAACAACCTCAACATTGAAAAACACCAACAACCTCAAAATTGAAAACACACCAACAAATTCAACAACAACCTCAACATTTAAAAACAACAACAACCTCAACATTGAAAAACACCAACAAATTCAACAACAACCTCAACATTTAAAAACACCAACAAACTCAACAACAACCTCAACATTGAAAAACAACAACAACCTCAACATTGAAAAACACCAACAAATTCAACAACAACCTCAACATTGAAAAACACCAACAAATTCAACAACAAACTCAAGATTGAAAAACACCAACATATTCAACAACCTCAACATTGAAAAACAACAACAACCTCAACATTGAAAAACACTAACACTTTCAACAACAACCTCAACATTGAAAAACACCAACAAATTCAACAACAACCTCAACATTGAAAAACAACAACAACCTCAACATTGAACAACACCAACAAATTCAACAACAACCTCAACATTGAAAAACAACAACAACCTCAACATTGAAAAACACCAACAAATTCAACAGCAACCTCAACATTGAAAAATACCAAAAAATTCAACAACAACCTCGAAATTGAAAAACACCAACAAATTCAACAACAACTTCATAATTGAAAAACACCAACAAATTCAACAACAACTTCGACATTGAAAAACACCATCAAATTCAACAACAACCTCAACATTGAAAAACACCAACAACCTCAAAATTGAAAAAACACCAACAAATTCAACAACAACCTCAACATTTAAAAACAACAACAACCTCAACATTGAAAAACACCAACAAATTCAACTACAACCTCAACATTGAAAGACACCAACAAATTCAACAACAACCTCAACATTGAAAACACCAACAAACTCAACAACAACCTCAACATTGAAAAACAACAACAACCTCAACATTGAAAAACAGCAACAAATTCAACAACAACCTCAACATTGAAAAACACCAACAAATTCAACAACAAACTCAAGATTAAAAAACACCAACAAATTGAACAACCTCAACATTGAAAAACAACAACAACCTCAACATTGAAAAACACCAACAAATTCAACAACAACCTCAACATTGAAAAACACCAACAAATTCAACAACAACCTCAACATTGAAAAACAACAACAACCTCAACTTTGAAAAACACCAACAAATTCAACAACAACCTCAACATTGAAAAACAACAACAAACTCAACATTGAAAAACACCAACAAATTCAACAACAACCTCAAGATTGAAAAACAACAACAACCTCAACATTGAAATACTCCAACAAATTCAACAATAACCTCAACATTGAAAAACAACATCAACCTCAACATTGAAAAACACCAACAAATTCAACAACAACCTCAACATTGAAAAACACCAACAAATTCAACAACAACCTCAACATTGAAAAACAACAACAACCTCAACATTGAAAAACACCAACAAATTCAACAACAACCTCAGCATTGAAAAACAACAAAAACCTCAACATTGAAAAACACCAACACATTCAACAACAACCTCAACATTGAAAAACAACAACAACCTCAACATTGAAAAACACCAACAAATTCAACAACAACTTCAACATTGAAAAACACCAACAAATTCAACAACAACCACGAAATTGAAAAACACCAACAAATTCAACAACAACCTCAACATTGAAAAACAACAACAACCTCAACATTGAAAAACACCAACAAATTCAACAACAACCTCAACATTGAAAAACAACAACAACCTCAACATTGAAAAACACCAACAAATTCAACAACAACCTCAACATTGAAAAACAACAACAATCTCAACATTGAAAAACACCAACAAATTCAACAACAACCTCAACATTGAAAAACACCAACAACCTCAACATTGAAAAACACCAACAAATTCAACAACAACCTCAACATTGAAAAACACCAACAAATTCAACAACAACATCAACATTGAAAAACACCAACAAATTCAACAACAAACTCAACATTGAAAAACACCAACAAATTCAACAACAACCTCAACATTGAAAAACAACAACAACCTCAACATTGAAAAACAACAACAAATTCAACAACAACCTCAACATTGAAAAGGACCAAGAAATTCAACAACAACCTCGAAATTGAAAAACACCAACAAATTCAACAACAGCCTCAACATTGAAAAACAACAACAACCTCATCATGGAAAAACACCAACAAATTCAACAACAACCTCAACATTGAAAAACAACAACATCCTCAAAATTGAAAAACACCAACAAATTCAACAACAACCCCAACATTTAAAAACAACAACAACCTCAACATTGAAAAACACCAACAAATTCAACAACAACCTCAACATTGAAAAACACCTACAAATTCAACAACAACCTCAACATTGAAAAACACCAACAACCTCAACATTGAAAAACACCAACAAATTCAACAACAACCTCAACATTGAAAAACAACAACAACCTCAACATTGAAAAACACCAACAAATTCAACAACAACCTCAACATTGAAAAACACCAACAAATTCAACAACAACCTCGAAATTGAAAAACACCAACAAATTCAACAACTACCTCAACATTGAAAAACAACAACAACCTCAACTTTGAAAAACACCAACAAATTCAACAACAACCTCAACATTGAAAAACAACAACAACCTCAACATTGAATAACACCAACAAATTCAACAACAACCTCAACATTGAAAAACAACAACAATCTCAACATTCAAAAACACCAACAAATTCAACAACAACCTGAACATTGAAAAACACCAACAACCTCAACATTGAAAAACACCAACAAATTCAGCAACAACCTCAACATTGAAAAACACCAACAAGTTCAACAACAACCTCAACATTGAAAAACACCAACAAATTCAACAACAAACTCAACATTGAAAAACACCAACAAATTCAACAACAACCTCAACATTGAAAAACAACAACAACCTCAACATTTAAAAACACCAACAAATTCAACAACAACCTCAACATTGAAAAACAACAACAACCTCAACTTTGAAAAACACCAACAAATTCAACAACAACCTCAACATTGAAAAACAACAACAACCTCAACATTGAAAAACACCAACAAATTCAATAACAACCTCAACATTGAAAAACACCAACAAATTCAACAACAACCTCAACATTGAAAAACAACAACAAACTCAACATTGAAAAACACCAACAAATTCAACAACAACCTCAACATTGAAAAACACCAACAAATTCAACAACAACCTCAACATTGAAAGACACCAACAAATTCAACAACAACCTCAACATTGAAAAACACCAACAAATTCAACAACAACCTCAACATTGAAAAACAACAACAACCTCATCATTGAAAAACACCAACAAATTCAACAACAACCTCAACATTGAAAAACAACAACAACCTCAACATTGAAAAACACCAACAAATTCAACACAACCTCAACATTGAAAAACACCAACAAATTCAACAACAACCTCAGCATTGAAAAACAACAACAACCTCAACATTGAAAAACACCAACAAATTCAACAACAACCTCAACATTGAAAAACACCAACAAACTCAACATTGAAAAACACGAACAAATTCAACAAAAACTTCAACATTGAAAAACACCAACATATTCAACAACAACCTCGAAATTGAAAAACACCAACAAATTCAACAACAACTTCAACATTGAAAAACACCAACAAATTCAACAACAACCTCGACATTGAAAAACACCATCAAATTCAACAACAACCTCAACATTGAAAAACACCAACAACCTCAAAATTGAAAAAACACCAACAAATTCAACAACAACCTCAACATTTAAAAACAACAACAACCTCAACATTGAAAAACACCAACAAATTCAACAACAACCTCAACATTGAAAGACACCAACAAATTCAACAACAACCTCAACATTGAAAAACACCAACAAACTCAACAACAACCTCAACATTGAAAAACAACAACAACCTCAACATTGAAAAACAGCAACAAATTCAACAACAACCTCAACATTGAAAAACACCAACAAATTCAACAACAAACTCAAGATTGAAAAACACCAACAAATTCAACAACCTCAACATTGAAAAACAACAACAACCTCAACATTGAAAAACACCAACAAATTCAACAACAACCTCAACATTGAAAAACACCAACAAATTCAACAACAACCTCAACATTGAAAAACAACAACAACCTCAACTTTGAAAAACACCAACAAATTCAACAACAACCTCAACATTGAAAAACAACAACAAACTCAACATTGAAAAACACCAACAAATTCAACAACAACCTCAACATTGAAAAACAACAACAACCTCAACATTGAAAAACTCCAACAAATTCAACAATAACCTCAACATTGAAAAACAACATCAACCTCAACATTGAAAAACACCAACAAATTCAACAACAACCTCAACATTGAAAAACACCAACAAATTCAACAACAACCTCAACATTGAAAAACAACAACAACCTCAACATTGAAAAACACCAACAAATTCAACAACAACCTCAACATTCAAAAACAACAACAACCTCAACATTGAAAAACACCAACAAATTCAACAACAACCTCAACATTGAAAAACACCAACAAATTCAACAACAACCTCAGCATTGAAAAACAACAACAACCTCAACATTGAAAAACACCAACAAATTCAATAACAACCTCAACATTGAAAAACAACAACAACCTCAACATTGAAAAACACCAACAAATTCAACAACAACTTCAACATTGAAAAACACCAACAAATTCAACAACAACCACGAAATTGAAAAACACCAACAAATTCAACAACAACCTCAACATTGAAAAACAACAACAACCTCAACATTGAAAAACACCACCAAATTCAACAACAACCTCAACATTGAAAAACAACAACAACCTCAACATTGAAAAACACCAACAAATTCAACAACAACCTCAACATTGAAAAACAACAACAATCTCAACATTGAAAAACACCAACAAATTCAACAA
Organism: Isurus oxyrinchus; assembly: GCA_026770705.1. Classification (NCBI taxonomy): domain Eukaryota; kingdom Metazoa; phylum Chordata; class Chondrichthyes; order Lamniformes; family Lamnidae; genus Isurus; species Isurus oxyrinchus. The sequence goes on from JANJGN010000214.1 coordinate 355,956, forward strand.
CAACCTCAACATTGAGAAACACCAACAACCACAACATTGAAAAACACCAACAAATTCAGCAACAACCTCAACATTGAAAAACACCAACAAATTCAACAACAACCTCAACATTGAAAAACACCAACAAATTCAACAACAAACTCAACATTGAAAAACACCAACAAATTCAACAACAACCTCAACATTGAAAAACAACAACAACCTCAACATTGAAAAACACCAACAAATTCAACAACAACCTCAACATTGAAAAGGACCAACAAATTCAACAACAACCTCAACATTGAAAAACAACAACAACCTCAACATTGAAAAAGACAAACAAATTCAACAACAACCTCAACATTGAAAAACAACAACAACCTCAACATTGAAAAACACCAACAAATTCAACAACAACCTCAACATTGAAAAACAACAGCAACCTCAACATTGAAAAACACCAACAAATTCAACAACAACCTCAACATTGAAAAACAGCAACAACATCAACATTGAAAAACACCAATAAATTCAATAACAACCTCAACATTGAAAAACACCAACAAATTCAACAACAACCTCAGCATTGAGAAACAACAACAACCTCAACATTGAAAAACACCAACAAATTCAACAACAACCTCAACATTGAAAAACAACAACAACCTCAACATTGAAAAACACCAACAAATTCAATAACAACCTCAACATTGAAAAACACCAACAAATTCAACAACAACCTCAACATTGAAAAACAACAACAAACTCAACATTGAAAAACACCAACAAATTCAACAACAACCTCAACATTGAAAAACACCAACAAATTCAACAACAACCTCAACATTGAAAGACACCAACAAATTCAACAACAACCTCAACATTGAAAAACACCAACAAATTCAACAACAACCTCAACATTGAAAAACAACAACAACCTCATCATTGAAAAACACCAACAAATTCAACAACAACCTCAACATTGAAAAACAACAACAACCTCAACATTGAAAAACACCAACAAATTCAACACAACCTCAACATTGAAAAACACCAACAAATTCAACAACAACCTCAGCATTGAAAAACAACAACAACCTCAACATTGAAAAACACCAACAAATTCAACAACAACCTCAACATTGAAAAACACCAACAAACTCAACATTGAAAAACACGAACAAATTCAACAAAAACTTCAACATTGAAAAACACCAACATATTCAACAACAACCTCGAAATTGAAAAACACCAACAAATTCAACAACAACTTCAACATTGAAAAACACCAACAAATTCAACAACAACCTCGACATTGAAAAACACCATCAAATTCAACAACAACCTCAACATTGAAAAACACCAACAACCTCAAAATTGAAAAAACACCAACAAATTCAACAACAACCTCAACATTTAAAAACAACAACAACCTCAACATTGAAAAACACCAACAAATTCAACAACAACCTCAACATTGAAAGACACCAACAAATTCAACAACAACCTCAACATTGAAAAACACCAACAAACTCAACAACAACCTCAACATTGAAAAACAACAACAACCTCAACATTGAAAAACAGCAACAAATTCAACAACAACCTCAACATTGAAAAACACCAACAAATTCAACAACAAACTCAAGATTGAAAAACACCAACAAATTCAACAACCTCAACATTGAAAAACAACAACAACCTCAACATTGAAAAACACCAACAAATTCAACAACAACCTCAACATTGAAAAACACCAACAAATTCAACAACAACCTCAACATTGAAAAACAACAACAACCTCAACTTTGAAAAACACCAACAAATTCAACAACAACCTCAACATTGAAAAACAACAACAAACTCAACATTGAAAAACACCAACAAATTCAACAACAACCTCAACATTGAAAAACAACAACAACCTCAACATTGAAAAACTCCAACAAATTCAACAATAACCTCAACATTGAAAAACAACATCAACCTCAACATTGAAAAACACCAACAAATTCAACAACAACCTCAACATTGAAAAACACCAACAAATTCAACAACAACCTCAACATTGAAAAACAACAACAACCTCAACATTGAAAAACACCAACAAATTCAACAACAACCTCAACATTCAAAAACAACAACAACCTCAACATTGAAAAACACCAACAAATTCAACAACAACCTCAACATTGAAAAACACCAACAAATTCAACAACAACCTCAGCATTGAAAAACAACAACAACCACAACATTGAAAAACACCAACAAATTCAATAACAACCTCAACATTGAAAAACAACCACAACCTCAACATTGAAAAACACCAACAAATTCAACAACAACTTCAACATTGAAAAACACCAACAAATTCAACAACAACCACGAAATTGAAAAACACCAACAAATTCAACAACAACCTCAACATTGAAAAACAACAACAACCTCAACATTGAAAAACACCACCAAATTCAACAACAACCTCAACATTGAAAAACAACAACAACCTCAACATTGAAAAACACCAACAAATTCAACAACAACCTCAACATTGAAAAACAACAACAATCTCAACATTGAAAAACACCAACAAATTCAACAACAACCTCAACATTGAGAAACACCAACAACCTCAACATTGAAAAACACCAACAAATTCAGCAACAACCTCAACATTGAAAAACACCAACAAATTCAACAACAACCTCAACATTGAAAAACAGCAACAAATTCAACAACAAACTCAACATTGAAAAACACCAACAAATTCAACAACAACCTCAACATTGAAAAACAACAACAACCTCAACATTGAAAAACACCAACAAATTCAACAACAACCTCAACATTGAAAAGGACCAACAAATTCAACAACAACCTCAACATTGAAAAACAACAACAACCTCAACATTGAAAAAGACAAACAAATTCAACAACAACCTCAACATTGAAAAACAACAACAACCTCAACATTGAAAAACACCAACAAATTCAACAACAACCTCAACATTGAAAAACAACAGCAACCTCAACATTGAAAAACACCAACAAATTCAACAACAACCTCAACATTGAAAAACAGCAACAACCTCAACATTGAAAAACACCAACAAATTCAATAACAACCTCAACATTGAAAAACACCAACAAATTCAACAACAACCTCAGCATTGAGAAACAACAACAACCTCAACATTGAAAAACACCAACAAATTCAACAACATCCTCAACATTGAAAAACAACAACAACCTCAACATTGAAAAACACCAACAAATTCAACAAAAACTTCAACATTGAAAAACACCAACAAATTCAAAAACAACCTCAAAATTGAAAAACACCAACAAATTCAACAACAACTTCAACATTGAAAAACACCAACAAATTCAACAACAACCTCAACATTGAAAAACACCAACAAACTCAACATTGAAAAGCACCAACAAATTCAACAACAACCTCAACTTTGAAAAACACCAACAAATTCAACAACAACCTCAACATTGAAAAACACCAACAAACACAACAACAACCTCAACATTGAAAAACAACAACAACCTCAACATTGAAAAACACCAACAAATTCAACAACAACCTCAACATTGAAAAACAACAACAACCTCAACATTGAAAAACACCAACAAATTCAATAACAACCTCAACATTGAAAAACACCAACAAATTCAACAACAACCTCATCATTGAAAAACAACAACAAACTCAACGTTGAAAAACACCAACAAATTCAACAACAACTTCAACATTGAAAAACAACAACAACCTCAACATTGAAAAACACCAACAAATTCAACAACAACTTCAACATTGAAAAACACCAACAAATTCAACAACATCCTCAACATTGAAAAACAACAACAACCTCAACATTGAAAAACACCAACAACCTCAAAATTGAAAAAACACCAACAAATTCAACAACAACCTCAACATTTAAAAACAACAACAACCTCAACATTGAAAAACACCAACAAATTCAACAACAACCTCAACATTGAAAGACACCAACAAATTCAACAACAACCTCAACATGGAAAAACACCAACAAACTCAACAACAACCTCAACATTGAAAAACAACAACAACCTCAACATTGAAAAACAGCAACAAATTCAACAACAACCTCAACATTGAGAAACAGCAACAAATTCAACAACAAACTCAAGATTGAAAAACACCAACAAATTCAACAACCTCAACATTGAAAAACAACAACAACCTCAACATTGAAAAACACCAAGAAATTCAACAACAACCTCAACATTGAAAAACACCAACAAATTCAACAACCTCAACATTGAAAAACAACAACAACCTCAACTTTGAAAAACACCAACAAATTCAACAACAACCTCAACATTGAAAAACAACAAATTCAATAACATCCTCAACATTGAAAAACACCAACAAATTCAACAACAACCTCAACATTGAAAGACACCAACAAATTCAACAACAACCTCAACATTGAAAAACACCAACAAACTCAACAACAACCTCAACATTGAAAAACAACAACAACCTCAACATTGAAAAACAGCAACAAATTCAACAACAACCTCAACATTGAAAAACACCAACAAATTCAACAACAAACTCAAGATTGAAAAACACCAACAAATTCAACAACCTCAACATTGAAAAACAACAACAACCTCAACATTGAAAAACACCAACAAATTCAACAACAACCTCAACATTGAAAAACAACAACAACCTCAACATTGAAAAACTCCAACAAATTCAACAATAACCTCAACATTGAAAAACAACATCAACCTCAACATTGAAAAACACCAACAAATTCAACAACAACCTCAAATTGAAAAACACCATCAATTTCAACAACAACCTCAACATTGAAAAACACCAACAAATTCAACAACAACCTCATCATTGAAAAACAACAACAAACTCAACGTTGAAAAACACCAACAAATTCAACAACAACTTCAACATTGAAAAACAACAACAACCTCAACATTGAAAAACACCAACAAATTCAACAACAACTTCAACATTGAAAAACACCAACAAATTCAACAACATCCTCAACATTGAAAAACAACAACAACCTCAACATTGAAAAACACCAACAACCTCAAAATTGAAAAAACACCAACAAATTCAACAACAACCTCAACATTTAAAAACAACAACAACCTCAACATTGAAAAACACCAACAAATTCAACAACAACCTCAACATTGAAAGACACCAACAAATTCAACAACAACCTCAACATTGAAAAACAACAGCAACCTCAACATTGAAAAACACCAACAAATTCAACAATAACCTCAACATTGAAAAACAACATCAACCTCAACATTGAAAAACACCAACAAATTCAACAACAACCTCAACATTGAAAAACACCAACAAATTCAACAACAACCTCAACATTGAAAAACAACAACAACCTCAACATTGAAAAACACCAACAAATTCAACAACAACCTCAACATTGAAAAACAACAACAACCTCAACATTGAAAAACACCAACAAATTCAACAACAACCTCAACATTGAAAAACACCAACAAATTCAACAACAACCTCAGCATTGAAAAACAACAACAACCTCAACAATGAAAAACACCAACAAATTCAACAACAACCTCAACATTGAAAAACAACAACAACCTCAACATTGAAAAACACCAAGAAATTCAACAACAACTTCAACATTGAAAAACACCAACAAATTCAACAACAACCTCGAAATTGAAAAACACCATCAATTTCAACAACAACCTCAACATTGAAAAACACCAACAAATTCAACAACAACCTTAGCATTGAAAAACAACAACAACCTCAACATTGAAAAACACCAACAAATTCAACAACAACCTCAACATTGAAAAACAACAACAACCTCAACATTGAAAAACACCAACAAATTCAACAACAACCTCAACATTGAAAAACAACAACAATCTCAACATTGAAAAACACCAAAAAATTCAACAACAACCTCAACATTGAAAAACAGCAACAGCCTCAACATTGAAAAACACCAACAAATTCAGCAACAACCTCAACATTGAAAAACACCAACAAATTCAACAACAACCTCAACATTGAAAAACACAAACAAATTCAACAACAAACTCAACATTGAAAATCACCAACAAATTCAACAACAACCTCAACATTGAAAAACAACAACAACCTCAACATTGAAAAACACCAACAAATTCCACAACAACCTCAACATTGAAAAGCACCAACAAATTCAACAACAACCTCATCATTGAAAAACAACAACAACCTCGAAATTGAAAAACACCAACAAATTCAACAACAACTTCAACATTGAAAAACACCAACAAATTCAACAACAACCTCGACATTGAAAAACACCATCAAATTCAACAACAACCTCAACATTGAAAAACACCAACAACCTCAAAATTGAAAAAACACCAACAAATTCAACAACAACCTCAACATTTAAAAACAACAACAACCTCAACATTGAAAAACACCAACAAATTCAACAACAACCTCAACATTGAAAGACACCAACAAATTCAACAACAACCTCAACATTGAAAAACACCAACAAACTCAACAACAACCTCAACATTGAAAAACAACAACAACCTCAACATTGAAAAACAGCAACAAATTCAACAACAACCTCAACATTGAAAAACACCAACAAATTCAACAACAAACTCAAGATTGAAAAACACCAACAAATTCAACAACCTCAACATTGAAAAACAACAACAACCTCAACATTGAAAAACACCAACAAATTCAACAACAACCTCAACATTGAAAAACACCAACAAATTCAACAACAACCTCAACATTGAAAAACAACAACAACCTCAACTTTGAAAAACACCAACAAATTCAACAACAACCTCAACATTGAAAAACAACAACAAACTCAACATTGAAAAACACCAACAAATTCAACAACAACCTCAACATTGAAAAACAACAACAACCTCAACATTGAAAAACTCCAACAAATTCAACAATAACCTCAACATTGAGAAACAACATCAACCTCAACATTGAAAAACACCAACAAATTCAACAACAACCTCAACATTGAAAAACACCAACAAATTTAACAACAACCTCAACATTGAAAAACAACAACAACCTCAACATTGAAAAACACCAACAAATTCAACAACAACCTCAACATTGAAAAACAACAACAACCTCAACATTGAAAAACACCAACAAATTCAACAACAACCTCAACATTGAAAAACACCAACAAATTCAACAACAACCTCAGCATTGAAAAACAACAACAACCTCAACATTGAAAAACACCAACAAATTCAATAACAACCTCAACATTGAAAAACAACAACAACCTCAACATTGAAAAACACCAACAAATTCAACAACAACTTCAACATTGAAAAACACCAACAAATTCAACAACAACCACGAAATTGAAAAACACCAACAAATTCAACAACAACCTCAACATTGAAAAACAACAACAACCTCAACATTGAAAAACACCACCAAATTCAACAACAACCTCAACATTGAAAAACAACAACAACCTCAACATTGAAAAACACCAACAAATTCAACAACAACCTCAACATTGAAAAACAACAACAATCTCAACATTGAAAAACACCAACAAATTCAACAACAACCTCAACATTGAGAAACACCAACAACCTCAACATTGAAAAACACCAACAAATTCAGCAACAACCTCAACATTGAAAAACACCAACAAATTCAACAACAACCTCAACATTGAAAAACACCAACAAATTCAACAACAAACTCAACATTGAAAAACACCAACAAATTCAACAACAACCTCAACATTGAAAAACAACAACAACCTCAACATTGAAAAACACCAACAAATTCAACAACAACCTCAACATTGAAAAGGACCAACAAATTCAACAACAACCTCAACATTGAAAAACAACAACAACCTCAACATTGAAAAAGACAAACAAATTCAACAACAACCTCAACATTGAAAAACAACAACAACCTCAACATTGAAAAACACCAACAAATTCAACAACAACCTCAACATTGAAAAACAACAGCAACCTCAACATTGAAAAACACCAACAAATTCAACAACTACCTCAACATTGAAAAACAGCAACAACCTCAACATTGAAAAACACCAACAAATTCAATAACAACCTCAACATTGAAAAACACCAACAAATTCAACAACAACCTCAGCATTGAGAAACAACAACAACCTCAACATTGAAAAACACCAACAAATTCAACAACATCCTCAACATTGAAAAACAACAACAACCTCAACATTGAAAAACACCAACAAATTCAACAAAAACTTCAACATTGAAAAACACCAACAAATTCAAAAACAACCTCAAAATTGAAAAACACCAACAAATTCAACAACAACTTCAACATTGAAAAACACCAACAAATTCAACAACAACCTCAACATTGAAAAACACCAACAAACTCAACATTGAAAAGCACCAACAAATTCAACAACAACCTCAACATTGAAAAACACCAACAAATTCAACAACAACCTCAACATTGAAAAACACCAACAAACACAACAACAACCTCAACATTGAAAAACAACAACAACCTCAACATTGAAAAACACCAACAAATTCAACAACAACCTCAACATTGAAAAACAACAACAACCTCAACATTGAAAAACACCAACAAATTCAATAACAACCTCAACATTGAAAAACACCAACAAATTCAACAACAACCTCATCATTGAAAAACAACAACAAACTCAACGTTGAAAAACACCAACAAATTCAACAACAACTTCAACACTGAAAAACAACAACAACCTCAACATTGAAAAACACCAACAAATTCAACAACAACTTCAACTTTGAAAAACACCAACAAATTCAACAACATCCTCAACATTGAAAAACAACAACAACCTCAACATTGAAAAACACCAACAACCTCAAAATTGAAAAAACACCTACAAATTCAACAACAACCTCAACATTTAAAAACAACAACAACCTCAACATTGAAAAACACCAACAAATTCAACAACAACCTCAACATTGAAAGACACCAACAAATTCAACAACAACCTCAACATTGAAAAACACCAACAAACTCAACAACAACCTCAACATTGAAAAACAACAACAACCTCAACATTGAAAAACAGCAACAAATTCAACAACAACCTCAACATTGAAAAACAGCAACAAATTCAACAACAAACTCAAGATTGAAAAACACCAACAAATTCAACAACCTCAACATTGAAAAACAACAACAACCTCAACATTGAAAAACACCAAGAAATTCAACAACAACCTCAACATTGAAAAAGACCAACAAATTCAACAACAACCTCAACATTGAAAAACAACAACAACCTCAACTTTGAAAAACACCAACAAATTCAACAACAACCTCAACATTGAAAAACAACAAATTCAATAACAACCTCAACATTGAAAAACACCAACAAATTCAACAACAACCTCAACATTGAAAAACAACAGCAACCTCAACATTGAAAAACACCAACAAATTCAACAATAACCTCAACATTGAAAAACAACATCAACCTCAACATTGAAAAACACCAACAAATTCAACAACAACCTCAACATTGAAAAACACCAACAAATTCAACAACAACCTCAACATTGAAAAACAACAACAACCTCAACATTGAAAAACACCAACAAATTCAACAACAACCTCAACATTGAAAAACAACAACAACCTCAACATTGAAAAACACCAACAAATTCAACAACAACCTCAACATTGAAAAACACCAACAAATTCAACAACAACCTCAGCATTGAAAAACAACAACAACCTCAACAATGAAAAACACCAACAAATTCAACAACAACCTCAACATTGAAAAACAACAACAACCTCAACATTGAGAAACACCAAGAAATTCAACAACAACTTCAACATTGAAAAACACCAACAAATTCAACAACAACCTCGAAATTGAAAAACACCATCAATTTCAACAACAACCTCAACATTGAAAAACACCAACAAATTCAACAACAACCTTAGCATTGAAAAACAACAACAACCTCAACATTGAAAAACACCAACAAATTCAACAACAACCTCAACATTGAAAAACAACAACAACCTCAACATTGAAAAACACCAACAAATTCAACAACAACCTCAACATTGAAAAACAACAACAATCTCAACATTGAAAAACACCAAAAAATTCAACAACAACCTCAACATTGAAAAACAGCAACAGCCTCAACATTGAAAAACACCAACAAATTCAGCAACAACCTCAACATTGAAAAACACCAACAAATTCAACAACAACCTCAACATTGAAAAACACCAACAAATTCAACAACAAACTCAACATTGAAAATCACCAACAAATTCAACAACTACCTCAACATTGAAAAACAACAACAACCTCAACATTGAAAAACACCAACAAATTCCACAACAACCTCAACATTGAAAAGCACCAACAAATTCAACAACAACCTCATCATTGAAAAACAACAACAACCTCAACATTGAAAAACACCAACAAATTCAACAACAACCTCAACATTGAAAAACAACAACAACCTCAACATTGAAAAACACCAACAAATTCAACAACAACCTCAACATTGAAAAACAACAACAACCTCAACATTGAAAAACACCAACAAATTCAACAACAACCTCAACATTGAAAAACAACAACAACCTCAACATTGAAAAACACCAACAAATTCAATAACAACCTCAACATTGAAAAACACCAACAAATTCAACAACAACCTCAGCATTGAAAAACAACAACAACCTCAACATTGAAAAACACCAACAAATTCAACAACATCCTCAACATTGAAAAACAACAACAACCTCAACATTGAAAAACACCAACAAATTCAACAAAAACTTCAACATTGAAAAACACCAGCAAATTCAACAACAACCTCGAAATTGAAAAACACCAACAAATTCAACAACAACTTCAAGATTGAAAAACAACAACAAATTCAACAACAACCTCGACATTGAAAAACACCATCAAATTCAACAACAACCTCAACATTGAAAAACACCAACAAATTCAACTAAAACTTCAACATTGAAAAACACCAGCAAATTCAACAACAACCTCGAAATTGAAAAACACCAACAAATTCAACAACAACTTCAACATTGAAAAACACCAACAAATTCAACAACAACTTCAACATTGAAAAACACCAACAAATTCAACAACATCCTCAACATTGAAAAACAAAAACAACCTCAACATTGAAAAACACCAACAAACTCAAAATTGAAAAAACACCAACATATTCAACAACAACCTCAACATTTAAAAACAACAACAACCTCAACATTGAAAAACACCAACAAATTCAACAACAACCTCAACATTGAAAGACACCAACAAATTCAACAACAACCTCAACATTGAAAAACACCAACAAACTCAACAACAACCTCAACATTGAAAAACAACAACAACCTCAACATTGAAAAACAGCAACAAATTCAACAACAACCTCAACATTGAAAAACACCAGCAAATTCAACAACAAACTCAAGATTGAAAAACACCAACAAATTCAACAACCTCAACATTGAAAAACAACAACAACCTCAACATTGAAAAACACCAAGAAATTCAACAACAACCTCAACATTGAAAAACACCAACAAATTCAACAACAACCTCAACATTGAAAAACAACAACAACCTCAACTTTGAAAAACACCAACAAATTCAACAACAACCTCAACATTGAAAAACAACAAATTCAATAACAACCTCAACATTGAAAAACACCAACAAATTCAACAACAACCTCAACATTGAAAAACAACAGCAACCTCCACATTGAAAAACACCAACAAATTCAACAATAACCTCAACATTGAAAAACAACATCAACCTCAACATTGAAAAACACCAACAATTTCAACAACAACCTCAACATTGAAAAACACCAACAAATTCAACAACAACCTCAACATTGAAAAACAACAACAACCTCAACATTGAAAAACACCAACAAATTCAACAACAACCTCAACATTGAAAAACACCAACAAATTCAACAACAACCTCAGCATTGAAAAACAACAACAACCTCAACAATGAAAAACACCAACAAATTCAACAACAACCTCAACATTGAAAAACAACAACAAACTCAACATTGAAAAACACCAACAAATTCAACAACAACTTCAACATTGAAAAACACCAACAAATTCAACAACAACCTCGAAATTGAAAAACACCAACAATTTCAACAACAACCTCAACATTGAAAAACACCAACAAATTCAACAACAACCTTAGCATTGAAAAACAACAACAACATGAACATTGAAAAACACCAACAAATTCAACAACAACCTCAACATTGAAAAACAACAACAACCTCAACATTGAAAAACACCAACAAATTCAACAACAACCTCAACATTGAAAAACAACAACAATCTCAACATTGAAAAACGCCAAAAAATTCAACAACAACCTCAACATTGAAAAACAGCAACAGCCTCAACATTGAAAAACACCAACAAATTCAGCAACAACCTCAACATTGAAAAACACCGACAAATTCAACAACAACCTCAACATTGAAAAACACCAACAAATTCAACAACAAACTCAACATTGAAAATCACCAACAAATTCAACAACAACCTCAACATTGAAAAACAACAACAACCTCAACATTGAAAAACACCAACAAATTCCACAACAACCTCAACATTGAAAAGCACCAACAAATTCAACAACAACCTCATCATTGAAAAACAACAACAACCTCAACATTGAAAAACACCAACAAATTCAACAACAACCTCAACATTGAAAAACAACAACAACCTCAACATTGAAAAACACCAACAAATTCAACAACAACCTCAACATTGAAAAACAACAACAACCTCAACATTGAAAAACACCAACAAATTCAACAACAACCTCAACATTGAAAAACAAGAACAACCTCAACATTGAAAAACTCCAACAAATTCAATAACAACCTCAACATTGAAAAACACCAACAAATTCAACAACAACCTCAGCATTGAAAAACAACAACAACCTCAACATTGAAAAACACCAACAAATTCAACAACATCCTCAACATTGAAAAACAACAACAACCTCAACATTGAAAAACACCAACAAATTCAACAAAAACTTCAACATTGAAAAACACCAGCAAATTCAACAACAACCTCGAAATTGAAAAACACCAACAAATTCAACAACAACTTCAACATTGAAAAACACCAACAAATTCAACAACAACCTCGACATTGAAAAACACCATCAAATTCAACAACAACCTCAACATTGAAAAACACCAACAACCTCAAAATTGAAAAAAACCAACAAATTCAACAACTACCTCAACATTTAAAAACAACAACAACCTCAACATTGAAACACACCAACAAATTCAACAACAACCTCATCATTGAAAAACACCAACAAATTAAACAACAACCTCAACATTGAAAAACACCAACAAACTCAACAACAACCTCAACATTGAAAAACAACAACAACCTCAACATTGAAAAACACCAACAAATTCAACAACAACTTCAACATTGAAAAACACCAACAAATTCAACAACATCCTCAACATTGAAAAACAACAACAACCTCAACATTGAAAAACACCAACAACCTCAAAATTGAAAAAACACCAACAAATTCAACAACAACCTCAACATTTAAAAACAACAACAACCTCAACATTGAAAAACACCAACAAATTCAACAACAACCTCAACATTGAAAGACACCAACAAATTCAACAACAACCTCAACATTGAAAAACACCAACAAACTCAACAACAACCTCAACATTGAAAAACAACAGCAACCTCAACATTGAAAAACACCAACAAATTCAACAACAACCTCAACATTGAAAAACAGCAACAACCTCAACATTGAAAAACACCAACAAATTCAACAACAACCTCAGCATTGAGAAACAACAACAACCTCAACATTGAAAAACACCAACAAATTCAACAACATCCTCAACATTGAAAAACAACAACAACCTCAACATTGAAAAACACTAACAAATTCAACAAAAACTTCAACATTGAAAAACACCAACAAATTCAAAAACAACCTCAAAATTGAAAAAAAAACCAACAAATTCAACAACAACTTCAACATTGAAAAACACCAACAAATTCAACAACAACCTCAACATTGAAAAACACCAACAAACTCAACATTGAAAAGCACCAACAAATTCAACAACAACCTCAACATTGAAAAACACCAACAAATTCAACAACAACCTCAACATTGAAAAACACCAACAAACACAACAACAACCTCAACATTGAAAAACAACAACAACCTCAACATTGAAAAACACCAACAAATTCAACAACAACCTCAACATTGAAAAACAACAACAACCTCAACATTGAAAAACACCAACAAATTCAATAACAACCTCAACATTGAAAAACACCAACAAATTCAACAACAACCTCATCATTGAAAAACAACAACAAACTCAACGTTGAAAAACACCAACAAATTCAACAACAACTTCAACATTGAAAAACAACAACAACCTCAACATTGAAAAACACCAACAAATTCAACAACAACCTCAACATTGAAAAACACCAACAACCTCAAAATTGAAAAAACACCAACAAATTCAACAACAACCTCAACATTTAAAAACAACAACAACCTCAACATTGAAAAACACCAACAAATTCAACAACAACCTCAACATTGAAAGACACCAACAAATTCAACAACAACCTCAACATTGAAAAACACCAACAAACTCAACAACAACCTCAACATTGAAAAACAACAACAACCTCAACATTGAAAAACAGCAACATTTTCAACAACAACCTCAACATTGAAAAACAGCAACAAATTCAACAACAAACTCAAGATTGAAAAACACCAACAAATTCAACAACCTCAACATTGAAAAACAACAACAACCTCAACATTGAAAAACACCAAGAAATTCAACAACAACCTCAACATTGAAAAACACCAACAAATTCAACAACAACCTCAACATTGAAAAACAACAACAACCTCAACTTTGAAAAACACCAACAAATTCAACAACAACCTCAACATTGAAAAACAACAAATTCAATAACAACCTCAACATTGAAAAACACCAACAAATTCAACAACAACCTCAACATTGAAAAACAACAGCAACCTCAACATTGAAAAACACCAACAAATTCAACAATAACCTCAACATTGAAAAACAACATCAACCTCAACATTGAAAAACACCAACAAATTCAACAACAACCTCAACATTGAAAAACACCAACAAATTCAACAACAACCTCAACATTGAAAAACAACAACAACCTCAACATTGAAAAACACCAACAAATTCAACAACAACCTCAACATTGAAAAACAACAACAACCTCAACATTGAAAAACACCAACAAATTCAACAACAACCTCAACATTGAAAAACACCAACAAATTCAACAACAACCTCAGCATTGAAAAACAACAACAACCTCAACAATGAAAAACACCAACAAATTCAACAACAACCTCAACATTGAAAAACAACAACAACCTCAACATTGAAAAACACCAAGAAATTCAACAACAACTTCAACATTGAAAAACACCAACAAATTCAACAACAACCTCGAAATTGAAAAACACCATCAATTTCAACAACAACCTCAACATTGAAAAACACCAACAAATTCAACAACAACCTTAGCATTGAAAAACAACAACAACCTCAACATTGAAAAACACCAACAAATTCAACAACAACCTCAACATTGAAAAACAACAACAACCTCAACATTGAAAAACACCAACAAATTCAACAACAACCTCAACATTGAAAAACAACAACAATCTCAACATTGAAAAACACCAAAAAATTCAACAACAACCTCAACATTGAAAAACAGCAAGAGCCTCAACTTTGAAAAACACCAACAAATTCAGCAACAACCTCAACATTGAAAAACACCAACAAATTCAACAACAACCTCAACATTGAAAAACACCAACAAATTCAACAACAAACTCAACATTGAAAATCACCAACAAATTCAACAACAACCTCAACATTGAAAAACAACAACAACCTCAACATTGAAAAAACACCAACAAATTCCACAACAACCTCAACATTGAAAAGCACCAACAAATTCAACAACAACCTCATCATTGAAAAACAACAACAACCTCAACATTGAAAAACACCAACAAATTCAACAACAACCTCAACATTGAAAAACAACAACAACCTCAACATTGAAAAACACCAACAAATTCAACAACAACCTCAACATTGAAAAACAACAACAACCTCAACATTGAAAAACACCAACAAATTCAACAACAACCTCAACATTGAAAAACAACAACAACCTCAACATTGAAAAACACCAACAAATTCAATAACAACCTCAACATTGAAAAACACCAACAAATTCAACAACAACCTCAGCATTGAAAAACAACAACAACCTCAACATTGAAAAACACCAACAAATTCAACAACATCCTCAACATTGAAAAACAACAACAACCTCAACATTGAAAAACACCAACAAATTCAACAAAAACTTCAACATTGAAAAACACCAGCAAATTCAACAACAACCTCGAAATTGAAAAACACCAACAAATTCAACAACAACTTCAACATTGAAAAACACCAACAAATTCAACAACAACCTCGACATTGAAAAACACCATCAAATTCAACAACAACCTCAACATTGAAAAACACCAACAAATTCAACAAAAACTTCAACATTGAAAAACACCAGCAAATTCAACAACAACCTCGAAATTGAAAAACACCAACAAATTCAACAACAACTTCAACATTTAAAAACACCAACAAATTCAACAACAACTTCAACATTGAAAAACACCAACAAATTCAAAAACATCCTCAACATTGAAAAACAACAACAACCTCAACATTGAAAAACACCAACAAACTCAAAATTGAAAAAACACCAACAAATTCAACAACAACCTCAACATTTAAAAACAACAAAAACCTCAACATTGAAAAACACCAACAAATTCAACAACAACCTCAACATTGAAAGACACCAACAAATTCAACAACACCTCAACATTGAAAAACACCAACAAACTCAACAACAACCTCAACATTGAAAAACAACAACAACCTCAACATTGAAAAACAGCAACAAATTCAACAACAACCTCAACATTGAAAAACACCAGCAAATTCAACAACAAACTCAAGATTGAAAAACACCAACAAATTCAACAACCTCAACATTGAAAAACAACAACAACCTCAACATTGAAAAACACCAAGAAATTCAACAACAACCTCAACATTGAAAAACACCAACAAATTCAACAACAACCTCAACATTGAAAAACAACAACAACCTCAACTTTGAAAAACACCAACAAATTCAACAACAACCTCAACATTGAAAAACAACAAATTCAATAACAACCTCAACATTGAAAAACACCAACAAATTCAACAACAACCTCAACATTGAAAAACAACAGCAACCTCCACATTGAAAAACACCAACAAATTCAACAATAACCTCAACATTGAAAAACAACATCAACCTCAACATTGAAAAACACCAACAATTTCAACAACAACCTCAACATTGAAAAACACCAACAAATTCAACAACAACCTCAGCATTGAAAAACAACAACAACCTCAACATTGAAAAACACCAACAAATTCAACAACATCCTCAACATTGAAAAACAACAACAACCTCAACATTGAAAAACACCAACAAATTCAACAAAAACTTCAACATTGAAAAACACCAGCAAATTCAACAACAACCTCGAAATTGAAAAACACCAACAAATTCAACAACAACTTCAACATTGAAAAACACCAACAAATTCAACAACAACCTCGACATTGAAAAACACCATCAAATTCAACAACAACCTCAACATTGAAAAACACCAACAACCTCAAAATTGAAAAAAAAACCAACAAATTCAACAACTACCTCAACATTTAAAAACAACAACAACCTCAACATTGAAACACACCAACAAATTCAACAACAACCTCATCATTGAAAAACACCAACAAATTAAACAACAACCTCAACATTGAAAAACACCAACAAACTCAACAACAACCTCAACATTGAAAAACAACAACAACCTCAACATTGAAAAACACCAACAAATTCAACAACAACTTCAACATTGAAAAAACACCAACAAATTCAACAACATCCTCAACATTGAAAAACAACAACAACCTCAACATTGAAAAACACCAACAACCTCAAAATTGAAAAAACACCAACAAATTCAACAACAACCTCAACATTTAAAAACAACAACAACCTCAACATTGAAAAACACCAACAAATTCAACAACAACCTCAACATTGAAAGACACCAACAAATTCAACAACAACCTCAACATTGAAAAACACCAACAAACTCAACAACAACCTCAACATTGAAAAACAACAACAACCTCAACATTGAAAAACAGCAACAAATTCAACAACAACCTCAACATTGAAAAACACCAACAAATTCAAAAACAAACTCAAGATTGAAAAACACCAACAAATTCAACAACCTCAACATTGAAAAACAACAACAACCTCAACATTGAAAAACACCAAGAAATTCAACAACAACCTCAACATTGAAAAACACCAACAAATTCAACAACAACCTCAACATTGAAAAACAACAACAACCTCAACTTTGAAAAACACCAACAAATTCAACAACAACCTCAACATTGAAAAACAACAAATTCAATAACAACCTCAACATTGAAAAACACCAACAAATTCAACAACAACCTCAACATTGAAAAACAACAGCAACCTCAAAATTGAAAAACACCAACAAATTCAACAATAACCTCAACATTGAAAAACAACATCAACCTCAACATTGAAAAACACCAACAAATTCAACAACAACCTCAACATTGAAAAACACCAACAAATTCAACAACAACCTCAACATTGAAAAACAACAACAACCTCAACATTGAAAAACACCATCAAATTCAACAACAACCTCAACATTGAAAAACAACAACAACCTCAACATTGAAAAACACCAACAAATTCAATAACAACTTCAACATTGAAAAACACCAACAAATTCAACAACAACCTCAACATTGAAAAACAACAACAATCTCAACATTGAAAAACACCAACAAATTCAACAACAACCTCAACATTGAAAAACAACAACAACCTCAACATTGAAAAACACCAAGAAATTCAACAACAACTTCAACATTGAAAAACACCAACAAATTCAACAACAACCTCGAAATTGAAAAACACCATCAATTTCAACAACAACCTCAACATTGAAAAACACCAACAAATTCAACAACAACCTAAGCATTGAAAAACAACAACAACCTCAACATTGAAAAACACCAACAAATTCAACAACAACCTCAACATTGAAAAACAACAACAACCTCAACATTGAAAAACACCAACAAATTCAACAACAACCTCAACATTGAAAAACAACAACAATCTCAACATTGAAAAACACCAAAAAATTCAACAACAACCTCAACATTGAAAAACAGCAACAGCCTCAACATTGAAAAACACCAACAAATTCAGCAACAACCTCAACATTGAAAAACACCAACAAATTCAACAACAACCTCAACATTGAAAAACACCAACAAATTCAACAACAAACTCAACATTGAAAATCACCAACAAATTCAACAACAACCTCAACATTGAAAAACAACAACAACCTCAACATTGAAAGCACCAACAAATTCCACAACAACCTCAACATTGAAAAGCACCAACAAATTCAACAACAACCTCATCATTGAAAAACAACAACAACCTCAACATTGAAAAACACCAACAAATTCAACAACAACCTCAACATTGAAAAACAACAACAACCTCAACATTGAAAAACACCAACAAATTCAACAACAACCTCAACATTGAAAAACAAAAACAACCTCAACATTGAAAAACACCAACAAATTCAACAACAACCTCAACATTGAAAAACAACAACAACCTCAACATTGAAAAACACCAACAAATTCAATAACAACCTCAACATTGAAAAACACCAACAAATTCAACAACAACCTCAGCATTGAAAAACAACAACAACCTCAACATTGAAAAACACCAACAAATTCAACAACATCCTCAACATTGAAAAACAACAACAACCTCAACATTGAAAAACACCAACAAATTCAACAAAAACTTCAACATTGAAAAACACCAGCAAATTCAACAACAACCTCGAAATTGAAAAACACCAACAAATTCAACAACAACTTCAACATTGAAAAACACCAACAAATTCAACAACAACCTCGACATTGAAAAACACCATCAAATTCAACAACAACCTCAACATTGAAAAACACCAACAAATTCAACAAAAACTTCAACATTGAAAAACACCAGCAAATTCAACAACAACCTCGAATTTGAAAAACACCAACAAATTCAACAACAACTTCAACATTGAAAAACACCAACAAATTCAACAACAACTTCAACATTGAAAAACACCAACAAATTCAACAACATCCTCAACATTGAAAAACAACAACAACCTCAACATTGAAAAACACCAACAAACTCAAAATTGAAAAAACACCAACAAATTCAACAACAACCTCAACATTTAAAAACAACAACAACCTCAACATTGAAAAACACCAACAAATTCAACAACAACCTCAACATTGAAAGACACCAACAAATTCAACAACAACCTCAACATTGAAAAACACCAACAAACTCAACAACAACCTCAACATTGAAAAACAACAACAACCTCAACATTGAAAAACAGCAACAAATTCAACAACAACCTCAACATTGAAAAACACCAACAAATTCAACAACAAACTCAAGATTGAAAAACACCAACAAATTCAACAACCTCAACATTGAAAAACAACAACAACCTCAACATTGAAAAGCACCAAGAAATTCAACAACAACCTCAACATTGAAAAACACCAACAAATTCAACAACAACCTCAACATTGAAAAACAACAACAACCTCAACTTTGAAAAACACCAACAAATTCAACAACAACCTCAACATTGAAAAACAACAAATTCAATAACAACCTCAACATTGAAAAACACCAACAAATTCAACAACAACCTCAACATTGAAAAACAACAGCAACCTCAACATTGAAAAACACCAACAAATTCAACAATAACCTCAACATTGAAAAACAACATCAACCTCAACATTGAAAAACACCAACAAATTCAACAACAACCTCAACATTGAAAAACACCAACAAATTCAACAACAACCTCAACATTGAAAAACAACAACAACCTCAACATTGAAAAACACCAACAAATTCAACAACAACCTCAACATTGAAAAACACCAACAAATTCAACAACAACCTCAGCATTGAAAAACAACAACAACCTCAACATTGAAAAACACCAACAAACTCAACAACAACCTCAACATTGAAAAACAACAACAACCTCAACATTGAAAAACACCAACAAATTCAACAACAACTTCAACATTGAAAAACACCAACAAATTCAACAACATCCTCAACATTGAAAAACAACAACAACCTCAACATTGAAAAACACCAACAACCTCAAAATTGAAAAAACACCAACAAATTCAACAACAACCTCAACATTTAAAAACAACAACAACCTCAACATTGAAAAACACCAACAAATTCAACAACAACCTCAACATTGAAAGACACCAACAAATTCAACAACAACCTCAACATTGAAAAACACCAACAAACTCAACATTGAAAAACAGCAACAAATTCAACAACAACCTCAACATTGAAAAACACCAACAAATTCAAAAACAAACTCAAGATTGAAAAACACCAACAAATTCAACAACCTCAACATTGAAAAACAACAACAACCTCAACATTGAAAAACACCAAGAAATTCAACATCAACCTCAACATTGAAAAACACCAACAAATTCAACAACAACCTCAACATTGAAAAACAACAACAACCTCAACTTTGAAAAACACCAACAAATTCAACAACAACCTCAACATTGAAAAACAACAAATTCAATAACAACCTCAACATTGAAAAACACCAACAAATTCAACAACAACCTCAACATTGAAAAACAACAGCAACCTCAAAATTGAAAAACACCAACAAATTCAACAATAACCTCAACATTGAAAAACAACATCAACCTCAACATTGAAAAACACCAACAAATTCAACAACAACCTCAACATTGAAAAACAACAACAACCTCAACATTGAAAAACACCATCAAATTCAACAACAACCTCAACATTGAAAAACAACAACAACCTCAACATTGAAAAACACCAACAAATTAAACAACAACCTCAACATTGAAAAACACCAACAAATTCAACAACAACCTCAGCATTGAAAAACAACAACAACCTCAACAATGAAAAACACCAACAAATTCAACAACAACCTCAACATTGAGAAACAACAACAACCTCAACATTGAAAAACACCAAGAAATTCAACAACATCTTCAACATTGAAAAACACCAACAAATTCAACAACAACCTCGAAATTGAAAAACACCATCAATTTCAACAACAACCTCAACATTGAAAAACACCAACAAATTCAACAACAACCTCAACATTGAAAAACAACAACAATCTCAACATTGAAAAACACCAAAAAATTCAACAACAACCTCAACATTGAAAAACAGCAAGAGCCTCAACATTGAAAAACACCAACAAATTCAGCAACAACCTCAACATTGAAAAACACCAACAAATTCAACAACAACCTCAACATTGAAAAACACCAACAAATTCAACAACAAACTCAACATTGAAAATCACCAACAAATTCAACAACAACCTCAACATTGAAAAACAACAACAACCTCAACATTGAAAAACACCAACAAATTCCACAACAACCTCAACATTGAAAAGCACCAACAAATTCAACAACAACCTCATCATTGAAAAACAACAACAACCTCAACATTGAAAAACACCAACAAATTCAACAACAACCTCAACATTGAAAAACAACAACAACCTCAACATTGAAAAACACCAACAAATTCAACAACAACCTCAACATTGAAAAACAACAACAACCTCAACATTGAAAAACACCAACAAATTCAACAACAACCTCAACATTGAAAAACAACAACAACCTCAACATTGAAAAACACCAACAAATTCAATAACAACCTCAACATTGAAAAACACCAACAAATTCAACAACAACCTCAGCATTGAAAAACAACAACAACCTCAACATTGAAAAACACCAACAAATTCAACAACATCCTCAACATTGAAAAACAACAACAACCTCAACATTGAAAAACACCAACAAATTCAACAAAAACTTCAACATTGAAAAACACCAGCAAATTCAACAACAACCTCGAAATTGAAAAACACCAACAAATTCAACAACAACTTCAACATTGAAAAACACCAACAAATTCAACAACAACCTCGACATTGAAAAACACCATCAAATTCAACAACAACCTCAACATTGAAAAACACCAACAAATTCAACAAAAACTTCAACATTGAAAAACACCAGCAAATTCAACAACAACCTCGAAATTGAAAAACACCAACAAATTCAACAACAACTTCAACATTGAAAAACACCAACAAATTCAACAACAACTTCAACATTGAAAAACACCAACAAATTCAACAACATCCTCAACATTGAAAAACAACAACAACCTCAACATTGAAAAACACCAACAAACTCAAAATTGAAAAAACACCAACAAATTCAACAACAACCTCAACATTTAAAAACAACAAAAACCTCAACATTGAAAAACACCAACAAATTCAACAACAACCTCAACATTGAAAGACACCAACAAATTCAACAACAACCTCAACATTGAAAAACACCAACAAACTCAACAACAACCTCAACATTGAAAAACAACAACAACCTCAACATTGAAAAACAGCAACAAATTCAACAACAACCTCAACATTGAAAAACACCAGCAAATTCAACAACAAACTCAAGATTGAAAAACACCAACAAATTCAACAACCTCAACATTGAAAAACAACAACAACCTCAACATTGAAAAACACCAAGAAATTCAACAACAACCTCAACATTGAAAAACACCAACAAATTCAACAACAACCTCAACATTGAAAAACAACAACAACCTCAACTTTGAAAAACACCAACAAATTCAACAACAACCTCAACATTGAAAAACAACAAATTCAATAACAACCTCAACATTGAAAAACACCAACAAATTCAACAACAACCTCAACATTGAAAAACAACAGCAACCTCCACATTGAAAAACACCAACAAATTCAACAATAACCTCAACATTGAAAAACAACATCAACCTCAACATTGAAAAACACCAACAATTTCAACAACAACCTCAACATTGAAAAACACCAACAAATTCAACAACAACCTCAGCATTGAAAAACAACAACAACCTCAACATTGAAAAACACCAACAAATTCAACAACATCCTCAACATTGAAAAACAACAACAACCTCAACATTGAAAAACACCAACAAATTCAACAAAAACTTCAACATTGAAAAACACCAGCAAATTCAACAACAACCTCGAAATTGAAAAACACCAACAAATTCAACAACAACTTCAACATTGAAAAACACCAACAAATTCAACAACAACCTCGACATTGAAAAACACCATCAAATTCAACAACAACCTCAACATTGAAAAACACCAACAACCTCAAAATTGAAAAAAAACCAACAAATTCAACAACTACCTCAACATTTAAAAACAACAACAACCTCAACATTGAAACACACCAACAAATTCAACAACAACCTCATCATTGAAAAACACCAACAAATTAAACAACAACCTCAACATTGAAAAACACCAACAAACTCAACAACAACCTCAACATTGAAAAACAACAACAACCTCAACATTGAAAAACACCAACAAATTCAACAACAACTTCAACATTGAAAAACACCAACAAATTCAACAACATCCTCAACATTGAAAAACAACAACAACCTCAACATTGAAAAACACCAACAACCTCAAAATTGAAAAAACACCAACAAATTCAACAACAACCTCAACATTTAAAAACAACAACAACCTCAACATTGAAAAACACCAACAAATTCAACAACAACCTCAACATTGAAAGACACCAACAAATTCAACAACAACCTCAACATTGAAAAACACCAACAAACTCAACAACAACCTCAACATTGAAAAACAACAACAACCTCAACATTGAAAAACAGCAACAAATTCAACAACAACCTCAACATTGAAAAACACCAACAAATTCAAAAACAAACTCAAGATTGAAAAACACCAACAAATTCAACAACCTCAACATTGAAAAACAACAACAACCTCAACATTGAAAAACACCAACAAATTCAACAACAACCTCAACATTGAAAAACAACAACAACCTCAACTTTGAAAAACACCAACAAATTCAACAACAACCTCAACATTGAAAAACAACAAATTCAATAACAACCTCAACATTGAAAAACACCAACAAATTCAACAACAACCTCAACATTGAAAAACAACAGCAACCTCAAAATTGAAAAACACCAACAAATTCAACAATAACCTCAACATTGAAAAACAACATCAACCTCAACATTGAAAAACACCAACAAATTCAACAACAACCTCAACATTGAAAAACACCAACAAATTCAACAACAACCTCAACATTGAAAAACAACAACAACCTCAACATTGAAAAACACCATCAAATTCAACAACAACCTCAACATTGAAAAACAACAACAACCTCAACATTGAAAAACACCAACAAATTAAACAACAACCTCAACATTGAAAAACACCAACAAATTCAACAACAACCTCAGCATTGAAAAACAACAACAACCTCAACAATGAAAAACACCAACAAATTCAACAACAACCTCAACATTGAAAAACAACAACAACCTCAACATTGAAAAACACCAAGAAATTCAACAACAACTTCAACATTGAAAAACACCAACAAATTCAACAACAACCTCGAAATTGAAAAACACCATCAATTTCAACAACAACCTCAACATTGAAAAACACCAACAAATTCAACAACAACCTTAGCATTGAAAAACAACAACAACCTCAACATTGAAAAACACCAACAAATTCAACAACAACCTCAACATTGAAAAACAACAACAACCTCAACATTGAAAAACACCAACAAATTCAACAACAACCTCAACATTGAAAAACAACAACAATCTCAACATTGAAAAACACCAAAAAATTCAACAACAACCTCAACATTGAAAAACAGCAACAGCCTCAACATTGAAAAACACCAACAAATTCAGCAACAACCTCAACATTGAAAAACACCAACAAATTCAACAACAACCTCAACATTGAAAAACACCAACAAATTCAACAACAAACTCAACATTGAAAATCACCAACAAATTCAACAACAACCTCAACATTGAAAAACAACAACAACCTCAACATTGAAAGCACCAACAAATTCCACAACAACCTCAACATTGAAAAGCACCAACAAATTCAACAACAACCTCATCATTGAAAAACAACAACAACCTCAACATTGAAAAACACCAACAAATTCAACAACAACCTCAACATTGAAAAACAACAACAACCTCAACATTGAAAAACACCAACAAATTCAACAACAACCTCAACATTGAAAAACAAAAACAACCTCAACATTGAAAAACACCAACAAATTCAACAACAACCTCAACATTGAAAAACAACAACAACCTCAACATTGAAAAACACCAACAAATTCAATAACAACCTCAACATTGAAAAACACCAACAAATTCAACAACAACCTCAGCATTGAAAAACAACAACAACCTCAACATTGAAAAACACCAACAAATTCAACAACATCCTCAACATTGAAAAACAACAACAACCTCAACATTGAAAAACACCAACAAATTCAACAAAAACTTCAACATTGAAAAACACCAGCAAATTCAACAACAACCTCGAAATTGAAAAACACCAACAAATTCAACAACAACTTCAACATTGAAAAACACCAACAAATTCAACAACAACCTCGACATTGAAAAACACCATCAAATTCAACAACAACCTCAACATTGAAAAACACCAACAAATTCAACAAAAACTTCAACATTGAAAAACACCAGCAAATTCAACAACAACCTCGAATTTGAAAAACACCAACAAATTCAACAACAACTTCAACATTGAAAAACACCAACAAATTCAACAACAACTTCAACATTGAAAAACACCAACAAATTCAACAACATCCTCAACATTGAAAAACAACAACAACCTCAACATTGAAAAACACCAACAAACTCAAAATTGAAAAAACACCAACAAATTCAACAACAACCTCAACATTTAAAAACAACAACAACCTCAACATTGAAAAACACCAACAAATTCAACAACAACCTCAACATTGAAAGACACCAACAAATTCAACAACAACCTCAACATTGAAAAACACCAACAAACTCAACAACAACCTCAACATTGAAAAACAACAACAACCTCAACATTGAAAAACAGCAACAAATTCAACAACAACCTCAACATTGAAAAACAACAACAACCTCAACATTGAAAAACACCAACAAATTCAACAACAACCTCAACATTGAAAAACAACAACAATCTCAACATTGAAAAACACCAAAAAATTCAACAACAACCTCAACATTGAAAAACAGCAACAGCCTCAACATTGAAAAACACCAACAAATTCAGCAACAACCTCAACATTGAAAAACACCAACAAATTCAACAACAACCTCAACATTGAAAAACACCAACAAATTCAACAACAAACTCAACATTGAAAATCACCAACAAATTCAACAACAACCTCAACATTGAAAAACAACAACAACCTCAACATTGAAAGCACCAACAAATTCCACAACAACCTCAACATTGAAAAGCACCAACAAATTCAACAACAACCTCATCATTGAAAAACAACAACAACCTCAACATTGAAAAACACCAACAAATTCAACAACAACCTCAACATTGAAAAACAACAACAACCTCAACATTGAAAAACACCAACAAATTCAACAACAACCTCAACATTGAAAAACAAAAACAACCTCAACATTGAA
This sequence comes from Isurus oxyrinchus, assembly GCA_026770705.1. Lineage (NCBI taxonomy): Eukaryota > Metazoa > Chordata > Chondrichthyes > Lamniformes > Lamnidae > Isurus > Isurus oxyrinchus. The sequence goes on from JANJGN010000214.1 coordinate 384,220, forward strand.
AAACACCAACAAATTCAACAACAACCTCAACATTGAAAAACAACAACAACCTCAACATTGAAAAACACCAACAAATTCAATAACAACCTCAACATTGAAAAACACCAACAAATTCAACAACAACCTCAGCATTGAAAAACAACAACAACCTCAACATTGAAAAACACCAACAAATTCAACAACATCCTCAACATTGAAAAACAACAACAACCTCAACATTGAAAAACACCAACAAATTCAACAAAAACTTCAACATTGAAAAACACCAGCAAATTCAACAACAACCTCGAAATTGAAAAACACCAACAAATTCAACAACAACTTCAACATTGAAAAACACCAACAAATTCAACAACAACCTCGACATTGAAAAACACCATCAAATTCAACAACAACCTCAACATTGAAAAACACCAACAAATTCAACAAAAACTTCAACATTGAAAAACACCAGCAAATTCAACAACAACCTCGAATTTGAAAAACACCAACAAATTCAACAACAACTTCAACATTGAAAAACACCAACAAATTCAACAACAACTTCAACATTGAAAAACACCAACAAATTCAACAACATCCTCAACATTGAAAAACAACAACAACCTCAACATTGAAAAACACCAACAAACTCAAAATTGAAAAAACACCAACAAATTCAACAACAACCTCAACATTTAAAAACAACAACAACCTCAACATTGAAAAACACCAACAAATTCAACAACAACCTCAACATTGAAAGACACCAACAAATTCAACAACAACCTCAACATTGAAAAACACCAACAAACTCAACAACAACCTCAACATTGAAAAACAACAACAACCTCAACATTGAAAAACAGCAACAAATTCAACAACAACCTCAACATTGAAAAACACCAACAAATTCAACAACAAACTCAAGATTGAAAAACACCAACAAATTCAACAACCTCAACATTGAAAAACAACAACAACCTCAACATTGAAAAACACCAAGAAATTCAACAACAACCTCAACATTGAAAAACACCAACAAATTCAACAACAACCTCAACATTGAAAAACAACAACAACCTCAACTTTGAAAAACACCAACAAATTCAACAACAACCTCAACATTGAAAAACAACAAATTCAATAACAACCTCAACATTGAAAAACACCAACAAATTCAACAACAACCTCAACATTGAAAAACAACAGCAACCTCAACATTGAAAAACACCAACAAATTCAACAATAACCTCAACATTGAAAAACAACATCAACCTCAACATTGAAAAACACCAACAAATTCAACAACAACCTCAACATTGAAAAACACCAACAAATTCAACAACAACCTCAACATTGAAAAACAACAACAACCTCAACATTGAAAAACACCAACAAATTCAACAACAACCTCAACATTGAAAAACACCAACAAATTCAACAACAACCTCAGCATTGAAAAACAACAACAACCTCAACATTGAAAAACACCAACAAACTCAACAACAACCTCAACATTGAAAAACAACAACAACCTCAACATTGAAAAACACCAACAAATTCAACAACAACTTCAACATTGAAAAACACCAACAAATTCAACAACATCCTCAACATTGAAAAACAACAACAACCTCAACATTGAAAAACACCAACAACCTCAAAATTGAAAAAACACCAACAAATTCAACAACAACCTCAACATTTAAAAACAACAACAACCTCAACATTGAAAAACACCAACAAATTCAACAACAACCTCAACATTGAAAGACACCAACAAATTCAACAACAACCTCAACATTGAAAAACACCAACAAACTCAACATTGAAAAACAGCAACAAATTCAACAACAACCTCAACATTGAAAAACACCAACAAATTCAAAAACAAACTCAAGATTGAAAAACACCAACAAATTCAACAACCTCAACATTGAAAAACAACAACAACCTCAACATTGAAAAACACCAAGAAATTCAACATCAACCTCAACATTGAAAAACACCAACAAATTCAACAACAACCTCAACATTGAAAAACAACAACAACCTCAACTTTGAAAAACACCAACAAATTCAACAACAACCTCAACATTGAAAAACAACAAATTCAATAACAACCTCAACATTGAAAAACACCAACAAATTCAACAACAACCTCAACATTGAAAAACAACAGCAACCTCAAAATTGAAAAACACCAACAAATTCAACAATAACCTCAACATTGAAAAACAACATCAACCTCAACATTGAAAAACACCAACAAATTCAACAACAACCTCAACATTGAAAAACACCAACAAATTCAACAACAACCTCAACATTGAAAAACAACAACAACCTCAACATTGAAAAACACCAACAAATTAAACAACAACCTCAACATTGAAAAACACCATCAAATTCAACAACAACCCCAACATTTAAAAACAACAACAACCTCAACATTGAAAAACAACAACAACCCCAACATTGAAAAACACCAACAAATTCAACAACAACCTCAACATTGAAAAACAACAACAAACTCAACATTGAAAAACACCAACAAATTCAACAACAACCTCAACATTTAAAAACAACAACAACCTCAACATTGAAACACACCAACAAATTCAACAACAACCTCAACATTGAAAAACACCAACAAACAAAACAACAACCTCAACATTGAAAAACAACAACAACCTCAACATTGAAAAACACCAACAAATTCAACAACAACCTCAACATTGAAAAACACCAACAAATTCAACAACAAACTCAAGATTGAAAAACACCAACAAATTCCACAACCTCAACATTGAAAAACATCAACAACCTCAACATTGAAAAACACCAACAAATTCAACAACAACCTCAACATTGAAAACGACCAACAAATTCAACAACAACCTCAACATTGAAAAACAACAACAACCTCAACATTGAAAAACAGCAACAAATTCAACAACAACCTCAACATTGAAAAACAACAACAACCTCAACATTGAAAAACACCAACAAATTCAACAACAACCTCAACATTGAAAAACAACAACAAACTCAACTTTGAAAAACACCAACAAATTCAACAACAACCTCAACATTGAAAAACAACAAAAACCTCAACATTGAAAAACACCAACAAATTCAACAACAACCTCAACATTGAAAAACACCAACAAATTCAACAACAACCTCAGAATTGAAAAACAACAACAACCTCAACATTGAAAAACACCAACAAATTCAACAACAACCTCAACATTGAAAAACAACAACAACCTCAACATTGAAAAACACCAACAAATTCAACAACAACTTCAACATTGAGAAACACTAACAAATTCAACAACAACCTCGAAATTGAAAAACACCAACAAATTCAACAACAGCCTCAACATTGAAAAACAACAACAACCTCAACATTGAAAAACACCAACAAATTCAACAACAACCTCAACTTTGAAAAACAACAACAACCTCATCTTGGAAAAACACCAACAAATTCAACAACAACCTCAACATTGAAAAACAACAACATCCTCAAAATTGAAAAACACCAACAAATTCAACAACAACCCCAACATTTATAAACAACAACAACCTCAACATTGAAAAACAACAACAACCTCAACATTGAAAAACACCAACAAATTCAACAACAACCTCAACATTGAAAAACAACAACAAACTCAACATTGAAAAACAGCAACAAATTCAACAACAACCTCAACATTGAAAAACAACAACAACCTCAACATTGACAAACACCAACAAATTCAACAACAACTTCAACATTGAAAAACACCAACAAATTCAACAACAACCTCAACATTGAAAAACAACAACAACCTCAACATTGAAAAACACCATCAAATTCAACAACAACCTCAACATTGAAAAACAACAACAACCTCAACTTTGAAAAACACCAACAAATTCAACAACAACATCAACATTGAAAAACAACAAATTCAACAACAACCTCAACATTGAAAAACAACAACAACCTCAACATTGAAAAACACCAACAGATTCAACAATAACCTCAACATTGAAAAACAACATCAACCTCAACATTGAAAAACACCAACAAATTCAACAACAACCTCAACAATGAAAAACACCAACAAATTCAACAACAACCTCAACATTGAAAAACAACAACAGCCTCAACATTGAAAAACACCAACAAATTCAACAACAACCTCAACATTGAAAAACACCAAAAATTCAACAACAACCTCAGCATTGAAAAACAACAACAACCTCAACATTGAAAAACAGCAACAAATTCAAAAACAACCTCAACATTGAAAAACAACAACAACCTCAACATTGAAAAACACCAACAAATTCAACAACAACTTCAACATTGAAAAACACCAACAAATTCAACAACAACCTCGAAATTGAAAAACACCAACAAATTCAACAACAGCCTCAACATTGAAAAACAACAACAACCTCAACATTGAAAAACACCAACAAATTCAACAAGAACCTCAACATTGAAAAACAACAACAACCTCAACATTGAAAAACACCAACAAATTCAACAACAACCTCAACATTGAAAAACAACAACAATCTCAACATTGAAAAACACCAACAAATTCAACAACAACCTCAACATTGAAAAACACCAACAACCTCAACATTGAAAAACACCAACAAATTCAGCAACAACCTCAACATTGAAAAACACCAACAAATTCAACAACAACCTCAACATTGAAAAACACCAACAAATTCAACAACAAACTCAACATTGAAAAACAACAACAACCTCAACATTGAAAAACACCAACAAATTCAACAACAACCTCAACATTGAAAAACAACAACAACCTCAACATTGAAAAACACCAACAAATTCAATAACAACCTCAACATTGAAAAACACCAACAAATTCAACAACAACCTCAGCATTGAAAAACAACAACAACCTCAACATTGAAAAACACCAACAAATTCAACAACATCCTCAACATTGAAAAACAACAACAACCTCAACATTGAAAAACACCAACAAATTCAACAAAAACTTCAACATTGAAAAACACCAAAAAATTCAACAACAACCTCGAAATTGAAAAACACCAACAAATTCAACAACAACTTCAACATTGAAAAACACCAACAAATTCAACAACAACCTCGACATTGAAAAACAGCATCAAATTCAACAACAACCTCAACATTGAAAAACACCAACAACCTCAAAATTGAAAAAACACCAACAAATTCAACAACAACCTCAACATTTAAAAACAACAACAACCTCAACATTGAAAAACACCAACAAATTCAACAACAACCTCAACATTGAAAAACACCAACAAATTCAACAACAACCTCAACATTGAAAAACACCAACAAACTCAACAACAACCTCAATATTGAAAAACAACAACAACCTCAACATTGAAAAACACCAACAAATTCAACAACAACCTCAACATTGAAAAACAACAACAACCTCAACATTGAAAAACACCAACAAATTCAATAACAACTTCAACATTGAAAAACACCAACAAATTCAACAACAACCTCAACATTGAAAAACAACAACAATCTCAACATTGAAAAACACCAACAAATTCAACAACAACCTCAACATTGAAAAACAACAACAACCTCAACATTGAAAAACACCAACAAATTCAACAACAACATCAACATTGAAAAACAACAACAATCTCAACATTGAAAAACACCAACAAATTCAACAACAACCTCAACATTGAAAAACACCAACAACCTCAACATTGAAAAACACCAACAAATTCAGCAACAACCTCAACATTGAAAAACACCAACAAATTCAACAACAACCTCAACATTGAAAAACACCAACAAATTCAACAACAAACTCAACATTGAAAAACAACAACAACCTCAACATTGAAAAACCCCAACAAATTCAACAACAACCTCAACATTGAAAAACAACAACAACCTCAACATTGAAAAACACCAACAAATTCAATAACAACCTCAACATTGAAAAACACCAACAAATTCAACAACAACCTCAGCATTGAAAAACAACAACAACCTCAACATTGAAAAACACCAACAAATTCAACAACATCCTCAACATTGAAAAACAACAACAACCTCAACATTGAAAAACACCAACAAATTCAACAAAAACTTCAACATTGAAAAACACCAAAAAATTCAACAACAACCTCGAAATTGAAAAACACCAACAAATTCAACAACAACTTCAACATTGAAAAACACCAACAAATTCAACAACAACCTCGACATTGAAAAACACCATCAAATTCAACAACAACCTCAACATTGAAAAACACCAACAACCTCAAAATTGAAAAAACACCAACAAATTCAACAACAACCTCAACATTTAAAAACAACAAAAACCTCAACATTGAAAAACACCAACAAATTCAACAACAACCTCAACATTGAAAAACACCAACAAATTCAACAACAACCTCAACATTGAAAAACACCAACAAACTCAACAACAACCTCAATATTGAAAAACAACAACAACCTCAACATTGAAAAACACCAACAAATTCAACAACAACCTCAACATTGAAAAACAACAACAACCTCAACATTGAAAAACACCAACAAATTCAATAACAACTTCAACATTGAAAAACACCAACAAATTCAACAACAACCTCAACATTGAAAAAGAACAACAATCTCAACATTGAAAAACACCAACAAATTCAACAACAACCTCAACATTGAAAAACAACAACAACCTCAACATTGAAAAACACCAACAAATTCAACAACAACTTCAACATTGAAAAACACCAACAAATTCAACAACATCCTCAACATTGAAAAACAACAACAACCTCAACATTGAAAAACACCAACAAATTCAACAACAACCTCAAAATTGAAAAACAACAACAACCTCAACATTGAAAAACACCAACAAATTCAACACAACCTCAACATTGAAAAACAACAACAAATTCAACAACAACCTCAGCATTGAAAAACAACAACAACCTCAACATTGAAAAACACCAACAAATTCAACAACAACCTCAACATTGAAAAACACCAACAAACACAACATTGAAAAACACCTACAAATTCAACAAAAACTTCAACATTGAAAAACACGAACGTATTCAACAACAACCTCGAAATTGAAAAACACCAACAAATTCAAGAACAGCCTCAACATTGAAAAACAACAACAACCTCAACATTGAAAAACACCAACAAATTCAAAAACAACTTCAACATTGAGAAACACTAACAAATTCAACAACAACCTCGAAATTGAAAAACACCAACAAATTCAACAACAGCCTCAACATTGAAAAACAGCAACAACCTCAACATTGAAAAACACCAACAAATTCAACAACAACCTCAACTTTGAAAAACAACAACAACCTCATCATGGAAAAACACCAACAAATTCAACAACAACCTCAACATTGAAAAACAACAACATCCTCAAAATTGAAAAACACCAACAAATTCAACAACAACCCCAACATTTAAAAACAACAACAACCTCAACATTGAAAAACAACAACAACCTCAACATTGAAAAACACCAACAAATTCAACAACAACCTCAACATTGAAAAACAACAACAAACTCAACATTGAAAAACAGCAACAAATTCAACAACAACCTCAACATTGAAAAACAACAACAACCTCAACATTGACAAACACCAACAAATTCAACAACAACTTCAACATTGAAAAACACCAACAAATTCAACAACAACCTCAACATTGAAAAACAACAACAACCTCAACATTGAAAAACACCATCAAATTCAACAACAACCTCAACATTGAAAAACAACAACAACCTCAACTTTGAAAAACACCAACAAATTCAACAACAACATCAACATTGAAAAACAACAAATTCAACAACAACCTCAACATTGAAAAACAACAACAACCTCAACATTGAAAAACACCAACAGATTCAACAATAACCTCAACATTGAAAAACAACATCAACCTCAACATTGAAAAACACCAACAAATTCAACAACAACCTCAACATTGAAAAACACCAACAAATTCAACAACAACCTCAACATTGAAAAACAACAACAGCCTCAACATTGAAAAACACCAACAAATTCAAAAACAACCTCAACATTGAAAAACAACAACAACCTCAACATTGAAAAACACCAACAAATTCAACAACAACCTCAACATTGAAAAACACCAAAAATTCAACAACAACCTCAGCATTGAAAAACAACAACAACCTCAACTTTGAAAAACAGCAACAAATTCAAAAACAACCTCAACATTGAAAAACAACAACAACCTCAACATTGAAAAACACCAACAAATTCAAGAACAGCCTCAACATTGAAAAACAACAACAACCTCAACATTGAAAAACACCAACAAATTCAAAAACAACTTCAACATTGAGAAACACTAACAAATTCAACAACAACCTCGAAATTGAAAAACACCAACAAATTCAACAACAGCCTCAACATTGAAAAACAGCAACAACCTCAACATTGAAAAACACCAACAAATTCAACAACAACCTCAACTTTGAAAAACAACAACAACCTCATCATGGAAAAACACCAACAAATTCAACAACAACCTCAACATTGAAAAACAACAACATCCTCAAAATTGAAAAACACCAACAAATTCAACAACAACCCCAACATTTAAAAACAACAACAACCTCAACATTGAAAAACAACAACAACCTCAACATTGAAAAACACCAACAAATTCAACAACAACCTCAACATTGAAAAACAACAACAAACTCAACATTGAAAAACAGCAACAAATTCAACAACAACCTCAACATTGAAAAACAACAACAACCTCAACATTGACAAACACCAACAAATTCAACAACAACTTCAACATTGAAAAACACCAACAAATTCAACAACAACCTCAACATTGAAAAACAACAACAACCTCAACATTGAAAAACACCATCAAATTCAACAACAACCTCAACATTGAAAAACAACAACAACCTCAACTTTGAAAAACACCAACAAATTCAACAACAACATCAACATTGAAAAACAACAAATTCAACAACAACCTCAACATTGAAAAACAACAACAACCTCAACATTGAAAAACACCAACAGATTCAACAATAACCTCAACATTGAAAAACAACATCAACCTCAACATTGAAAAACACCAACAAATTCAACAACAACCTCAACATTGAAAAACACCAACAAATTCAACAACAACCTCAACATTGAAAAACAACAACAGCCTCAACATTGAAAAACACCAACAAATTCAAAAACAACCTCAACATTGAAAAACAACAACAACCTCAACATTGAAAAACACCAACAAATTCAACAACAACCTCAACATTGAAAAACACCAAAAATTCAACAACAACCTCAGCATTGAAAAACAACAACAACCTCAACTTTGAAAAACAGCAACAAATTCAAAAACAACCTCAACATTGAAAAACAACAACAACCTCAACATTGAAAAACACCAACAAATTCAACAACAACTTCAACATTGAAAAACACCAACAAATTCAACAACAACCTCGAAATTGAAAAACACCAACAAATTCAACAACAACCTCAACATTGAAAAACAACAACAACCTCAACATTGAAAAACACCAACAAATTCAACAACAACCTCAACATTGAAAAGCAACAACAACCTCAACATTGAAAAACACCAACAAATTCAACACCAGCTCAACATTGAAAAACAACAACAATCTCAACATTGAAAAACACCAACAAATTCAACAACAACCTCAACATTGAAAAACACCAACAACCTCAACATTGAAAAACACCAACAAATTCAGCAACAACCTCAACATTGAAAAACACCAACAAATTCAACAACAACCTCAACATTGAAAAACACCAACAAATTCAACAACAACCTCAACATTGAAAAACAACAACAACCTCAACATTGAAAAACACCAACAAATTCAACAACAACCTCAACATTGAAAAACAACAACAACCTCAACATTGAAAAACACCAACAAATTCAATAACAACCTCAACATTGAAAAACACCAACAAATTCAACAACAACCTCAGCATTGAAAAACAACAACAACCTCAACATTGAAAAACACCAACAAATTCAACAACATCCTCAACAGTGAAAAACATCAACAACCTCAACATTGAAAAACACCAACAAATTCAACAAAAACTTCAACATTGAAAAACACCAAAAAATTCAACAACAACCTCGAAATTGAAAAACACCAACAAATTCAACAACAACTTCAACATTGAAAAACACCAACAAATTCAACAACAACCTCGACATTGAAAAACACCATCAAATTCAACAACAACCTCAACATTGAAAAACACCAACAACCTCAAAATTGAAAAAACACCAACAAATTCAACAACAACATCAACATTTAAAAACAACAACAACCTCAACATTGAAAAACACCAACAAATTCAACAACAACCTCAACATTGAAAAACACCAACAAATTCAACAACAACCTCAACATTGAAAAACACCAACAAACTCAACAACAACCTCAATATTGAAAAACAACAACAACCTCAACATTGAAAAACACCAACAAATTCAACAAAAACCTCAACATTGAAAAAACAACAACAACCTCAACATTGAAAAACACCAACAAATTCAATAACAACTTCAACATTGAAAAACACCAACAAATTCAACAACAACCTCAACATTGAAAAACAACAACAATCTCAACATTGAAAAACACCAACAAATTCAACAACAACCTCAACATTGAAAAACAACAACAACCTCAACATTGAAAAACACCAACAAATTCAACAACAACTTCAACATTGAAAAACACCAACAAATTCAACAACATCCTCAACATTGAAAAACAACAACAACCTCAACGTTGAAAAACACCAACAAATTCAACAACAACCTCAAAATTGAAAAACAACAACAACCTCAACATTGAAAAACACCAACAAATTCAACACAACCTCAACATTGAAAAACACCAACAAATTCAACAACAACCTCAGCATTGAAAAACAACAACAACCTCAACATTGAAAAACACCAACAAATTCAACAACAACCTCAACATTGAAAAACACCAACAAACACAACATTGAAAAACACCTACAAATTCAACAAAAACTTCAACATTGAAAAACACGAACGTATTCAACAACAACCTCGAAATTGAAAAACACCAGCAAATTCAACAACAACTTCAACATTGAAAAACACCAACAAATTCAACAACAACCTCGACATTGAAAAACACCATCAAATTCAACAACAACCTCAACATTGAAAAACACCAACAACCTCAAAATTGAAAAAACACCAACAAATTCAACAACAACCTCAACATTTAAAAACAACAACGACCTCAACATTGAAAAACACCAACAAATTCAACAACAACCTCAACATTGAAAGACACCAACAAATTCAACAACAACCTCAACATTGAAAAACACCAACAAACTCAACAACAACCCCAACATTGAAAAACAACAACAACCTCAACATTGAAAAACAGCAACAAATTCAACAACAACATCAACATTGAAAAACACCAACAAATTCAACAACAAACTCAAGATTGAAAAACACCAACAAATTCAACAACCTCAACATTGAAAAACACCAACAAATTCAACAACAACCTCAACATTGAAAAACAACAACAACCTCAACATTGAAAACCACCAACAAACTCAACAACAACCCCAACATTGAGAAACAACAACAACCTCAACATTGAAAAACACCATCAAATTCAACAACAACCTCAACATTGAAAAACACCAACAACCTCAAAATTGAAAAAACACCAACAAATTCAACAACAACCTCAACATTTAAAAACAACAACAACCTCAACATTGAAACACACCAACAAATTCAACAACAACCTCAACATTGAAAAACACCAACAAATTAAACAACAACCTCAACATTGAAAAACACCAAAAAACAAAACAGCAACCTCAACATTGAAAAATAACAACAACCTCAACATTGAAAAACACCAACAAATTCAACAACAACCTCAACATTGAAAAACACCAACAAATTCAACAACAAACTCAAGATTGAAAAACACCAACAAATTCCACAACCTTTACATTGAAAAACAACAACAACCTCAACATTGAAAAACACCAACAAATTCAACAACAACCTCAACATTGAAAACCACCAACAAATTCAACAACAACCTCAACATTGAAAAACAACAACAACCTCAACATTGAAAAACACCAACAAATTCAACAACAACCTCAACATTGAAAAACAACAACAACCTCAACATTGAAAAACACCAACAAATTCAACAACAACCTCAACATTGAAAAACAACAACAAACTCAACTTTGAAAAACACCAACAAATTCAACAACAACCTCAACATTGAAAAACAACAAAAACCTCAACATTGAAAAACACCAACAAATTCAACAACAACCTCAGCATTGAAAAACAACAACAACCTCAACATTGAAAAACACCAACAAATTCAACAACAACCTCAACATTGAAAAACAACAACAACCTCAACATTGAAAAACACCAACAAATTCAACAACAACTTCAACATTGAGAAACACTAACAAATTCAACAACAACCTCGAAATTGAAAAACACCAACAAATTCAACAACAGCCTCAACATTGAAAAACAACAACAACCTCAACATTGAAAAACACCAACAAATTCAACAACAACCTCAACTTTGAAAAACAACAACAACCTCATCATGGAAAAACACCAACAAATTCAACAACAACCTCAACATTGAAAAACAACAACATCCTCAAAATTGAAAAACACCAACAAATTCAACAACAACCCCAACATTTAAAAACAACAACAACCTCAACATTGAAAAACAACAACAACCGCAACATTGAAAAACACCAACAAATTCAACAACAACCTCAACATTGAAAAACAACAACAAACTCAACATTGAAAAACAGCAACAAATTCAACAACAACCTCAACATTGAAAAACAACAACAACCTCAACATTGACAAACACCAACAAATTCAACAACAACTTCAACATTGAAAAACACCAACAAATTCAACAACAACCTCAACATTGAAAAACAACAACAACCTCAACATTGAAAAACACCAACAAATTCAACAACAACCTCAACATTGAAAAACAACAACAACCTCAACTTTGAAAAACACCAACTAATTCAACAACAACCTCAACATTGAAAAACAACAAATTCAACAACAACCTCAACATTGAATAACAACAACAACCTCAACATTGAAAAACACCAACGGATTCAACAATAACCTCAACATTGAAAAACAACATCAACCTCAACATTGAAAAACACCAACAAATTCAACAACAACCTCAACATTGAAAAACACCAACAAATTCAACAACAACCTCAACATTGAAAAACAACAACAGCCTCAACATTGAAAAACACCAACAAATTCAAAAACAACCTCAACATTGAAAAACAACAACAACCTCAACATTGAAAAACACCAACAAATTCAACAACAACCTCAACATTGAAAAACACCAAAAATTCAACAACAACCTCAGCATTGAAAAACAACAACAACCTCAACATTGAAAAACAGCAACAAATTCAAAAACAACCTCAACATTGAAAAACAACAACAACCTCAACATTGAAAAACACCAACAAATTCAACAACAACTTCAACATTGAAAAACACCAACAAATTCAACAACAACCTCGAAATTGAAAAACACCAACAAATTCAACAACAACCTCAACATTGAAAAACAACAACAACCTCAACATTGAAAAACACCAACAAATTCAAAAACAACCTCAACATTGAAAAACAACAACAACCTCAACATTGAAAAACACCAACAAATTCAACAACAACCTCAACATTGAAAAACAACAACAATCTCAACATTGAAAAACACCAACAAATTCAACAACAACCTCAACATTGAAAAAGACCAACAACTTCAACATTGAAAAACACCAACAAATTCAGCAACAACCTCAACATTGAAAAACACCAACAAATTCAACAACAACCTCAACATTGAAAAACACCAACAAATTCAACAACAAACTCAACATTGAAAAACAACAACAACCTCAACATTGAAAAACACCAACAAATTCAACAACAACCTCAACTTTGAAAAACAACAACAACCTCATCATGGAAAAACACCAACAAATTCAACAACAACCTCAACATTGAAAAACAACAACATCCTCAAAATTGAAAAACACCAACAAATTCAACAACAACCCCAACATTTGAAAACAACAACAACCTCAACATTGAAAAACAACAACAACCTCAACATTGAAAAACACCAACAAATTCAACAACAACCTCAACATTGAAAAACAACAACAAACTCAACATTGAAAAACAGCAACAAATTCAACAACAACCTCAACATTGAAAAACAACAACAACCTCAACATTGACAAACACCAACAAATTCAACAACAACTTCAACATTGAAAAACACCAACAAATTCAACAACAACCTCAACATTGAAAAACACCAAAAATTCAACAACAACCTCAGCATTGAAAAACAACAACAACCTCAACATTGAAAAACAGCAACAAATTCAAAAACAACCTCAACATTGAAAAACAACAACAACCTCAACATTGAAAAACACCAACAAATTCAACAACAACTTCAACATTGAAAAACACCAACAAATTCAACAACAACCTCGAAATTGAAAAACACCAACAAATTCAACAACAACCTCAACATTGAAAAACAACAACAACCTCAACATTGAAAAACACCAACAAATTCAAAAACAACCTCAACATTGAAAAACAACAACAACCTCAACATTGAAAAACACCAACAAATTCAACAACAACCTCAACATTGAAAAACAACAAATTCAACAACAACCTCAACATTGAAAAACACCAACAAATTCAACAACAACCTCAACATTGAAAAACAACAACAGCCTCAACATTGAAAAACACCAACAAATTCAAAAACAACCTCAACATTGAAAAACAACAACAACCTCAACATTGAAAAACACCAACAAATTCAACAACAACCTCAACATTGAAAAACACCAACAAATTCAACAACATCCTCAACATTGAAAAACAACAACAACCTCAACATTGAAAAACACCAACAAATTCAACAACAACCTCAACATTGAAAAACAACAACAACCTCAACATTGAAAAACACCAACAAATTCAACAACAACCTCAAAATTGAAAAACAACAACAACCTCAACATTGAAAAACACCAACAAATTCAATAACAACCTCAACATTGAAAAACACCAACAAATTCAACAACAACCTCAGCATTGAAAAACAACAACAACCTCAACATTGAAAAACACCAACAAATTCAACAACATCCTCAACATTGAAAAACAACAACAACCTCAACTTTGAAAAACACCAACAAATTCAACAAAAACTTCAACATTGAAAAACACCAAAAAATTCAACAACAACCTCGAAATTGAAAAACACCAACAAATTCAACAACAACTTCAACATTGAAAAACACCAACAAATTCAACAACAACCTCGACATTGAAAAACACCATCAAATTCAACAACAACCTCAACATTGAAAAACACCAACAACCTCAAAATTGAAAAAACACCAACAAATTCAACAACAACCTCAACATTTAAAAACAACAACAACCTCAACATTGAAAAACACCAACAAATTCAACAACAACCTCAACATTGAAAAACACCAACAAATTCAACAACAACCTCAACATTGAAAAACACCAACAAACTCAACAACAACCTCAATATTGAAAAACAACAACAACCTCAACATTGAAAAACACCAACAAATTCAACAACAACCTCAACATTGAAAAACAACAACAACATCAACATTGAAAAACACCAACAAATTCAATAACAACCTCAACATTGAAAAACACCAACAAATTCAACAACAACCTCAACATTGAAAAACAACAACAATCTCAACATTGAAAAACACCAACAAATTCAACAACAACCTCAACATTGAAAAACAACAACAACCTCAACATTGAAAAACACCAACAAATTCAACAACAACTTCAACATTGAAAAACACCAACAAATTCAACAACATCCTCAACATTGAAAAACAACAACAACCTCAACATTGAAAAACACCAACAAATTCACCAACAACCTCAAAATTGAAAATCAACAACAACCTCAACATTGAAAAACACCAACAAATTCAACAGAACCTCAACATTGAAAAACATCAACAAATTCAACAACAACCTCAGCATTGAAAAACAACAACAACCTCAACTTTGAAAAACACCAACAAATTCAACAACAACCTCAACATTGAAAAACACCAACAAACTCAACATTGAAAAACACCAACAAATTCAACAAAAACTTCAACATTGAAAAACACGAACATATTCAACAACAACCTCGAAATTGAAAAACACCAACAAATTCAACAACAACTTCAACATTGAAAAACACCAACAACCTCAACATTGAAAAACACCAACAAATTCAACAACAACCTCAACATTGAAAAACAACAACAAACTCAACTTTGAAAAACACCAACAAATTCAACAACAACCTCAACATTGAAAAACAACAAAAACCTCAACATTGAAAAACACCAACAAATTCAACAACAACCTCAGCATTGAAAAACAACAACAACCTCAACATTGAAAAACACCAACAAATTCAACAACAACCTCAACATTGAAAAACAACAACAACCTCAACATTGAAAAACACCAACAAATTCAACAACAACTTCAACATTGAGAAACACTAACAAATTCAACAACAACCTCGAAATTGAAAAACACCAACAAATTCAACAACAGCCTCAACATTGAAAAACAACAAAAACCTCAACATTGAAAAACACCAACAAATTCAACAACAACCTCAACTTTGAAAAACAACAACAACCTCATCATGGAAAAACACCAACAAATTCAACAACAACCTCAACATTGAAAAACAACAACATCCTCAAAATTGAAAAACACCAACAAATTCAACAACAACCCCAACATTTAAAAACAACAACAACCTCAACATTGAAAAACAACAACAACCGCAACATTGAAAAACACCAACAAATTCAACAACAACCTCAACATTGAAAAACAACAACAAACTCAACATTGAAAAACAGCAACAAATTCAACAACAACCTCAACATTGAAAAACAACAACAACCTCAACATTGACAAACACCAACAAATTCAACAACAACTTCAACATTGAAAAACACCAACAAATTCAACAACAACCTCAACATTGAAAAACAACAACAACCTCAACATTGAAAAACACCAACAAATTCAACAACAACCTCAACATTGAAAAACAACAACAACCTCAACTTTGAAAAACACCAACAAATTCAACAACAACCTCAACATTGAAAAACAACAAATTCAACAACAACCTCAACATTGAAAAACAACAACAACCTCAACATTGAAAAACACCAACGGATTCAACAATAACCTCAACATTGAAAAACAACATCAACCTCAACATTGAAAAACACCAACAAATTCAACAACAACCTCAACATTGAAAAACACCAACAAATTCAACAACAACCTCAACATTGAAAAACAACAACAGCCTCAACATTGAAAAACACCAACAAATTCAAAAACAACCTCAACATTGAAAAACAACAACAACCTCAACATTGAAAAACACCAACAAATTCAACAACAACCTCAACATTGAAAAACACCAAAAATTCAACAACAACCTCAGCATTGAAAAACAACAACAACCTCAACATTGAAAAACAGCAACAAATTCAAAAACAACCTCAACATTGAAAAACAACAACAACCTCAACATTGAAAAACACCAACAAATTCAACAACAACTTCAACATTGAAAAACACCAACAAATTCAACAACAACCTCGAAATTGAAAAACACCAACAAATTCAACAACAACCTCAACATTGAAAAACAACAACAACCTCAACATTGAAAAACACCAACAAATTCAAAAACAACCTCAACATTGAAAAACAACAACAACCTCAACATTGAAAAACACCAACAAATTCAACAACAACCTCAACATTGAAAAACAACAACAATCTCAACATTGAAAAACACCAACAAATTCAACAACAACCTCAACATTGAAAAACACCAACAACTTCAACATTGAAAAACACCAACAAATTCAGCAACAACCTCAACATTGAAAAACACCAACAAATTCAACAACAACCTCAACATTGAAAAACACCAACAAATTCAACAACAAACTCAACATTGAAAAACAACAACAACCTCAACATTGAAAAACACCAACAAATTCAACAACAACCTCAACTTTGAAAAACAACAACAACCTCATCATGGAAAAACACCAACAAATTCAACAACAACCTCAACATTGAAAAACAACAACATCCTCAAAATTGAAAAACACCAACAAATTCAACAACAACCCCAACATTTGAAAACAACAACAACCTCAACATTGAAAAACAACAGCAACCTCAACATTGAAAAACACCAACAAATTCAACAACAACCTCAACATTGAAAAACAACAACAAACTCAACATTGAAAAACAGCAACAAATTCAACAACAACCTCAACATTGAAAAACAACAACAACCTCAACATTGACAAACACCAACAAATTCAACAACAACTTCAACATTGAAAAACACCAACAAATTCAACAACAACCTCAACATTGAAAAACAACAACAACCTCAACATTGAATAACACCAACAAATTCAACAACAACCTCAACATTGAAAAACAACAACAACCTCAACTTTGAAAAACACCTACAAATTCAACAACAACCTCAACATTGAAAAACAACAAATTCAACAACAACCTCAACATTGAAAAACAACAACAACCTCAACATTGAAAAACACCAACAGATTCAACAATAACCTCAACATTGAAAAACAACATCAACCTCAACATTGAAAAACACCAACAAATTCAACAACAACCTCAACATTGAAAAACACCAACAAATTCAACAACAACCTCAACATTGAAAAACAACAACAGCCTCAACATTGAAAAACACCAACAAATTCAAAAACAACCTCAACATTGAAAAACAACAACAACCTCAACATTGAAAAACACCAACAAATTCAACAACAACCTCAACATTGAAAAACACCAAAAATTCAACAACAACCTCAGCATTGAAAAACAACAACAACCTCAACATTGAAAAACAGCAACAAATTCAAAAACAACCTCAACATTGAAAAACAACAACAACCTCAACATTGAAAAACACCAACAAATTCAACAACAACTTCAACATTGAAAAACACCAACAAATTCAACAACAACCTCGAAATTGAAAAACACCAACAAATTCAACAACAACCTCAACATTGAAAAACAACAACAACCTCAACATTGAAAAACACCAACAAATTCAACAACAACCTCAACATTGAAAAACAACAACAACCTCAACATTGAAAAACACCAACAAATTCAACAACAACCTCAACATTGAAAAACAACAACAATCTCAACATTGAAAAACACCAACAAATTCAACAACAACCTCAACATTGAAAAACACCAACAACCTCAACATTGAAAAACACCAACAAATTCAGCAACAACCTCAACATTGAAAAACACCAACAAATTCAACAACAACCTCAACATTGAAAAACACCAACAAATTCAACAACAAACTCAACATTGAAAAACAACAACAACCTCAACATTGAAAAACACCAACAAATTCAACAACATCCTCAACATTGAAAAACAACAACAACCTCAACATTGAAAAACACCAACAAATTCAACAACAACCTCAACATTGAAAAACAACAACAACCTCAACATTGAAAAACACCAACAAATTCAACAACAACCTCAAAATTGAAAAACAACAACAACCTCAACATTGAAAAACACCAACAAATTCAATAACAACCTCAACATTGAAAAACACCAACAAATTCAACAACAACCTCAGCATTGAAAAACAACAACAACCTCAACATTGAAAAACACCAACAAATTCAACAACATCCTCAACATTGAAAAACAACAACAACCTCAACATTGAAAAACACCAACAAATTCAACAAAAACTTCAACATTGAAAAACACCAAAAAATTCAACAACAACCTCGAAATTGAAAAACACCAACAAATTCAACAACAACTTCAACATTGAAAAACACCAACAAATTCAACAACAACCTCGACATTGAAAAACACCATCAAATTCAACAACAACCTCAACATTGAAAAACACCAACAACCTCAAAATTGAAAAAACACCAACAAATTCAACAACAACCTCAACATTTAAAAACAACAACAACCTCAACATTGAAAAACACCAACAAATTCAACAACAACCTCAACATTGAAAAACACCAACAAATTCAACAACAACCTCAACATTGAAAAACACCAACAAACTCAACAACAACCTCAATATTGAAAAACAACAACAACCTCAACATTGAAAAGCACCAACAAATTCAACAACAACCTCAACATTGAAAAACAACAACAACATCAACATTGAAAAACACCAACAAATTCAATAACAACCTCAACATTGAAAAACACCAACAAATTCAACAACAACCTCAACATTGAAAAACAACAACAATCTCAACATTGAAAAACACCAACAAATTCAACAACAACCTCAACATTGAAAAACAACAACAACCTCAACATTGAAAAACACCAACAAATTCAACAACAACTTCAACATTGAAAAACACCAACAAATTCAACAACATCCTCAACATTGAAAAACAACAACAACCTCAACATTGAAAAACACCAACAAATTCACCAACAACCTCAAAATTGAAAATCAACAACAACCTCAACATTGAAAAACACCAACAAATTCAACAGAACCTCAACATTGAAAAACACCAACAAATTCAACAACAACCTCAGCATTGAAAAACAACAACAACCTCAACTTTGAAAAACACCAACAAATTCAACAACAACCTCAACATTGAAAAACACCAACAAACTCAACATTGAAAAACACCAACAAATTCAACAAAAACTTCAACATTGAAAAACACGAACATATTCAACAACAACCTCGAAATTGAAAAACACCAACAAATTCAACAACAACTTCAACATTGAAAAACACCAACAAATTCAACAACAACCTCGACATTGAAAAACACCATCAAATTCAACAACAAACTCAACATTTAAAAACACCAACAACCTCAAAATTGAAAAAACACCAACAAATTCAACAACAACCTCAACATTTAAAAACAACAACGACCTCAACATTGAAAAACACCAACAAATTCAACAACAACCTCAACATTGAAAGACACCAACAAATTCAACAACAACCTCAACATTGAAAAACACCAACAAACTCAACAACAACCCCAACATTGAAAAACAACAACAACCTCAACATTGAAAAACAGCAACAAATTCAACAACAACCTCAACATTGAAAAACACCAACAAATTCAACAACAAACTCAAGATTGAAAAACACCAACAAATTCAACAACCTCAACATTGAAAAACACCAACAAATTCAACAACAACCTCAACATTGAAAAACAACAACAACCTCAACATTGAAAAACAGCAACAAATTCAACAACAACCTCAACATTGAAAAACACCAACAAATTCAACAACAAACTCAAGATTGAAAAACACCAACAAATTCAACAACAACCTCAACATTGAAAGACACCAACAAATTCAACAACAACCTCAACATTGAAAAACACCAACAAATTCAACAACAACCTCAGCATTGAAAAACAACAACAACCTCAACATTGAAAAACACCAACAAATTCAACAACAACCTCAACATTGAAAAACACCAACAAACTCAACATTGAAAAACACCAACAAATTCAACAAAAACTTCAACATTGAAAAACACGAACATATTCAACAACAACCTCGAAATTGAAAAACACCAACAAATTCAACAACAACTTCAACATTGAAAAACACCAACAAATTCAACAACAACCTCGACATTGAAAAACACCATCAAATTCAACAACAACCTCAACATTGAAAAACACCAACAACCTCAAAATTGAAAAAACACCAACAAATTCAACAACAACCTCAACATTTAAAAACAACAACGGCCTCAACATTGAAAAACACCAACAAATTCAACAACAACCTCAACATTGAAAGACACCAACAAATTCAACAGCAACCTCAACATTGAAAAACACCAACAAACTCAACAACAACCCCAACATTGAAAAACAACAACAACCTCAACATTGAAAAACAGCAACAAATTCAACAACAACCTCAACATTGAAAAACACCAACAAATTCAACAACAAACTCAAGATTGAAAAACACCAACAAATTCAACAACCTCAACATTGAAAAAAAAAACAACAAATTCAACAACAAACTCAACATTGAAAAACAACAACAACCTCAACATTGAAAAACACCAACAAATTCAACATCATCCTCAACATTGAAAAACAACAACAACCTCAACATTGAAAAACACCAACAAATTCAACAACAACCTCAACATTGAAAAACAACAACCTCAACATTGAAAAACACCAACAAATTCAACAACAACCTCAACATTGAAAAACAACAACAACCTCAACATTGAAAAACACCAACAAATTCAACAACAACCTCAACATTGAAAAACAACAACAACCTCAACATTGAAAAACACCAACAAATTCAATAACAACCTCAACATTGAAAAACACCAACAAATTCAACAACAACCTCAGCATTGAAAAACAACAACAACCTCAACATTGAAAAACACCTATAAATTCAACAACATCCTCAACATTGAAAAACAACAACAACCTCAACATTGAAAAACACCAACAAATTCAACAAAAACTTCAACATTGAAAAACACCAACAAATTCAACAACAACCTCGAAATTGAAAAACACCAACAAATTCAACAACAACTTCAACATTGAAAAACACCAACAAATTCAACAACAACCTCGACATTGAAAAACACCATCAAATTCAACAACAACCTCAACATTGAAAAACACCAACAACCTCAAAATTGAAAAAACACCAACAAATTCAACAACAACCTCAACATTTAAAAACAACAACAACCTCGAAATTGAAAAACACCAACAAATTCAACAACAACTTCAACATTGAAAAACACCAACAAATTCAACAACAACCTCGACATTGAAAAACACCATCAAATTCAACAACAACCTCAACATTGAAAAACACCAACAACCTCAAAATTGAAAAAACACCAACAAATTCAACAACAACCTCAACATTTAAAAACAACAACAACCTCAACATTGAAAAACACCAACAAATTCAACAACAACCTCAACATTGAAAAACACCAACAAATTCAACAACAACCTCAACATTGAAAAACACCAACAAACTCAACAACAACCTCAATATTGAAAAACAACAACAACCTCAACATTGAAAAACAACAACAACATCAACATTGAAAAACACCAACAAATTCAATAACAACCTCAACATTGAAAAACACCAACAAATTCAACAACAACCTCAACATTGAAAAACAACAACAATCTCAACATTGAAAAACACCAACAAATTCAACAACAACCTCAACATTGAAAAACAACAACAACCTCAACATTGAAAAACACCAACAAATTCAACAACAACTTCAACATTGAAAAACACCAACAAATTCAACAACATCCTCAACATTGAAAAACAACAACAACCTCAACATTGAAAAACACCAACAAATTCACCAACAACCTCAAAATTGAAAATCAACAACAACCTCAACATTGAAAAACACCAACAAATTCAACAGAACCTCAACATTGAAAAACACCAACAAATTCAACAACAACCTCAGCATTGAAAAACAACAACAACCTCAACTTTGAAAAACACCAACAAATTCAACAACAACCTCAACATTGAAAAACACCAACAAACTCAACATTGAAAAACACCAACAAATTCAACAAAAACTTCAACATTGAAAAACACGAACATATTCAACAACAACCTCGAAATTGAAAAACACCAACAAATTCAACAACAACTTCAACATTGAAAAACACCAACAAATTCAACAACAACCTCAACATTGAAAAACACCAACAAATTCAACAACAACCTCAACATTGAAAAACACCAACAAACTCAACAACAACCTCAATATTGAAAAACAACAACAACCTCAACATTGAAAAACACCAACAAATTCAACAACAACCTCAACATTGAAAAACAACAACAACATCAACATTGAAAAACACCAACAAATTCAATAACAACCTCAACATTTAAAAACACCAACAAATTCAACAACAACCTCAACATTGAAAAACAACAACAATCTCAACATTGAAAAACACCAACAAATTCAACAACAACCTCAACATTGAAAAACAACAACAACCTCAACATTGAAAAACACCAACAAATTCAACAACAACTTCAACATTGAAAAACACCAACAAATTCAACAACATCCTCAACATTGAAAAACAACAACAACCTCAACATTGAAAAACACCAACAAATTCACCAACAACCTCAAAATTGAAAATCAACAACAACCTCAACATTGAAAAACACCAACAAATTCAACAGAACCTCAACATTGAAAAACACCAACAAATTCAACAACAACCTCAGCATTGAAAAACAACAACAACCTCAACTTTGAAAAACACCAACAAATTCAACAACAACCTCAACATTGAAAAACACCAACAAACTCAACATTGAAAAACACCAACAAATTCAACAAAAACTTCAACATTGAAAAACACGAACATATTCAACAACAACCTCGAAATTGAAAAACACCAACAAATTCAACAACAACTTCAACATTGAAAAACACCAACAAATTCAACAACAACCTCGACATTGAAAAACACCATCAAATTCAACAACAAACTCAACATTTAAAAACACCAACAACCTCAAAATTGAAAAAACACCAACAAATTCAACAACAACCTCAACATTTAAAAACAACAACGACCTCAACATTGAAAAACACCAACAAATTCAACAACAACCTCAACATTGAAAGACACCAACAAATTCAACAACAACCTCAACATTGAAAAACACCAACAAACTCAACAACAACCCCAACATTGAAAAACAACAACAACCTCAACATTGAAAAACAGCAACAAATTCAACAACAACCTCAACATTGAAAAACACCAACAAATTCAACAACAAACTCAAGATTGAAAAACACCAACAAATTCAACAACCTCAACATTGAAAAACACCAACAAATTCAACAACAACCTCAACATTGAAAAACAACAACAACCTCAACATTGAAAAACAGCAACAAATTCAACAACAACCTCAACATTGAAAAACACCAACAAATTCAACAACAAACTCAAGATTGAAAAACACCAACAAATTCAACAACAACCTCAACATTGAAAGACACCAACAAATTCAACAACAACCTCAACATTGAAAAACACCAACAAATTCAACAACAACCTCAGCATTGAAAAACACCAACAGCTCAACATTGAAAAACACCAACAAATTCAACAAAAACTTCAACATTGAAAAACACGAACATATTCAACAACAACCTCGAAATTGAAAAACACCAACAAATTCAACAACAACTTCAACATTGAAAAACACCAACAAATTCAACAACAACCTCGACATTGAAAAACACCATCAAATTCAACAACAACCTCAACATTGAAAAACACCAACAACCTCAAAATTGAAAAAACACCAACAAATTCAACAACAACCTCAACATTTAAAAACAACAACGGCCTCAACATTGAAAAACACCAACAAATTCAACAACAACCTCAACATTGGAAGACACCAACAAATTCAACAGCAACCTCAACATTGAAAAACACCAACAAACTCAACAACAACCCCAACATTGAAAAACAACAACAACCTCAACATTGAAAAACAGCAACAAATTCAACAACAACCTCAACATTGAAAAACACCAACAAATTCAACAACAAACTCAAGATTGAAAAACACCAACAAATTCAACAACCTCAACATTGAAAAAAAAACCAACAAATTCAACAACAAACTCAACATTGAAAAACAACAACAACCTCAACATTGAAAAACACCAACAAATTCAACATCATCCTCAACATTGAAAAACAACAACAACCTCAACATTGAAAAACACCAACAAATTCAACAACAACCTCAACATTGAAAAACAACAACCTCAACATTGAAAAACACCAACAAATTCAACAACAACCTCAACATTGAAAAACAACAACAACCTCAACATTGAAAAACACCAACAAATTCAACAACAACCTCAACATTGAAAAACAACAACAACCTCAACATTGAAAAACACCAACAAATTCAATAACAACCTCAACATTGAAAAACACCAACAAATTCAACAACAACCTCAGCATTGAAAAACAACAACAACCTCAACATTGAAAAACACCTATAAATTCAACAACATCCTCAACATTGAAAAACAACAACAACCTCAACATTGAAAAACACCAACAAATTCAACAAAAACTTCAACATTGAAAAACACCAACAAATTCAACAACAACCTCGAAATTGAAAAACACCAACAAATTCAACAACAACTTCAACATTGAAAAACACCAACAAATTCAACAACAACCTCGACATTGAAAAACACCATCAAATTCAACAACAACCTCAACATTGAAAAACACCAACAACCTCAAAATTGAAAAAACACCAACAAATTCAACAACAACCTCAACATTTAAAAACAACAACAACCTCGAAATTGAAAAACACCAACAAATTCAACAACAACTTCAACATTGAAAAACACCAACAAATTCAACAACAACCTCGACATTGAAAAACACCATCAAATTCAACAACAACCTCAACATTGAAAAACACCAACAACCTCAAAATTGAAAAAACACCAACAAATTCAACAACAACCTCAACATTTAAAAACAACAACAACCTCAACATTGAAAAACACCAACAAATTCAACAACAACCTCAACATTGAAAAACACCAACAAATTCAACAACAACCTCAACATTGAAAAACACCAACAAACTCAACAACAACCTCAATATTGAAAAACAACAACAACCTCAACATTGAAAAACAACAACAACATCAACATTGAAAAACACCAACAAATTCAATAACAACCTCAACATTGAAAAACACCAACAAATTCAACAACAACCTCAACATTGAAAAACAACAACAATCTCAACATTGAAAAACACCAACAAATTCAACAACAACCTCAACATTGAAAAACAACAACAACCTCAACATTGAAAAACACCAACAAATTCAACAACAACTTCAGCATTGAAAAACACCAACAAATTCAACAACATCCTCAACATTGAAAAACAACAACAACCTCAACATTGAAAAACACCAACAAATTCACCAACAACCTCAAAATTGAAAATCAACAACAACCTCAACATTGAAAAACACCAACAAATTCAACAGAACCTCAACATTGAAAAACACCAACAAATTCAACAACAACCTCAGCATTGAAAAACAACAACAACCTCAACTTTGAAAAACACCAACAAATTCAACAACAACCTCAACATTGAAAAACACCAACAAACTCAACATTGAAAAACACCAACAAATTCAACAAAAACTTCAACATTGAAAAACACGAACATATTCAACAACAACCTCGAAATTGAAAAACACCAACAAATTCAACAACAACTTCAACATTGAAAAACACCAACAAATTCAACAACAACCTCGACATTGAAAAACACCATCAAATTCAACAACAAACTCAACATTTAAAAACACCAATAACCTCAAAATTGAAAAAACACCAACAAATTCAACAACAACCTCAACATTTAAAAACAACAACGACCTCAACATTGAAAAACACCAACAAATTCAACAACAACCTCAACATTGAAAGACACCAACAAATTCAACAACAACCTCAACATTGAAAAACACCAACAAACTCAACAACAACCCCAACATTGAAAAACAACAACAACCTCAACATTGAAAAACAGCAACAAATTCAACAACAACCTCAACATTGAAAAACACCAACAAATTCAACAACAACCTCAACATTGAAAAACACCAACAAACTCAACAACAACCCCAACATTGAAAAACAACAACAACCTCAACATTGAAAAACACCAACAAATTCAACAACAACCTCAACATTGAAAAACAACAACAACCTCAACATTGAAAAACAGCAACAAATTCAACAACAACCTCAACATTGAAAAACACCAACAAATTCAACAACAAACTCAAGATTGAAAAACACCAACAAATTCAACAACAACCTCAACATTGAAAGACACCAACAAATTCAACAACAACCTCAACATTGAAAAACACCAACAAATTCAACAACAACCTCAGCATTGAAAAACAACAACAACCTCAACATTGAAAAACACCAACAAATTCAACAACAACCTCAACATTGAAAAACACCAACAAACTCAACATTGAAAAACACCAACAAATTCAACAAAAACTTCAACATTGAAAAACACGAACATATTCAACAACAACCTCGAAATTGAAAAACACCAACAAATTCAACAACAACTTCAACATTGAAAAACACCAACAAATTCAACAACAACCTCGACATTGAAAAACACCATCAAATTCAACAACAACCTCAACATTGAAAAACACCAACAACCTCAAAATTGAAAAACACCTATAAATTCAACAACATCCTCAACATTGAAAAACAACAACAACCTCAACATTGAAAAACACCAACAAATTCAACAACAACCTCAACATTGAAAAACAACAACAACCTCAACATTGAAAAACACCAACAAATTCAACAACAACCTCAACATTGAAAAACAACAACAACCTCAACATTGAAAAACAGCAACAAATTCAACAACAACCTCAACATTTAAAAACAACAACGGCCTCAACATTGAAAAACACCAACAAATTCAACAACAACCTCAACATTGAAAGACACCAACAAATTCAACAACAACCTCAACATTGAAAAACACCAACAAACTCAACAACAACCCCAACATTGAAAAACAACAACAACCTCAACATTGAAAAACAGCAACAAATTCAACAACAACCTCAACATTGAAAAACACCAACAAATTCAACAACAAACTCAAGATTGAAAAACACCAACAAATTCAACAACCTCAACATTGAAAAAAAAACCAACAAATTCAACAACAAACTCAACATTGAAAAACAACAACAACCTCAACATTGAAAAACACCAACAAATTCAACATCATCCTCAACATTGAAAAACAACAACAACCTCAACATTGAAAAACACCAACAAATTCAACAACAACCTCAACATTGAAAAACAACAACCTCAACATTGAAAAACACCAACAAATTCAACAACAACCTCAACATTGAAAAACAACAACAACCTCAACATTGAAAAACACCAACAAATTCAACAACAACCTCAACATTGAAAAACAACAACAACCTCAAAATTGAAAAACACCAACAAATTCAATAACAACCTCAACATTGAAAAACACCAACAAATTCAACAACAACCTCAGCATTGAAAAACAACAACAACCTCAACATTGAAAAACACCTATAAATTCAACAACATCCTCAACATTGAAAAACAACAACAACCTCAACATTGAAAAACACCAACAAATTCAACAAAAACTTCAACATTGAAAAACACCAACAAATTCAACAACAACCTCAACATTGAAAAACACCAACAAATTCAACAACAACTTCAACATTGAAAAACACCAACAAATTCAACAACAACCTCGACATTGAAAAACACCATCAAATTCAACAACAACCTCAACATTGAAAAACACCAACAACCTCAAAATTGAAAAAACACCAACAAATTCAACAACAACCTCAACATTTAAAAACAACAACAACCTCAACATTGAAAAACACCAACAAATTCAACAACAACCTCAACATTGAAAAACACCAACAAATTCAACAACAACCTCAACATTGAAAAACACCAACAAACTCAACAACAACCTCAATATTGAAAAACAACAACAACCTCAACATTGAAAAACACCAACAAATTCAACAACAACCTCAACATTGAAAAACAACAACAACCTCAACATTGAAAAACACCAACAAATTCAATAACAACCACAACATTGAAAAACACCAACAAATTCAACAACAACCTCAACATTGAAAAACAACAACAATCTCAACATTGAAAAACACCAACAAATTCAACAACAACCTCAACATTGAAAAACAACAACAACCTCAACATTGAAAAACACCAACAAATTCAGCAACAACTTCAACATTGAAAAACACCAACAAATTCAACAACATCCTCAACATTGAAAAACAAGAACAACCTCAACATTGAAAAACACCAACAAATTCAACAACAACCTCAAAATTGAAAAACAACAACAACCTCAACATTGAAAAACACCAACAAATTCAACACAACCTCAACATTGAAAAACACCAACAAATTCAACAACAACCTCAGCATTGAAAAACAACAACAACCTCAACATTGAAAAACACCAACAAATTCAACAACAACCTCAACATTGAAAAACACCAACAAACTCAACATTGAAAAACATCAACAAATTCAACAAAAACTTCAACATAGAAAAACACGAACATATTCAACAACAACCTCGAAATTGAAAAACACCAACAAATTCAACAACAACCTCAACATTGAAAAACAACAACCTCAACATTGAAAAACACCAGCAAATTCAACAACAACCTCAACATTGAAAAACAACAACAACCTCAACATTGAAAAACAGCAACAAATTCAACAACAACCTCAACATTGAAAAACACCAACAAATTCAACAACAACCTCAGCATTGAAAAACACCAACAAACACAACAACAACCTCAACATTGAAAAACAACAACAACCTCAACATTGAAAAACAGCAACAAATTCAACAACAACCTCAACATTGAAAAACACCAACAAATTCAACAACAACCTCAGCATTGAAAAACAACAACAACCTCAACATTGAAAAACACCAACAAATTCAACAACAACCTCAACATTGAAAAACAACAACAACCTCAACATTGAAAAACACCAACAAATTCAACAACAACCTCAACATTGAAAAACACCAACAAATTCAACAACAACCTCGAAATTGAAAAACACCAACAAATTCAACAACAACCTCAACATTGAAAAACAACAACCTCAACATTGAAAAACACCAGCAAATTCAACAACAACCTCAACATTGAAAAACAACAACAACCTCAACATTGAAAAACACCAACAAATTCAACAACAACCTCAACATTGAAAAACAACAACAATCTCAACATTGAAAAACACCAACAAATTCAACAACAACCTCAACTTTGAAAAACAGCAACAGCCTCAACATTGAAAACCACCAACAAATTCAGCAACAACCTCAACATTGAAAAACACCAACAAATTCAACAACAACCTCAACATTGAAAAACACCAACAAATTCAACAACAAACTCAACATTGAAAATCACCAACAAATTCAACAACAACCTCAACATTGAAAAACAACAACAACCTCAACATTGAAAAACACCAACAAATTCAACAACAACCTCAACATTGAAAAGCACCAAGAAATTCAACAACAACCTCAACATTGAAAAACAACAACAACCTCAACATTGAAAAACTCCAACAAATTCAACAACAACCTCAACATTGAAAAACAACAACAACCTCAACATTGAAAAACACCAACAAATTCAACAACAACCTCAACATTGAAAAACAACAACAAACTCAACATTGAAAAACAACAACCTCAACATTGAAAAACACCAACAAATTCAACAACAACCTCAACATTGAAAAACAACAACAAACTCAACAGTGAAAAACACCAACAAATTCAACAACAACCTCAACATTTAAAAACAACAAAAACCTCAACATTGAAAAACACCAACAAATTCAATAACAACCTCAACATTGAAAAATACCAACAAATTCAACAACAACCTCAACATTGAAAAACAACAACAATCTCAACATTGAAAAACACCAACAAATTCAACAACAACCTCAACATTGAACAACAACAACAACCTCAACATTGAAAAACACCAACAATTTCAACAACAACTTCAACATTGAAAAACACCAACAAATTCAACAACAACCTCGAAATTGAAAAACACCAACAAATTCAACAACAACTTCAACATTGAAAAACACCAACAACCTCAAAATTGAAAAAACACCAACAAATTCAACAACAACCTCAACACTTAAAAACAACAACAACCTCAACATTGAAAAACACCAACAAATTCAAAAACAACCTCAACATTGAAAAACACCAACAACCTCAAAATTGAAAAAACACCAACAAATTCAACAACAACCTCAACATTTAAAAACAACAACAACCTCAACATTGAAAAACACCAACAAATTCAACAACAACCTCAACATTGAAAGACACCAACAAATTCAACAACAACCTCAACATTGAAAAACACCAACAAACTCAACAACAACCTCAACATTGAAAAACAACAATAACCTCAACATTGAAAAACACCAACAAATTCAACAACAACCTCAACATTGAAAAACACCAACAAACTCAACAACAACCTCAACATTGAAAAACAACAATAACCTCAACATTGAAAAACACCAACAAATTCAACAACAAACTCAACATTTAAAAACAACAAAAACCTCAACATTGAAAAACACCAACAAATTCAACAACAACCTCAACATTGAAAAACACCAACAACCTCAAAATTGAAAAAACACCAACAAATTCAACAACAACCTCAACATTTAAAAACAACAACAACCTCAACATTGAAAAACACCAACAAATTCAACAACAACCTCAACATTGAAAGACACCAACAAATTCAACAACAACCTCAACATTGAAAAACACCAACAACAACCTCAACATTGAAAAACAACAATAACCTCAACATTGAAAAACACCAACAAATTCAACAACAACCTCAACATTGAAAAACACCAACAAACTCAACAACAACCTCAACATTGAAAAACAACAATAACCTCAACATTGAAAAACACCAACAAATTCAACAACAAACTCAACATTTAAAAACAACAAAAACCTCAACATTGAAAAACACCAACAAATTCAACAACAACCTCAACATTGAAAAACACCAACAACCTCAAAATTGAAAAAACACCAACAAACTCAACAACAACCTCAACATTGAAAAACAACAATAACCTCAACATTGAAAAACACCAACAAATTCAACAACAACCTCAACATTGAAAAACACCAACAAACTCAACAACAACCTCAACATTGAAAAACAACAATAACCTCAACATTGAAAAACAGCAACAAATTCAACAACAACCTCAACATTGAAAGACACCAACAAATTCAACAACAAACTCAAGATTGAAAAACACCAACAAATTCAACAACCTCAACATTGAAAAACAACAACAACCTCAACATTGAAAAACACCAACAAATTCAACAACAACCTCAACATTGAAAAACACCAACAAATTCAACAACAACCTCAACATTGAAAAACAACAACAACCTCAACTTTGAAAACCACCAACAAATTCAACAACAACCTCAACATTGAAAAACAACAAATTCAATAACAACCTCAACATTGAAAAACAACAACAACCTCAACATTAAAAAACACCAACAAATTCAACAACAACCTCAACATTGAAAAACACCAACAAACTCAACTTTGAAAAACATCAACAAATTCAACAAAAACTTCAACATAGAAAAACACGAACATATTCAACAACAACCTCGAAATTGAAAAACACCAACAAATTCAACAACAACCTCAACATTGAAAAACAACAACCTCAACATTGAAAAACACCAGCAAATTCAACAACAACCTCAACATTGAAAAACAACAACAACCTCAACATTGAAAAACAGCAACAAATTCAACAACAACCTCAAAATTGAAAAACACCAACAAATTCAACAACAACCTCAGCATTGAAAAACACCAACAAACACAACAACAACCTCAACATTGAAAAACAACAACAACCTCAACATTGAAAAACAGCAACAAATTCAACAACAACCTCAACATTGAAAAACACCAACAAATTCAACAACAACCTCAGCATTGAAAAACAACAACAACCTCAACATTGAAAAACACCAACAAATTCAACAACAACCTCAACATTGAAAAACAACAACAGCCTCAACATTGAAAACCACCAACAAATTCAGCAACAACCTCAACATTGAAAAACACCAACAAATTCAACAACAACCTCAACATTGAAAAACACCAACAAATTCAACAACAAACTCAACATTGAAAATCACCAACAAATTCAACAACAACCTCAACATTGAAAAACAACAACAACCTCAACATTGAAAAACACCAACAAATTCAACAACAACCTCAACATTGAAAAGCACCAACAAATTCAACAACAACCTCAACATTGAAAAACAACAACAACCTCAACATTGAAAAACTCCAACAAATTCAACAACAACCTCAACATTGAAAAACAACAACAACCTCAACATTGAAAAACACCAACAAATTCAACAACAACCTCAACATTGAAAAACAACAACAACCTCAACATTGAAATACAGCAACAAATTCAACAACAACCTCAAAATTGAAAAACACCAACAAATTCAACAACAACCTCAGCATTGAAAAACACCAACAAACACAACAACAACCTCAACATTGAAAAACAACAACAACCTCAACATTGAAAAACAGCAACAAATTCAACAACAACCTCAACATTGAAAAACACCAACAAATTCAACAACAACCTCAGCATTGAAAAACAACAACAACCTCAACATTGAAAAACACCAACAAATTCAACAACAACCTCAACATTGAAAAACAACAACAGCCTCAACATTGAAAACCACCAACAAATTCAGCAACAACCTCAACATTGAAAAACACCAACAAATTCAACAACAACCTCAACATTGAAAAACACCAACAAATTCAACAACAAACTCAACATTGAAAATCACCAACAAATTCAACAACAACCTCAACATTGAAAAACAACAACAACCTCAACATTGAAAAACACCAACAAATTCAACAACAACCTCAACATTGAAAAGCACCAACAAATTCAACAACAACCTCAACATTGAAAAACAACAACAACCTCAACATTGAAAAACTCCAACAAATTCAACAACAACCTCAACATTGAAAAACAACAACAACCTCAACATTGAAAAACACCAACAAATTCAACAACAACCTCAACATTGAAAAACAACAACAAACTCAACATTGAAAAACAACAACCTCAACATTGAAAAACACCAACAAATTCAACAACAACCTCAACATTGAAAAACAACAACAAACTCAACAGTGAAAAACACCAACAAATTCAACAACAACCTCAACATTTAAAAACAACAAAAACCTCAACATTGAAAAACATCAACAAATTCAATAACAACCTCAACATTGAAAAATACCAACAAATTCAACAACAACCTCAACATTGAAAAACAACAACAATCTCAACATTGAAAAACACCAACAAATTCAACAACAACCTCAACATTGAACAACAACAACAACCTCAACATTGAAAAACACCAACAATTTCAACAACAACTTCAACATTGAAAAACACCAACAAATTCAACAACAACCTCGAAATTGAAAAACACCAACAAATTCAACAACAACTTCAACATTGAAAAACACCAACAACCTCAAAATTGAAAAAACACCAACAAATTCAACAACAACCTCAACACTTAAAAACAACAACAACCTCAACATTGAAAAACACCAACAAATTCAAAAACAACCTCAACATTGAAAAACACCAACAACCTCAAAATTGAAAAAACACCAACAAATTCAACAACAACCTCAACATTTAAAAACAACAACAACCTCAACATTGAAAAACACCAACAAATTCAACAACAACCTCAACATTGAAAGACACCAACAAATTCAACAACAACCTCAACATTGAAAAACACCAACAAACTCAACAACAACCTCAACATTGAAAAACAACAATAACCTCAACATTGAAAAACACCAACAAATTCAACAACAACCTCAACATTGAAAAACACCAACAAACTCAACAACAACCTCAACATTGAAAAACAACAATAACCTCAACATTGAAAAACACCAACAAATTCAACAACAAACTCAACATTTAAAAACAACAAAAACCTCAACATTGAAAAACACCAACAAATTCAACAACAACCTCAACATTGAAAAACACCAACAACCTCAAAATTGAAAAAACACCAACAAATTCAACAACAACCTCAACATTTAAAAACAACAACAACCTCAACATTGAAAAACACCAACAAATTCAACAACAACCTCAACATTGAAAGACACCAACAAATTCAACAACAACCTCAACATTGAAAAACACCAACAACAACCTCAACATTGAAAAACAACAATAACCTCAACATTGAAAAACACCAACAAATTCAACAACAACCTCAACATTGAAAAACACCAACAAACTCAACAACAACCTCAACATTGAAAAACAACAATAACCTCAACATTGAAAAACACCAACAAATTCAACAACAAACTCAACATTTAAAAACAACAAAAACCTCAACATTGAAAAACACCAACAAATTCAACAACAACCTCAACATTGAAAAACACCAACAACCTCAAAATTGAAAAAACACCAACAAACTCAACAACAACCTCAACATTGAAAAACAACAATAACCTCAACATTGAAAAACACCAACAAATTCAACAACAACCTCAACATTGAAAAACACCAACAAACTCAACAACAACCTCAACATTGAAAAACAACAATAACCTCAACATTGAAAAACAGCAACAAATTCAACAACAACCTCAACATTGAAAGACACCAACAAATTCAACAACAAACTCAAGATTGAAAAACACCAACAAATTCAACAACCTCAACATTGAAAAACAACAACAACCTCAACATTGAAAAACACCAACAAATTCAACAACAACCTCAACATTGAAAAACACCAACAAATTCAACAACAACCTCAACATTGAAAAACAACAACAACCTCAACTTTGAAAACCACCAACAAATTCAACAACAACCTCAACATTGAAAAACAACAAATTCAATAACAACCTCAACATTGAAAAACAACAACA
This sequence comes from Isurus oxyrinchus, assembly GCA_026770705.1. Taxonomy (NCBI): domain Eukaryota; kingdom Metazoa; phylum Chordata; class Chondrichthyes; order Lamniformes; family Lamnidae; genus Isurus; species Isurus oxyrinchus. The sequence goes on from JANJGN010000214.1 coordinate 421,560, forward strand.
ACCTCAACATTAAAAAACACCAACAAATTCAACAACAACCTCAACATTGAAAAACACCAACAAATTCAACAACAACCTCAGCATTGAAAAACAACAACAACCTCAACATTGAAAAATACCAACAAATTCAACAACAACCTCAACATTGAAAAACAACAACAACCTCAACATTGAAAAACACCAACAAATTCAACAACAACTTCAACATTGAAAAACACCAACAAATTCAACAACAACCTCAACATTGAAAAACAGCAACAAATTCAACAACAACCTCAACATTGAAAAACAACAACCTCAACAGTGAAAAACACCAGCAAATTCAACAACAACCTCAACATTGAAAAACAACAACAACCTCAACATTGAAAAACACCAACAAATTCAACAACAACCTCAACATTGAAAAACAACAACAATCTCAACATTGAAAAACACCAACAAATTCAACAACAACCTCAACATTGAAAAACAGCAACAGCCTCAACATTGAAAACCACCAACAAATTCAGCAACAACCTCAACATTGAGAAACACCAACAAATTCAACAACAACCTCAACATTGAAAAACACCAACAAATTCAACAACAAACTCAACATTGAAAATCACCAACAAATTGAACAACAACCTCAACATTGAAAAACAACAACAACCTCAACATTGAAAAACATCAACAAATTCAACAACAACCTCAACATTGAAAAGCACCAACAAATTCAACAACAACCTCAACATTGAAAAACAACAACAACCTCAACATTGAAAAACACCAACAAATTCAACAACAACCTCAACATTGAAAAACAACAACAACCTCAACATTGAAAAACACCAACAAATTCAACAACAACCTCAACATTGAAAAACAACAACAACCTCAACATTGAAAAACAACAACAACCTCAACATTGAAAAACACCAACAAATTCAACAACAACCTCAACATTGAAAAACAACAACAAACTCAACAGTGAAAAACACCAACAAATTCAACAACAACCTCAACATTTAAAAACAACAAAAACCTCAACATTGAAAAACACCAACAAATTCAATAACAACCTCAACATTGAAAAATACCAACAAATTCAACAACAACCTCAACATTGAAAAACAACAACAATCTCAACATTGAAAAACACCAACAAATTCAACAACAACCTCAACATTGAAAAACAACAACAACCTCAACATTGAAAAACACCAACAATTTCAACAACAACTTCAACATTGAAAAACACCAACAAATTCAACAACAACCTCGAAATTGAAAAACACCAACAAATTCAACAACAACTTCACATTGAAAAACACCAACAACCTCAAAATTGAAAAAACACCAACAAATTCAACAACAACCTCAACATTTAAAAACAACAACAACCTCAACATTGAAAAACACCAACAAATTCAACAACAACCTCAACATTGAAAAACACCAACAACCTCAAAATTGAAAAAACACCAACAAATTCAACAACAACCTCAACATTTAAAAACAACAACAACCTCAACATTGAAAAACACCAACAAATTCAACAACAACCTCAACATTGAAAGACACCAACAAATTCAACAACAACCTCAACATTGAAAAACACCAACAAACTCAACAACAACCTCAACATTGAAAAACAACAATAACCTCAACATTGAAAAACACCAACAAATTCAACAACAAACTCAACATTTAAAAACAACAAAAACCTCAACATTGAAAAATACCAACAAATTCAACAACAACCTCAACATTGAAAAACACCAACAACCTCAAAATTGAAAAAACACCAACAAATTCAACAACAACCTCAACATTTAAAAACAACAACAACCTCAACACTGAAAAACACCAACAAACTCAACAACAACCTCAACATTGAAAAACAACAATAACCTCAACATTGAAAAACACCAACAAATTCAACAACAAACTCAACATTTAAAAACAACAAAAACCTCAACATTGAAAAACACCAACAAATTCAACAACAACCTCAACATTGAAAAACACCAACAACCTCAAAATTGAAAAAACACCAACAAATTCAACAACAACCTCAACATTTAAAAACAACAACAACCTCAACACTGAAAAACACCAACAAATTCAACAACAACCTCAACATTGAAAGACACCAACAAATTCAACAACAACCTCAACATTGAAAAACACCAACAAACTCAACAACAACCTCAACATTGAAAAACAACAATAACCTCAACATTGAAAAACAGCAAAAAATTCAACAACAACCTCAACATTGAAAAACACCAACAAATTCAACAACAAACTCAAGATTGAAAAACACCAACAAATTCAACAACCTCAACATTGAAAAACAACAACAACCTCAACATTGAAAAACACCAACAAATTCAACAACAACCTCAACATTGAAAAACACCAACAAATTCAACAACAACCTCAACATTGAAAAACAACAACAACCTCAACTTTGAAAAGCACCAACAAATTCAACAACAACCTCAACATTGAAAAACAACAAATTCAATAACAACCTCAACATTGAAAAACACCAACAAATTCAACAACAACCTCAACATTGAAAAACAACAACAACCTCAACATTGAAAAACACCAACAAATTCAACAATAACCTCAACATTGAAAAACAACATCAACCTCAACATTGAAAAACACCAACAAATTCAACAACAACCTCAACATTGAAAAATACCAACAAATTCAACAACAACCTCAACATTGAAAAACAACAACAACCTCAACATTGAAAAACACCAACAAATTCAACAACAACCTCAACATTGAAAAACAACAACAACCTCAACATTAAAAAACACCAACAAATTCAACAACAACCTCAACATTGAAAAACACCAACAAATTCAACAACAACCTCAGCATTGAAAAACAACAACAACCTCAACATTGAAAAACACCAACAAATTCAACAACAACCTCAACATTGAAAAACAACAACAACCTCAACATTGAAAAACACCAACATATTCAACAACAACTTCAACATTGAAAAACACCAACAAATTCAACAACAACCTCGAAATTGAAAAACACCAACAAATTCAACAACAACCTCAACATTGAAAAACAACAACCTCAACATTGAAAAACACCAGCAAATTCAACAACAACCTCAACATTGAAAAACAACAACAACCTCAACATTGAAAAACACCAACAAATTCAACAACAACCTCAAATTTGAAAAACAACAACAATCTCAACATTGAAAAACACCAACAAATTCAACAACAACTTCAACATTGAAAAACACCAACAACCTCAAAATTGAAAAAACACCAACAAATTCAACAACAACCTCAACACTTAAAAACAACAACAACCTCAACATTGAAAAACACCAACAAATTCAAAAACAACCTCAACATTGAAAAACACCAACAACCTCAAAATTGAAAAAACACCAACAAATTCAACAACAACCTCAACATTTAAAAACAACAACAACCTCAACATTGAAAAACACCAACAAATTCAACAACAACCTCAACATTGAAAGACACCAACAAATTCAACAACAACCTCAACATTGAAAAACACCAACAAACTCAACAACAACCTCAACATTGAAAAACAACAATAACCTCAACATTGAAAAACACCAACAAATTCAACAACAACCTCAACATTGAAAAACACCAACAAACTCAACAACAACCTCAACATTGAAAAACAACAATAACCTCAACATTGAAAAACACCAACAAATTCAACAACAAACTCAACATTTAAAAACAACAAAAACCTCAACATTGAAAAACACCAACAAATTCAACAACAACCTCAACATTGAAAAACACCAACAACCTCAAAATTGAAAAAACACCAACAAATTCAACAACAACCTCAACATTTAAAAACAACAACAACCTCAACATTGAAAAACACCAACAAATTCAACAACAACCTCAACATTGAAAGACACCAACAAATTCAACAACAACCTCAACATTGAAAAACACCAACAACAACCTCAACATTGAAAAACAACAATAACCTCAACATTGAAAAACACCAACAAATTCAACAACAACCTCAACATTGAAAAACACCAACAAACTCAACAACAACCTCAACATTGAAAAACAACAATAACCTCAACATTGAAAAACACCAACAAATTCAACAACAAACTCAACATTTAAAAACAACAAAAACCTCAACATTGAAAAACACCAACAAATTCAACAACAACCTCAACATTGAAAAACACCAACAACCTCAAAATTGAAAAAACACCAACAAACTCAACAACAACCTCAACATTGAAAAACAACAATAACCTCAACATTGAAAAACACCAACAAATTCAACAACAACCTCAACATTGAAAAACACCAACAAACTCAACAACAACCTCAACATTGAAAAACAACAATAACCTCAACATTGAAAAACAGCAACAAATTCAACAACAACCTCAACATTGAAAGACACCAACAAATTCAACAACAAACTCAAGATTGAAAAACACCAACAAATTCAACAACCTCAACATTGAAAAACAACAACAACCTCAACATTGAAAAACACCAACAAATTCAACAACAACCTCAACATTGAAAAACACCAACAAATTCAACAACAACCTCAACATTGAAAAACAACAACAACCTCAACTTTGAAAACCACCAACAAATTCAACAACAACCTCAACATTGAAAAACAACAAATTCAATAACAACCTCAACATTGAAAAACAACAACAACCTCAACATTAAAAAACACCAACAAATTCAACAACAACCTCAACATTGAAAAACACCAACAAACTCAACTTTGAAAAACATCAACAAATTCAACAAAAACTTCAACATAGAAAAACACGAACATATTCAACAACAACCTCGAAATTGAAAAACACCAACAAATTCAACAACAACCTCAACATTGAAAAACAACAACCTCAACATTGAAAAACACCAGCAAATTCAACAACAACCTCAACATTGAAAAACAACAACAACCTCAACATTGAAAAACAGCAACAAATTCAACAACAACCTCAAAATTGAAAAACACCAACAAATTCAACAACAACCTCAGCATTGAAAAACACCAACAAACACAACAACAACCTCAACATTGAAAAACAACAACAACCTCAACATTGAAAAACAGCAACAAATTCAACAACAACCTCAACATTGAAAAACACCAACAAATTCAACAACAACCTCAGCATTGAAAAACAACAACAACCTCAACATTGAAAAACACCAACAAATTCAACAACAACCTCAACATTGAAAAACAACAACAGCCTCAACATTGAAAACCACCAACAAATTCAGCAACAACCTCAACATTGAAAAACACCAACAAATTCAACAACAACCTCAACATTGAAAAACACCAACAAATTCAACAACAAACTCAACATTGAAAATCACCAACAAATTCAACAACAACCTCAACATTGAAAAACAACAACAACCTCAACATTGAAAAACACCAACAAATTCAACAACAACCTCAACATTGAAAAGCACCAACAAATTCAACAACAACCTCAACATTGAAAAACAACAACAACCTCAACATTGAAAAACTCCAACAAATTCAACAACAACCTCAACATTGAAAAACAACAACAACCTCAACATTGAAAAACACCAACAAATTCAACAACAACCTCAACATTGAAAAACAACAACAACCTCAACATTGAAAAACAGCAACAAATTCAACAACAACCTCAAAATTGAAAAACACCAACAAATTCAACAACAACCTCAGCATTGAAAAACACCAACAAACACAACAACAACCTCAACATTGAAAAACAACAACAACCTCAACATTGAAAAACAGCAACAAATTCAACAACAACCTCAACATTGAAAAACACCAACAAATTCAACAACAACCTCAGCATTGAAAAACAACAACAACCTCAACATTGAAAAACACCAACAAATTCAACAACAACCTCAACATTGAAAAACAACAACAGCCTCAACATTGAAAACCACCAACAAATTCAGCAACAACCTCAACATTGAAAAACACCAACAAATTCAACAACAACCTCAACATTGAAAAACACCAACAAATTCAACAACAAACTCAACATTGAAAATCACCAACAAATTCAACAACAACCTCAACATTGAAAAACAACAACAACCTCAACATTGAAAAACACCAACAAATTCAACAACAACCTCAACATTGAAAAGCACCAACAAATTCAACAACAACCTCAACATTGAAAAACAACAACAACCTCAACATTGAAAAACTCCAACAAATTCAACAACAACCTCAACATTGAAAAACAACAACAACCTCAACATTGAAAAACACCAACAAATTCAACAACAACCTCAACATTGAAAAACAACAACAAACTCAACATTGAAAAACAACAACCTCAACATTGAAAAACACCAACAAATTCAACAACAACCTCAACATTGAAAAACAACAACAAACTCAACAGTGAAAAACACCAACAAATTCAACAACAACCTCAACATTTAAAAACAACAAAAACCTCAACATTGAAAAACATCAACAAATTCAATAACAACCTCAACATTGAAAAATACCAACAAATTCAACAACAACCTCAACATTGAAAAACAACAACAATCTCAACATTGAAAAACACCAACAAATTCAACAACAACCTCAACATTGAACAACAACAACAACCTCAACATTGAAAAACACCAACAATTTCAACAACAACTTCAACATTGAAAAACACCAACAAATTCAACAACAACCTCGAAATTGAAAAACACCAACAAATTCAACAACAACTTCAACATTGAAAAACACCAACAACCTCAAAATTGAAAAAACACCAACAAATTCAACAACAACCTCAACACTTAAAAACAACAACAACCTCAACATTGAAAAACACCAACAAATTCAAAAACAACCTCAACATTGAAAAACACCAACAACCTCAAAATTGAAAAAACACCAACAAATTCAACAACAACCTCAACATTTAAAAACAACAACAACCTCAACATTGAAAAACACCAACAAATTCAACAACAACCTCAACATTGAAAGACACCAACAAATTCAACAACAACCTCAACATTGAAAAACACCAACAAACTCAACAACAACCTCAACATTGAAAAACAACAATAACCTCAACATTGAAAAACACCAACAAATTCAACAACAACCTCAACATTGAAAAACACCAACAAACTCAACAACAACCTCAACATTGAAAAACAACAATAACCTCAACATTGAAAAACACCAACAAATTCAACAACAAACTCAACATTTAAAAACAACAAAAACCTCAACATTGAAAAACACCAACAAATTCAACAACAACCTCAACATTGAAAAACACCAACAACCTCAAAATTGAAAAAACACCAACAAATTCAACAACAACCTCAACATTTAAAAACAACAACAACCTCAACATTGAAAAACACCAACAAATTCAACAACAACCTCAACATTGAAAGACACCAACAAATTCAACAACAACCTCAACATTGAAAAACACCAACAACAACCTCAACATTGAAAAACAACAATAACCTCAACATTGAAAAACACCAACAAATTCAACAACAACCTCAACATTGAAAAACACCAACAAACTCAACAACAACCTCAACATTGAAAAACAACAATAACCTCAACATTGAAAAACACCAACAAATTCAACAACAAACTCAACATTTAAAAACAACAAAAACCTCAACATTGAAAAACACCAACAAATTCAACAACAACCTCAACATTGAAAAACACCAACAACCTCAAAATTGAAAAAACACCAACAAACTCAACAACAACCTCAACATTGAAAAACAACAATAACCTCAACATTGAAAAACACCAACAAATTCAACAACAACCTCAACATTGAAAAACACCAACAAACTCAACAACAACCTCAACATTGAAAAACAACAATAACCTCAACATTGAAAAACAGCAACAAATTCAACAACAACCTCAACATTGAAAGACACCAACAAATTCAACAACAAACTCAAGATTGAAAAACACCAACAAATTCAACAACCTCAACATTGAAAAACAACAACAACCTCAACATTGAAAAACACCAACAAATTCAACAACAACCTCAACATTGAAAAACACCAACAAATTCAACAACAACCTCAACATTGAAAAACAACAACAACCTCAACTTTGAAAACCACCAACAAATTCAACAACAACCTCAACATTGAAAAACAACAAATTCAATAACAACCTCAACATTGAAAAACAACAACAACCTCAACATTAAAAAACACCAACAAATTCAACAACAACCTCAACATTGAAAAACACCAACAAATTCAACAACAACCTCAGCATTGAAAAACAACAACAACCTCAACATTGAAAAATACCAACAAATTCAACAACAACCTCAACATTGAAAAACAACAACAACCTCAACATTGAAAAACACCAACAAATTCAACAACAACTTCAACATTGAAAAACACCAACAAATTCAACAACAACCTCAACATTGAAAAACAGCAACAAATTCAACAACAACCTCAACATTGAAAAACAACAACCTCAACAGTGAAAAACACCAGCAAATTCAACAACAACCTCAACATTGAAAAACAACAACAACCTCAACATTGAAAAACACCAACAAATTCAACAACAACCTCAACATTGAAAAACAACAACAATCTCAACATTGAAAAACACCAACAAATTCAACAACAACCTCAACATTGAAAAACAGCAACAGCCTCAACATTGAAAACCACCAACAAATTCAGCAACAACCTCAACATTGAGAAACACCAACAAATTCAACAACAACCTCAACATTGAAAAACACCAACAAATTCAACAACAAACTCAACATTGAAAATCACCAACAAATTGAACAACAACCTCAACATTGAAAAACAACAACAACCTCAACATTGAAAAACATCAACAAATTCAACAACAACCTCAACATTGAAAAGCACCAACAAATTCAACAACAACCTCAACATTGAAAAACAACAACAACCTCAACATTGAAAAACACCAACAAATTCAACAACAACCTCAACATTGAAAAACAACAACAACCTCAACATTGAAAAACACCAACAAATTCAACAACAACCTCAACATTGAAAAACAACAACAACCTCAACATTGAAAAACAACAACAACCTCAACATTGAAAAACACCAACAAATTCAACAACAACCTCAACATTGAAAAACAACAACAAACTCAACAGTGAAAAACACCAACAAATTCAACAACAACCTCAACATTTAAAAACAACAAAAACCTCAACATTGAAAAACACCAACAAATTCAATAACAACGTCAACATTGAAAAATACCAACAAATTCAACAACAACCTCAACATTGAAAAACAACAACAATCTCAACATTGAAAAACACCAACAAATTCAACAACAACCTCAACATTGAAAAACAACAACAACCTCAACATTGAAAAACACCAACAATTTCAACAACAACTTCAACATTGAAAAACACCAACAAATTCAACAACAACCTCGAAATTGAAAAACACCAACAAATTCAACAACAACTTCACATTGAAAAACACCAACAACCTCAAAATTGAAAAAACACCAACAAATTCAACAACAACCTCAACATTTAAAAACAACAACAACCTCAACATTGAAAAACACCAACAAATTCAACAACAACCTCAACATTGAAAGACACCAACAAATTCAACAACAACCTCAACATTGAAAAACACCAACAAACTCAACAACAACCTCAACATTGAAAAACAACAATAACCTCAACATTGAAAAACACCAACAAATTCAACAACAAACTCAACATTTAAAAACAACAAAAACCTCAACATTGAAAAATACCAACAAATTCAACAACAACCTCAACATTGAAAAACACCAACAACCTCAAAATTGAAAAAACACCAACAAATTCAACAACAACCTCAACATTTAAAAACAACAACAACCTCAACACTGAAAAACACCAACAAACTCAACAACAACCTCAACATTGAAAAACAACAATAACCTCAACATTGAAAAACACCAACAAATTCAACAACAAACTCAACATTTAAAAACAACAAAAACCTCAACATTGAAAAACACCAACAAATTCAACAACAACCTCAACATTGAAAAACACCAACAACCTCAAAATTGAAAAAACACCAACAAATTCAACAACAACCTCAACATTTAAAAACAACAACAACCTCAACACTGAAAAACACCAACAAATTCAACAACAACCTCAACATTGAAAGACACCAACAAATTCAACAACAACCTCAACATTGAAAAACACCAACAAACTCAACAACAACCTCAACATTGAAAAACAACAATAACCTCAACATTGAAAAACAGCAAAAAATTCAACAACAACCTCAACATTGAAAAACACCAACAAATTCAACAACAAACTCAAGATTGAAAAACACCAACAAATTCAACAACCTCAACATTGAAAAACAACAACAACCTCAACATTGAAAAACACCAACAAATTCAACAACAACCTCAACATTGAAAAACACCAACAAATTCAACAACAACCTCAACATTGAAAAACAACAACAACCTCAACTTTGAAAAACACCAACAAATTCAACAACAACCTCAACATTGAAAAACAACAAATTCAATAACAACCTCAACATTGAAAAACACCAACAAATTCAACAACAACCTCAACATTGAAAAACAACAACAACCTCAACATTGAAAAACACCAACAAATTCAACAATAACCTCAACATTGAAAAACAACATCAACCTCAACATTGAAAAACACCAACAAATTCAACAACAACCTCAACATTGAAAAATACCAACAAATTCAACAACAACCTCAACATTGAAAAACAACAACAACCTCAACATTGAAAAACACCAACAAATTCAACAACAACCTCAACATTGAAAAACAACAACAACCTCAACATTAAAAAACACCAACAAATTCAACAACAACCTCAACATTGAAAAACACCAACAAATTCAACAACAACCTCAGCATTGAAAAACAACAACAACCTCAACATTGAAAAACACCAACAAATTCAACAACAACCTCAACATTGAAAAACAACAACAACCTCAACATTGAAAAACACCAACATATTCAACAACAACTTCAACATTGAAAAACACCAACAAATTCAACAACAACCTCGAAATTGAAAAACACCAACAAATTCAACAACAACCTCAACATTGAAAAACAACAACCTCAACATTGAAAAACACCAGCAAATTCAACAACAACCTCAACATTGAAAAACAACAACAACCTCAACATTGAAAAACACCAACAAATTCAACAACAACCTCAAATTTGAAAAACAACAACAATCTCAACATTGAAAAACACCAACAAATTCAACAACAACCTCAACATTGAAAAACAGCAACAGCCTCAACATTGAAAACCACCAACAAATTCAGCAACAACCTCAACATTGAAAAACACCAACAAATTCAACAAAAACCTCAACATTGAAAAACACCAACAAATTCAACAACAACCTCAACATTGAAAAGCACCAACAAATTCAACAACAACCTCAACATTGAAAAACAACAACAACGTCAACATTGAAAAACACCAACAAATTCAACAACAACCTCAACATTGAAAAACAACAACAACCTCAACATTGAAAAACACCAACAAGTTCAACAACAACCTCAACATTGAAAAACAACAACAAATTCAACAACAACCTCAACATTGAAAAAAACCAACAAATTCAACAACAAACTCAAGATTGAAAAACACCAACAAATTCAACAACCTCAACATTGAAAAACAACAACAACCTCAACATTGAAAAACACCAACAAATTCAACAACAACCTCAACATTGAAAAACAACAACAACCTCAGCATTGAAAAACACCAACAAATTCAACAACAACCTCAACATTGAAAAACAACAACAACCTCAAAATTGAATAAAACCAAGAAATTCAACAACAACCTCAACATTGAAAAACAACAACAACCTCAACATTGAAAAACACCAACAAATTCAATAACAACCTCAACATTGAAAAACACCAACAAATTCAACAACAACCTCAGCATTGAAAAACAACAACAACCTCAACATTGAAAAACACCAACAAATTCAACAACATCCTCAACATTGAAAAACAACAACAACCTCAACATTGAAAAACACCAACAAATTCAACAAAATCTTCAACATTGAAAAACACCAACAAATTCAACAACAACCTCGAAATTGAAAAACACCAACAAATTCAACAACAACTTCAACATTGAAAAACACCAACAAATTCAACAACAACCTCGACATTGAAAAACACCATCAAATTCAACAACAACCTCAACATTGAAAAACACCAACAACCTCAAAATTGAAAAAACACCAACAAATTCAACAACAACCTCAACATTTAAAAACAACAAAAACCTCAACATTGAAAAACACCAACAAATTCAACAACAACCTCAACATTTAAAAACAACAAAAACCTCAACATTGAAAAACACCAACAAATTCAACAACAACCTCAACATTGAAAAAGACCAACAACCTCAAAATTGAAAAAACACCAACAAATTCAACAACAACCTCAACATTTAAAAACAACAACAACCTCAACATTGAAAAACACCAACAAATTCAACAACAACCTCAACATTGAAAGACACCAACAAATTCAACAACAACCTCAACATTGAAAAACACCAACAAACTCAACAACAACCTCAACATTGAAAAACAACAATAACCTCAACATTGAAAAACAGCAACAAATTCAACAACAACCTCAACATTGAAAAACACCAACAAATTCAACAACAAACTCAAGATTGAAAAACACCAACAAATTCAACAACCTCAACATTGAAAAACAACAACAACCTCAACATTGAAAAACACCAACAAATTCAACAACAACCTCAACATTGAAAAACACCAACAAATTCAACAACAACCTCAACATTGAAAAACAACAACAACCTCAACTTTGAAAAACACCAACAAATTCAACAACAACCTCAACATTGAAAAACAACATCAACCTCAACATTGAAAAACACCAACAAATTCAACAACAACCTCAACATTGAAAAATACCAACAAATTCAACAACAACCTCAACATTGAAAAACAACAACAACCTCAACATTGAAAAACACCAACAAATTCAACAACAACCTCAACATTGAAAAACAACAAAAACCTCAACATTAAAAAACACCAACAAATTCAACAACAACCTCAACATTGAAAAACACCAACAAATTCAACAACAACCTCAGCATTGAAAAACAACAACAACCTCAACATTGAAAAACACCAACAAATTCAACAACAACCTCAAAATTGAAAAACAACAACAACCTCAACATTGAAAAACAACAACAAATTCAACAACAACCTCAACATTGAAAAAAACCAACAAATTCAACAACAAACTCAAGATTGAAAAACACCAACAAATTCAACAACCTCAACATTGAAAAACAACAACAACCTCAACATTGAAAAACACCAACAAATTCAACAACAACCTCAACATTGAAAAACAACAACAACCTCAGCATTGAAAAACACCAACAAATTCAACAACAACCTCAACATTGAAAAACAACAACAACCTCAAAATTGAATAAAACCAAGAAATTCAACAACAACCTCAACATTGAAAAACAACAACAACCTCAACATTGAAAAACACCAACAAATTCAATAACAACCTCAACATTGAAAAACACCAACAAATTCAACAACAACCTCAGCATTGAAAAACAACAACAACCTCAACATTGAAAAACACCAACAAATTCAACAACATCCTCAACATTGAAAAACAACAACAACCTCAACATTGAAAAACACCAACAAATTCAACAAAATCTTCAACATTGAAAAACACCAACAAATTCAACAACAACCTCGAAATTGAAAAACACCAACAAATTCAACAACAACTTCAACATTGAAAAACACCAACAAATTCAACAACAACCTCGACATTGAAAAACACCATCAAATTCAACAACAACCTCAACATTGAAAAACACCAACAACCTCAAAATTGAAAAAACACCAACAAATTCAACAACAACCTCAACATTTAAAAACAACAAAAACCTCAACATTGAAAAACACCAACAAATTCAACAACAACCTCAACATTTAAAAACAACAAAAACCTCAACATTGAAAAACACCAACAAATTCAACAACAACCTCAACATTGAAAAAGACCAACAACCTCAAAATTGAAAAAACACCAACAAATTCAACAACAACCTCAACATTTAAAAACAACAACAACCTCAACATTGAAAAACACCAACAAATTCAACAACAACCTCAACATTGAAAGACACCAACAAATTCAACAACAACCTCAACATTGAAAAACACCAACAAACTCAACAACAACCTCAACATTGAAAAACAACAATAACCTCAACATTGAAAAACAGCAACAAATTCAACAACAACCTCAACATTGAAAAACACCAACAAATTCAACAACAAACTCAAGATTGAAAAACACCAACAAATTCAACAACCTCAACATTGAAAAACAACAACAACCTCAACATTGAAAAACACCAACAAATTCAACAACAACCTCAACATTGAAAAACACCAACAAATTCAACAACAACCTCAACATTGAAAAACAACAACAACCTCAACTTTGAAAAACACCAACAAATTCAACAACAACCTCAACATTGAAAAACAACATCAACCTCAACATTGAAAAACACCAACAAATTCAACAACAACCTCAACATTGAAAAATACCAACAAATTCAACAACAACCTCAACATTGAAAAACAACAACAACCTCAACATTGAAAAACACCAACAAATTCAACAACAACCTCAACATTGAAAAACAACAAAAACCTCATCATTAAAAAACACCAACAAATTCAACAACAACCTCAACATTGAAAAACACCAACAAATTCAACAACAACCTCAGCATTGAAAAACAACAACAACCTCAACATTGAAAAACACCAACAATTTCAACAACAACTTCAACATTGAAAAACACCAACAAATTCAACAACAACCTCGAAATTGAAAAACACCAACAAATTCAACAACAACTTCAACATTGAAAAACACCAACAACCTCAAAATTGAAAAAACACCAACAAATTCAACAACAACCTCAACACTTAAAAACAACAACAACCTCAACATTGAAAAACACCAACAAATTCAAAAACAACCTCAACATTGAAAAACACCAACAACCTCAAAATTGAAAAAACACCAACAAATTCAACAACAACCTCAACATTTAAAAACAACAACAACCTCAACATTGAAAAACACCAACAAATTCAACAACAACCTCAACATTGAAAGACACCAACAAATTCAACAACAACCTCAACATTGAAAAACACCAACAAACTCAACAACAACCTCAACATTGAAAAACAACAATAACCTCAACATTGAAAAACACCAACAAATTCAACAACAACCTCAACATTGAAAAACACCAACAAACTCAACAACAACCTCAACATTGAAAAACAACAATAACCTCAACATTGAAAAACACCAACAAATTCAACAACAAACTCAACATTTAAAAACAACAAAAACCTCAACATTGAAAAACACCAACAAATTCAACAACAACCTCAACATTGAAAAACACCAACAACCCCAAAATTGAAAAAACACCAACAAATTCAACAACAACCTCAACATTTAAAAACAACAACAACCTCAACATTGAAAAACACCAACAAATTCAACAACAACCTCAACATTGAAAGACACCAACAAATTCAACAACAACCTCAACATTGAAAAACACCAGCAACAACCTCAACATTGAAAAACAACAATAACCTCAACATTGAAAAACACCAACAAATTCAACAACAACCTCAACATTGAAAAACACCAACAAACTCAACAACAACCTCAACATTGAAAAACAACAATAACCTCAACATTGAAAAACACCAACAAATTCAACAACAAACTCAACATTTAAAAACAACAAAAACCTCAACATTGAAAAACACCAACAAATTCAACAACAACCTCAACATTGAAAAACACCAACAACCTCAAAATTGAAAAAACACCAACAAACTCAACAACAACCTCAACATTGAAAAACAACAATAACCTCAACATTGAAAAACACCAACAAATTCAACAACAACCTCAACATTGAAAAACACCAACAAACTCAACAACAACCTCAACATTGAAAAACAACAATAACCTCAACATTGAAAAACAGCAACAAATTCAACAACAACCTCAACATTGAAAGACACCAACAAATTCAACAACAAACTCAAGATTGAAAAACACCAACAAATTCAACAACCTCAACATTGAAAAACAACAACAACCTCAACATTGAAAAACACCAACAAATTCAACAACAACCTCAACATTGAAAAACACCAACAAATTCAACAACAACCTCAACATTGAAAAACAACAACAACCTCAACTTTGAAAACCACCAACAAATTCAACAACAACCTCAACATTGAAAAACAACAAATTCAATAACAACCTCAACATTGAAAAACAACAACAACCTCAACATTAAAAAACACCAACAAATTCAACAACAACCTCAACATTGAAAAACACCAACAAATTCAACAACAACCTCAGCATTGAAAAACAACAACAACCTCAACATTGAAAAATACCAACAAATTCAACAACAACCTCAACATTGAAAAACAACAACAACCTCAACATTGAAAAACACCAACAAATTCAACAACAACTTCAACATTGAAAAACACCAACAAATTCAACAACAACCTCAACATTGAAAAACAGCAACAAATTCAACAACAACCTCAACATTGAAAAACAACAACCTCAACAGTGAAAAACACCAGCAAATTCAACAACAACCTCAACATTGAAAAACAACAACAACCTCAACATTGAAAAACACCAACAAATTCAACAACAACCTCAACATTGAAAAACAACAACAATCTCAACATTGAAAAACACCAACAAATTCAACAACAACCTCAACATTGAAAAACAGCAACAGCCTCAACATTGAAAACCACCAACAAATTCAGCAACAACCTCAACATTGAGAAACACCAACAAATTCAACAACAACCTCAACATTGAAAAACACCAACAAATTCAACAACAAACTCAACATTGAAAATCACCAACAAATTGAACAACAACCTCAACATTGAAAAACAACAACAACCTCAACATTGAAAAACATCAACAAATTCAACAACAACCTCAACATTGAAAAGCACCAACAAATTCAACAACAACCTCAACATTGAAAAACAACAACAACCTCAACATTGAAAAACACCAACAAATTCAACAACAACCTCAACATTGAAAAACAACAACAACCTCAACATTGAAAAACACCAACAAATTCAACAACAACCTCAACATTGAAAAACAACAACAACCTCAACATTGAAAAACAACAACAACCTCAACATTGAAAAACACCAACAAATTCAACAACAACCTCAACATTGAAAAACAACAACAAACTCAACAGTGAAAAACACCAACAAATTCAACAACAACCTCAACATTTAAAAACAACAAAAACCTCAACATTGAAAAACACCAACAAATTCAATAACAACCTCAACATTGAAAAATACCAACAAATTCAACAACAACCTCAACATTGAAAAACAACAACAATCTCAACATTGAAAAACACCAACAAATTCAACAACAACCTCAACATTGAAAAACAACAACAACCTCAACATTGAAAAACACCAACAATTTCAACAACAACTTCAACATTGAAAAACACCAACAAATTCAACAACAACCTCGAAATTGAAAAACACCAACAAATTCAACAACAACTTCACATTGAAAAACACCAACAACCTCAAAATTGAAAAAACACCAACAAATTCAACAACAACCTCAACATTTAAAAACAACAACAACCTCAACATTGAAAAACACCAACAAATTCAACAACAACCTCAACATTGAAAAACACCAACAACCTCAAAATTGAAAAAACACCAACAAATTCAACAACAACCTCAACATTTAAAAACAACAACAACCTCAACATTGAAAAACACCAACAAATTCAACAACAACCTCAACATTGAAAGACACCAACAAATTCAACAACAACCTCAACATTGAAAAACACCAACAAACTCAACAACAACCTCAACATTGAAAAACAACAATAACCTCAACATTGAAAAACACCAACAAATTCAACAACAAACTCAACATTTAAAAACAACAAAAACCTCAACATTGAAAAATACCAACAAATTCAACAACAACCTCAACATTGAAAAACACCAACAACCTCAAAATTGAAAAAACACCAACAAATTCAACAACAACCTCAACATTTAAAAACAACAACAACCTCAACACTGAAAAACACCAACAAACTCAACAACAACCTCAACATTGAAAAACAACAATAACCTCAACATTGAAAAACACCAACAAATTCAACAACAAACTCAACATTTAAAAACAACAAAAACCTCAACATTGAAAAACACCAACAAATTCAACAACAACCTCAACATTGAAAAACACCAACAACCTCAAAATTGAAAAAACACCAACAAATTCAACAACAACCTCAACATTTAAAAACAACAACAACCTCAACACTGAAAAACACCAACAAATTCAACAACAACCTCAACATTGAAAGACACCAACAAATTCAACAACAACCTCAACATTGAAAAACACCAACAAACTCAACAACAACCTCAACATTGAAAAACAACAATAACCTCAACATTGAAAAACAGCAAAAAATTCAACAACAACCTCAACATTGAAAAACACCAACAAATTCAACAACAAACTCAAGATTGAAAAACACCAACAAATTCAACAACCTCAACATTGAAAAACAACAACAACCTCAACATTGAAAAACACCAACAAATTCAACAACAACCTCAACATTGAAAAACACCAACAAATTCAACAACAACCTCAACATTGAAAAACAACAACAACCTCAACTTTGAAAAACACCAACAAATTCAACAACAACCTCAACATTGAAAAACAACAAATTCAATAACAACCTCAACATTGAAAAACACCAACAAATTCAACAACAACCTCGAAATTGAAAAACACCAACAAATTCAACAACAACTTCAACATTGAAAAACACCAACAAATTCAACAACAACCTCGACATTGAAAAACACCATCAAATTCAACAACAACCTCAACATTGAAAAACACCAACAACCTCAAAATTGAAAAAACACCAACAAATTCAACAACAACCTCAACATTTAAAAACAACAAAAACCTCAACATTGAAAAACACCAACAAATTCAACAACAACCTCAACATTTAAAAACAACAAAAACCTCAACATTGAAAAACACCAACAAATTCAACAACAACCTCAACATTGAAAAAGACCAACAACCTCAAAATTGAAAAAACACCAACAAATTCAACAACAACCTCAACATTTAAAAACAACAACAACCTCAACATTGAAAAACACCAACAAATTCAACAACAACCTCAACATTGAAAGACACCAACAAATTCAACAACAACCTCAACATTGAAAAACACCAACAAACTCAACAACAACCTCAACATTGAAAAACAACAATAACCTCAACATTGAAAAACAGCAACAAATTCAACAACAACCTCAACATTGAAAAACACCAACAAATTCAACAACAAACTCAAGATTGAAAAACACCAACAAATTCAACAACCTCAACATTGAAAAACAACAACAACCTCAACATTGAAAAACACCAACAAATTCAACAACAACCTCAACATTGAAAAACACCAACAAATTCAACAACAACCTCAACATTGAAAAACAACAACAACCTCAACTTTGAAAAACACCAACAAATTCAACAACAACCTCAACATTGAAAAACAACATCAACCTCAACATTGAAAAACACCAACAAATTCAACAACAACCTCAACATTGAAAAATACCAACAAATTCAACAACAACCTCAACATTGAAAAACAACAACAACCTCAACATTGAAAAACACCAACAAATTCAACAACAACCTCAACATTGAAAAACAACAAAAACCTCAACATTAAAAAACACCAACAAATTCAACAACAACCTCAACATTGAAAAACACCAACAAATTCAACAACAACCTCAGCATTGAAAAACAACAACAACCTCAACATTGAAAAACACCAACAAATTCAACAACAACCTCAAAATTGAAAAACAACAACAACCTCAACATTGAAAAACAACAACAAATTCAACAACAACCTCAACATTGAAAAAAACCAACAAATTCAACAACAAACTCAAGATTGAAAAACACCAACAAATTCAACAACCTCAACATTGAAAAACAACAACAACCTCAACATTGAAAAACACCAACAAATTCAACAACAACCTCAACATTGAAAAACAACAACAACCTCAGCATTGAAAAACACCAACAAATTCAACAACAACCTCAACATTGAAAAACAACAACAACCTCAAAATTGAATAAAACCAAGAAATTCAACAACAACCTCAACATTGAAAAACAACAACAACCTCAACATTGAAAAACACCAACAAATTCAATAACAACCTCAACATTGAAAAACACCAACAAATTCAACAACAACCTCAGCATTGAAAAACAACAACAACCTCAACATTGAAAAACACCAACAAATTCAACAACATCCTCAACATTGAAAAACAACAACAACCTCAACATTGAAAAACACCAACAAATTCAACAAAATCTTCAACATTGAAAAACACCAACAAATTCAACAACAACCTCGAAATTGAAAAACACCAACAAATTCAACAACAACTTCAACATTGAAAAACACCAACAAATTCAACAACAACCTCGACATTGAAAAACACCATCAAATTCAACAACAACCTCAACATTGAAAAACACCAACAACCTCAAAATTGAAAAAACACCAACAAATTCAACAACAACCTCAACATTTAAAAACAACAAAAACCTCAACATTGAAAAACACCAACAAATTCAACAACAACCTCAACATTTAAAAACAACAAAAACCTCAACATTGAAAAACACCAACAAATTCAACAACAACCTCAACATTGAAAAAGACCAACAACCTCAAAATTGAAAAAACACCAACAAATTCAACAACAACCTCAACATTTAAAAACAACAACAACCTCAACATTGAAAAACACCAACAAATTCAACAACAACCTCAACATTGAAAGACACCAACAAATTCAACAACAACCTCAACATTGAAAAACACCAACAAACTCAACAACAACCTCAACATTGAAAAACAACAATAACCTCAACATTGAAAAACAGCAACAAATTCAACAACAACCTCAACATTGAAAAACACCAACAAATTCAACAACAAACTCAAGATTGAAAAACACCAACAAATTCAACAACCTCAACATTGAAAAACAACAACAACCTCAACATTGAAAAACACCAACAAATTCAACAACAACCTCAACATTGAAAAACACCAACAAATTCAACAACAACCTCAACATTGAAAAACAACAACAACCTCAACTTTGAAAAACACCAACAAATTCAACAACAACCTCAACATTGAAAAACAACATCAACCTCAACATTGAAAAACACCAACAAATTCAACAACAACCTCAACATTGAAAAATACCAACAAATTCAACAACAACCTCAACATTGAAAAACAACAACAACCTCAACATTGAAAAACACCAACAAATTCAACAACAACCTCAACATTGAAAAACAACAAAAACCTCATCATTAAAAAACACCAACAAATTCAACAACAACCTCAACATTGAAAAACACCAACAAATTCAACAACAACCTCAGCATTGAAAAACAACAACAACCTCAACATTGAAAAACACCAACAATTTCAACAACAACTTCAACATTGAAAAACACCAACAAATTCAACAACAACCTCGAAATTGAAAAACACCAACAAATTCAACAACAACTTCAACATTGAAAAACACCAACAACCTCAAAATTGAAAAAACACCAACAAATTCAACAACAACCTCAACACTTAAAAACAACAACAACCTCAACATTGAAAAACACCAACAAATTCAAAAACAACCTCAACATTGAAAAACACCAACAACCTCAAAATTGAAAAAACACCAACAAATTCAACAACAACCTCAACATTTAAAAACAACAACAACCTCAACATTGAAAAACACCAACAAATTCAACAACAACCTCAACATTGAAAGACACCAACAAATTCAACAACAACCTCAACATTGAAAAACACCAACAAACTCAACAACAACCTCAACATTGAAAAACAACAATAACCTCAACATTGAAAAACACCAACAAATTCAACAACAACCTCAACATTGAAAAACACCAACAAACTCAACAACAACCTCAACATTGAAAAACAACAATAACCTCAACATTGAAAAACACCAACAAATTCAACAACAAACTCAACATTTAAAAACAACAAAAACCTCAACATTGAAAAACACCAACAAATTCAACAACAACCTCAACATTGAAAAACACCAACAACCTCAAAATTGAAAAAACACCAACAAATTCAACAACAACCTCAACATTTAAAAACAACAACAACCTCAACATTGAAAAACACCAACAAATTCAACAACAACCTCAACATTGAAAGACACCAACAAATTCAACAACAACCTCAACATTGAAAAACACCAGCAACAACCTCAACATTGAAAAACAACAATAACCTCAACATTGAAAAACACCAACAAATTCAACAACAACCTCAACATTGAAAAACACCAACAAACTCAACAACAACCTCAACATTGAAAAACAACAATAACCTCAACATTGAAAAACACCAACAAATTCAACAACAAACTCAACATTTAAAAACAACAAAAACCTCAACATTGAAAAACACCAACAAATTCAACAACAACCTCAACATTGAAAAACACCAACAACCTCAAAATTGAAAAAACACCAACAAACTCAACAACAACCTCAACATTGAAAAACAACAATAACCTCAACATTGAAAAACACCAACAAATTCAACAACAACCTCAACATTGAAAAACACCAACAAACTCAACAACAACCTCAACATTGAAAAACAACAATAACCTCAACATTGAAAAACAGCAACAAATTCAACAACAACCTCAACATTGAAAGACACCAACAAATTCAACAACAAACTCAAGATTGAAAAACACCAACAAATTCAACAACCTCAACATTGAAAAACAACAACAACCTCAACATTGAAAAACACCAACAAATTCAACAACAACCTCAACATTGAAAAACACCAACAAATTCAACAACAACCTCAACATTGAAAAACAACAACAACCTCAACTTTGAAAACCACCAACAAATTCAACAACAACCTCAACATTGAAAAACAACAAATTCAATAACAACCTCAACATTGAAAAACAACAACAACCTCAACATTAAAAAACACCAACAAATTCAACAACAACCTCAACATTGAAAAACACCAACAAATTCAACAACAACCTCAGCATTGAAAAACAACAACAACCTCAACATTGAAAAATACCAACAAATTCAACAACAACCTCAACATTGAAAAACAACAACAACCTCAACATTGAAAAACACCAACAAATTCAACAACAACTTCAACATTGAAAAACACCAACAAATTCAACAACAACCTCAACATTGAAAAACAGCAACAAATTCAACAACAACCTCAACATTGAAAAACAACAACCTCAACAGTGAAAAACACCAGCAAATTCAACAACAACCTCAACATTGAAAAACAACAACAACCTCAACATTGAAAAACACCAACAAATTCAACAACAACCTCAACATTGAAAAACAACAACAATCTCAACATTGAAAAACACCAACAAATTCAACAACAACCTCAACATTGAAAAACAGCAACAGCCTCAACATTGAAAACCACCAACAAATTCAGCAACAACCTCAACATTGAGAAACACCAACAAATTCAACAACAACCTCAACATTGAAAAACACCAACAAATTCAACAACAAACTCAACATTGAAAATCACCAACAAATTGAACAACAACCTCAACATTGAAAAACAACAACAACCTCAACATTGAAAAACATCAACAAATTCAACAACAACCTCAACATTGAAAAGCACCAACAAATTCAACAACAACCTCAACATTGAAAAACAACAACAACCTCAACATTGAAAAACACCAACAAATTCAACAACAACCTCAACATTGAAAAACAACAACAACCTCAACATTGAAAAACACCAACAAATTCAACAACAACCTCAACATTGAAAAACAACAACAACCTCAACATTGAAAAACAACAACAACCTCAACATTGAAAAACACCAACAAATTCAACAACAACCTCAACATTGAAAAACAACAACAAACTCAACAGTGAAAAACACCAACAAATTCAACAACAACCTCAACATTTAAAAACAACAAAAACCTCAACATTGAAAAACACCAACAAATTCAATAACAACCTCAACATTGAAAAATACCAACAAATTCAACAACAACCTCAACATTGAAAAACAACAACAATCTCAACATTGAAAAACACCAACAAATTCAACAACAACCTCAACATTGAAAAACAACAACAACCTCAACATTGAAAAACACCAACAATTTCAACAACAACTTCAACATTGAAAAACACCAACAAATTCAACAACAACCTCGAAATTGAAAAACACCAACAAATTCAACAACAACTTCACATTGAAAAACACCAACAACCTCAAAATTGAAAAAACACCAACAAATTCAACAACAACCTCAACATTTAAAAACAACAACAACCTCAACATTGAAAAACACCAACAAATTCAACAACAACCTCAACATTGAAAAACACCAACAACCTCAAAATTGAAAAAACACCAACAAATTCAACAACAACCTCAACATTTAAAAACAACAACAACCTCAACATTGAAAAACACCAACAAATTCAACAACAACCTCAACATTGAAAGACACCAACAAATTCAACAACAACCTCAACATTGAAAAACACCAACAAACTCAACAACAACCTCAACATTGAAAAACAACAATAACCTCAACATTGAAAAACACCAACAAATTCAACAACAAACTCAACATTTAAAAACAACAAAAACCTCAACATTGAAAAATACCAACAAATTCAACAACAACCTCAACATTGAAAAACACCAACAACCTCAAAATTGAAAAAACACCAACAAATTCAACAACAACCTCAACATTTAAAAACAACAACAACCTCAACACTGAAAAACACCAACAAACTCAACAACAACCTCAACATTGAAAAACAACAATAACCTCAACATTGAAAAACACCAACAAATTCAACAACAAACTCAACATTTAAAAACAACAAAAACCTCAACATTGAAAAACACCAACAAATTCAACAACAACCTCAACATTGAAAAACACCAACAACCTCAAAATTGAAAAAACACCAACAAATTCAACAACAACCTCAACATTTAAAAACAACAACAACCTCAACACTGAAAAACACCAACAAATTCAACAACAACCTCAACATTGAAAGACACCAACAAATTCAACAACAACCTCAACATTGAAAAACACCAACAAACTCAACAACAACCTCAACATTGAAAAACAACAATAACCTCAACATTGAAAAACAGCAAAAAATTCAACAACAACCTCAACATTGAAAAACACCAACAAATTCAACAACAAACTCAAGATTGAAAAACACCAACAAATTCAACAACCTCAACATTGAAAAACAACAACAACCTCAACATTGAAAAACACCAACAAATTCAACAACAACCTCAACATTGAAAAACACCAACAAATTCAACAACAACCTCAACATTGAAAAACAACAACAACCTCAACTTTGAAAAACACCAACAAATTCAACAACAACCTCAACATTGAAAAACAACAAATTCAATAACAACCTCAACATTGAAAAACACCAACAAATTCAACAACAACCTCAACATTGAAAAACAACAACAACCTCAACATTGAAAAACACCAACAAATTCAACAATAACCTCAACATTGAAAAACAACATCAACCTCAACATTGAAAAACACCAACAAATTCAACAACAACCTCAACATTGAAAAATACCAACAAATTCAACAACCACCTCAACATTGAAAAACAACAACAACCTCAACATTGAAAAACACCAACAAATTCAACAACAACCTCAACATTGAAAAACAACAACAACCTCAACATTAAAAAACACCAACAAATTCAACAACAACCTCAACATTGAAAAACACCAACAAATTCAACAACAACCTCAGCATTGAAAAACAACAACAACCTCAACATTGAAAAACACCAACAAATTCAACAACAACCTCAACATTGAAAAACAACAACAACCTCAACATTGAAAAACACCAACATATTCAACAACAACTTCAACATTGAAAAACACCAACAAATTCAACAACAACCTCGAAATTGAAAAACACCAACAAATTCAACAACAACCTCAACATTGAAAAACAACAACCTCAACATTGAAAAACACCAGCAAATTCAACAACAACCTCAACATTGAAAAACAACAACAACCTCAACATTGAAAAACACCAACAAATTCAACAACAACCTCAAATTTGAAAAACAACAACAATCTCAACATTGAAAAACACCAACAAATTCAACAACAACCTCAACATTGAAAAACAGCAACAGCCTCAACATTGAAAACCACCAACAAATTCAGCAACAACCTCAACATTGAAAAACACCAACAAATTCAACAAAAACCTCAACATTGAAAAACACCAACAAATTCAACAACAACCTCAACATTGAAAAGCACCAACAAATTCAACAACAACCTCAACATTGAAAAACAACAACAACGTCAACATTGAAAAACACCAACAAATTCAACAACAACCTCAACATTGAAAAACAACAACAACCTCAACATTGAAAAACACCAACAAGTTCAACAACAACCTCAACATTGAAAAACAACAACAAATTCAACAACAACCTCAACATTGAAAAAAACCAACAAATTCAACAACAAACTCAAGATTGAAAAACACCAACAAATTCAACAACCTCAACATTGAAAAACAACAACAACCTCAACATTGAAAAACACCAACAAATTCAACAACAACCTCAACATTGAAAAACAACAACAACCTCAGCATTGAAAAACACCAACAAATTCAACAACAACCTCAACATTGAAAAACAACAACAACCTCAAAATTGAATAAAACCAAGAAATTCAACAACAACCTCAACATTGAAAAACAACAACAACCTCAACATTGAAAAACACCAACAAATTCAATAACAACCTCAACATTGAAAAACACCAACAAATTCAACAACAACCTCAGCATTGAAAAACAACAACAACCTCAACATTGAAAAACACCAACAAATTCAACAACATCCTCAACATTGAAAAACAACAACAACCTCAACATTGAAAAACACCAACAAATTCAACAAAATCTTCAACATTGAAAAACACCAACAAATTCAACAACAACCTCGAAATTGAAAACCACCAACAAATTCAACAACAACCTCAACATTGAAAAACAACAAATTCAATAACAACCTCAACATTGAAAAACAACAACAACCTCAACATTAAAAAACACCAACAAATTCAACAACAACCTCAACATTGAAAAACACCAACAAATTCAACAACAACCTCAGCATTGAAAAACAACAACAACCTCAACATTGAAAAATACCAACAAATTCAACAACAACCTCAACATTGAAAAACAACAACAACCTCAACATTGAAAAACACCAACAAATTCAACAACAACTTCAACATTGAAAAACACCAACAAATTCAACAACAACCTCAACATTGAAAAACAGCAACAAATTCAACAACAACCTCAACATTGAAAAACAACAACCTCAACAGTGAAAAACACCAGCAAATTCAACAACAACCTCAACATTGAAAAACAACAACAACCTCAACATTGAAAAACACCAACAAATTCAACAACAACCTCAACATTGAAAAACAACAACAATCTCAACATTGAAAAACACCAACAAATTCAACAACAACCTCAACATTGAAAAACAGCAACAGCCTCAACATTGAAAACCACCAACAAATTCAGCAACAACCTCAACATTGAGAAACACCAACAAATTCAACAACAACCTCAACATTGAAAAACACCAACAAATTCAACAACAAACTCAACATTGAAAATCACCAACAAATTGAACAACAACCTCAACATTGAAAAACAACAACAACCTCAACATTGAAAAACATCAACAAATTCAACAACAACCTCAACATTGAAAAGCACCAACAAATTCAACAACAACCTCAACATTGAAAAACAACAACAACCTCAACATTGAAAAACACCAACAAATTCAACAACAACCTCAACATTGAAAAACAACAACAACCTCAACATTGAAAAACACCAACAAATTCAACAACAACCTCAACATTGAAAAACAACAACAACCTCAACATTGAAAAACAACAACAACCTCAACATTGAAAAACACCAACAAATTCAACAACAACCTCAACATTGAAAAACAACAACAAACTCAACAGTGAAAAACACCAACAAATTCAACAACAACCTCAACATTTAAAAACAACAAAAACCTCAACATTGAAAAACACCAACAAATTCAATAACAACCTCAACATTGAAAAATACCAACAAATTCAACAACAACCTCAACATTGAAAAACAACAACAATCTCAACATTGAAAAACACCAACAAATTCAACAACAACCTCAACATTGAAAAACAACAACAACCTCAACATTGAAAAACACCAACAATTTCAACAACAACTTCAACATTGAAAAACACCAACAAATTCAACAACAACCTCGAAATTGAAAAACACCAACAAATTCAACAACAACTTCACATTGAAAAACACCAACAACCTCAAAATTGAAAAAACACCAACAAATTCAACAACAACCTCAACATTTAAAAACAACAACAACCTCAACATTGAAAAACACCAACAAATTCAACAACAACCTCAACATTGAAAAACACCAACAACCTCAAAATTGAAAAAACACCAACAAATTCAACAACAACCTCAACATTTAAAAACAACAACAACCTCAACATTGAAAAACACCAACAAATTCAACAACAACCTCAACATTGAAAGACACCAACAAATTCAACAACAACCTCAACATTGAAAAACACCAACAAACTCAACAACAACCTCAACATTGAAAAACAACAATAACCTCAACATTGAAAAACACCAACAAATTCAACAACAAACTCAACATTTAAAAACAACAAAAACCTCAACATTGAAAAATACCAACAAATTCAACAACAACCTCAACATTGAAAAACACCAACAACCTCAAAATTGAAAAAACACCAACAAATTCAACAACAACCTCAACATTTAAAAACAACAACAACCTCAACACTGAAAAACACCAACAAACTCAACAACAACCTCAACATTGAAAAACAACAATAACCTCAACATTGAAAAACACCAACAAATTCAACAACAAACTCAACATTTAAAAACAACAAAAACCTCAACATTGAAAAACACCAACAAATTCAACAACAACCTCAACATTGAAAAACACCAACAACCTCAAAATTGAAAAAACACCAACAAATTCAACAACAACCTCAACATTTAAAAACAACAACAACCTCAACACTGAAAAACACCAACAAATTCAACAACAACCTCAACATTGAAAGACACCAACAAATTCAACAACAACCTCAACATTGAAAAACACCAACAAACTCAACAACAACCTCAACATTGAAAAACAACAATAACCTCAACATTGAAAAACAGCAAAAAATTCAACAACAACCTCAACATTGAAAAACACCAACAAATTCAACAACAAACTCAAGATTGAAAAACACCAACAAATTCAACAACCTCAACATTGAAAAACAACAACAACCTCAACATTGAAAAACACCAACAAATTCAACAACAACCTCAACATTGAAAAACACCAACAAATTCAACAACAACCTCAACATTGAAAAACAACAACAACCTCAACTTTGAAAAACACCAACAAATTCAACAACAACCTCAACATTGAAAAACAACAAATTCAATAACAACCTCAACATTGAAAAACACCAACAAATTCAACAACAACCTCAACATTGAAAAACAACAACAACCTCAACATTGAAAAACACCAACAAATTCAACAATAACCTCAACATTGAAAAACAACATCAACCTCAACATTGAAAAACACCAACAAATTCAACAACAACCTCAACATTGAAAAATACCAACAAATTCAACAACCACCTCAACATTGAAAAACAACAACAACCTCAACATTGAAAAACACCAACAAATTCAACAACAACCTCAACATTGAAAAACAACAACAACCTCAACATTAAAAAACACCAACAAATTCAACAACAACCTCAACATTGAAAAACACCAACAAATTCAACAACAACCTCAGCATTGAAAAACAACAACAACCTCAACATTGAAAAACACCAACAAATTCAACAACAACCTCAACATTGAAAAACAACAACAACCTCAACATTGAAAAACACCAACATATTCAACAACAACTTCAACATTGAAAAACACCAACAAATTCAACAACAACCTCGAAATTGAAAAACACCAACAAATTCAACAACAACCTCAACATTGAAAAACAACAACCTCAACATTGAAAAACACCAGCAAATTCAACAACAACCTCAACATTGAAAAACAACAACAACCTCAACATTGAAAAACACCAACAAATTCAACAACAACCTCAAATTTGAAAAACAACAACAATCTCAACATTGAAAAACACCAACAAATTCAACAACAACCTCAACATTGAAAAACAGCAACAGCCTCAACATTGAAAACCACCAACAAATTCAGCAACAACCTCAACATTGAAAAACACCAACAAATTCAACAAAAACCTCAACATTGAAAAACACCAACAAATTCAACAACAACCTCAACATTGAAAAGCACCAACAAATTCAACAACAACCTCAACATTGAAAAACAACAACAACGTCAACATTGAAAAACACCAACAAATTCAACAACAACCTCAACATTGAAAAACAACAACAACCTCAACATTGAAAAACACCAACAAGTTCAACAACAACCTCAACATTGAAAAACAACAACAAATTCAACAACAACCTCAACATTGAAAAAAACCAACAAATTCAACAACAAACTCAAGATTGAAAAACACCAACAAATTCAACAACCTCAACATTGAAAAACAACAACAACCTCAACATTGAAAAACACCAACAAATTCAACAACAACCTCAACATTGAAAAACAACAACAACCTCAGCATTGAAAAACACCAACAAATTCAACAACAACCTCAACATTGAAAAACAACAACAACCTCAAAATTGAATAAAACCAAGAAATTCAACAACAACCTCAACATTGAAAAACAACAACAACCTCAACATTGAAAAACACCAACAAATTCAATAACAACCTCAACATTGAAAAACACCAACAAATTCAACAACAACCTCAGCATTGAAAAACAACAACAACCTCAACATTGAAAAACACCAACAAATTCAACAACATCCTCAACATTGAAAAACAACAACAACCTCAACATTGAAAAACACCAACAAATTCAACAAAATCTTCAACATTGAAAAACACCAACAAATTCAACAACAACCTCGAAATTGAAAAACACCAACAAATTCAACAACAACTTCAACATTGAAAAACACCAACAAATTCAACAACAACCTCGACATTGAAAAACACCATCAAATTCAACAACAACCTCAACATTGAAAAACACCAACAACCTCAAAATTGAAAAAACACCAACAAATTCAACAACAACCTCAACATTTAAAAACAACAAAAACCTCAACATTGAAAAACACCAACAAATTCAACAACAACCTCAACATTTAAAAACAACAAAAACCTCAACATTGAAAAACACCAACAAATTCAACAACAACCTCAACATTGAAAAAGACCAACAACCTCAAAATTGAAAAAACACCAACAAATTCAACAACAACCTCAACATTTAAAAACAACAACAACCTCAACATTGAAAAACACCAACAAATTCAACAACAACCTCAACATTGAAAGACACCAACAAATTCAACAACAACCTCAACATTGAAAAACACCAACAAACTCAACAACAACCTCAACATTGAAAAACAACAATAACCTCAACATTGAAAAACAGCAACAAATTCAACAACAACCTCAACATTGAAAAACACCAACAAATTCAACAACAAACTCAAGATTGAAAAACACCAACAAATTCAACAACCTCAACATTGAAAAACAACAACAACCTCAACATTGAAAAACACCAACAAATTCAACAACAACCTCAACATTGAAAAACACCAACAAATTCAACA
Organism: Isurus oxyrinchus; assembly: GCA_026770705.1. Classification (NCBI taxonomy): domain Eukaryota; kingdom Metazoa; phylum Chordata; class Chondrichthyes; order Lamniformes; family Lamnidae; genus Isurus; species Isurus oxyrinchus. Next base: position 454,126 of record JANJGN010000214.1, read on the forward strand.
ACAACCTCAACATTGAAAAACAACAACAACCTCAACTTTGAAAAACACCAACAAATTCAACAACAACCTCAACATTGAAAAACAACATCAACCTCAACATTGAAAAACACCAACAAATTCAACAACAACCTCAACATTGAAAAATACCAACAAATTCAACAACAACCTCAACATTGAAAAACAACAACAACCTCAACATTGAAAAACACCAACAAATTCAACAACAACCTCAACATTGAAAAACAACAAAAACCTCAACATTAAAAAACACCAACAAATTCAACAACAACCTCAACATTGAAAAACACCAACAAATTCAACAACAACCTCAGCATTGAAAAACAACAACAACCTCAACATTGAAAAACACCAACAAATTCAACAACAACCTCAAAATTGAAAAACAACAACAACCTCAACATTGAAAAACACCAACAAATTCAACAACAACTTCAACATTGAAAAACACCAACAAATTCAACAACAACCTCGAAATTGAAAAACACCAACAAATTCAACAACAACCTCAACATTGAAAAACAACAACCTCAACATTGAAAAACACCAGCAAATTCAACAACAACCTCAACATTGAAAAACAACAACAACCTCAACATTGAAAAACACCAACAAATTCAACAACAACCTCAACATTGAAAAACAACAACAATCTCAACATTGAAAAACACCAACAAATTCAACAACAACCTCAACATTGAAAAACAGCAACAGCCTCAACATTGAAAACCACCAACAAATTCAGCAACAACCTCAACATTGAAAAACACCAACAAATTCAACAACAACCTCAACATTGAAAAACACCAACAAATTCAACAACAAACTCAACATTGAAAATCACCAACAAATTCAACAACAACCTCAACATTGAAAAACAACAACAACCTCAACATTGAAAAACACCAACAAATTCAACAACAACCTCAACATTGAAAAGCACCAACAAATTCAACAACAAGCTCAACATTGAAAAACAACAACAACGTCAACATTGAAAAACACCAACAAATTCAACAACAACCTCAACATTGAAAAACAACAACAACCTCAACATTGAAAAACACCAACAAATTCAACAACAACCTCAACATTGAAAAACAACAACAAATTCAACAACAACCTCAACATTGAAAAAAACCAACAAATTCAACAACAAACTCAAGATTGAAAAACACCAACAAATTCAACAACCTCAACATTGAAAAACAACAACAACCTCAACATTGAAAAACACCAACAAATTCAACAACAACCTCAACATTGAAAAACAACAACAACCTCAACATTGAAAAACACCAACAAATTCAACAACAACCTCAACATTGAAAAACAACAACAACCTCAACATTGAAAAACACCAACAAATTCAACAACAACCTCAACATTGAAAAACAACAACAACCTCAACATTGAAAAACACCAACAAATTCAATAACAACCTCAACATTGAAAAACACCAACAAATTCAACAACAACCTCAGCATTGAAAAACAACAACAACCTCAACATTGAAAAACACCAACAAATTCAACAACATCCTCAACATTGAAAAACAACAACAACCTCAACATTGAAAAACACCAACAAATTCAACAAAATCTTCAACATTGAAAAACACCAACAAATTCAACAACAACCTCGAAATTGAAAAACACCAACAAATTCAACAACAACGTCAACATTGAAAAACACCAACAAATTCAACAACAACCTCGACATTGAAAAACACCATCAAATTCAACAACAACCTCAACATTGAAAAACACCAACAACCTCAAAATTGAAAAAACACCAACAAATTCAACAACAACCTCAACATTGAAAAACAACAATAACCTCAACATTGAAAAACAGCAAAAAATTCAACAACAACCTCAACATTGAAAAACACCAACAAATTCAACAACAAACTCAAGATTGAAAAACACCAACAAATTCAACAACCTCAACATTGAAAAACAACAACAACCTCAACATTGAAAAACACCAACAAATTCAACAACAACCTCAACATTGAAAAACACCAACAAATTCAACAACAACCTCAACATTGAAAAACAACAACAACCTCAACTTTGAAAAACACCAACAAATTCAACAACAACCTCAACATTGAAAAACAACAAATTCAATAACAACCTCAACATTGAAAAACACCAACAAATTCAACAACAACCTCAACATTGAAAAACAACAACAACCTCAACATTGAAAAACACCAACAAATTCAACAATAACCTCAACATTGAAAAACAACATCAACCTCAACATTGAAAAACACCAACAAATTCAACAACAACCTCAACATTGAAAAATACCAACAAATTCAACAACAACCTCAACATTGAAAAACAACAACAACCTCAACATTGAAAAACACCAACAAATTCAACAACAACCTCAACATTGAAAAACAACAACAACCTCAACATTAAAAAACACCAACAAATTCAACAACAACCTCAACATTGAAAAACACCAACAAATTCAACAACAACCTTAGCATTGAAAAACAACAACAACCTCAACATTGAAAAACACCAACAAATTCAACAACAACCTCAACATTGAAAAACAACAACAACCTCAACATTGAAAAACACCAACATATTCAACAACAACTTCAACATTGAAAAACACCAACAAATTCAACAACAACCTCGAAATTGAAAAACACCAACAAATTCAACAACAACCTCAACATTGAAAAACAACAACCTCAACATTGAAAAACACCAGCAAATTCAACAACAACCTCAACATTGAAAAACAACAACAACCTCAACATTGAAAAACACCAACAAATTCAACAACAACCTCAAATTTGAAAAACAACAACAATCTCAACATTGAAAAACACCAACAAATTCAACAACAACCTCAACATTGAAAAACAGCAACAGCCTCAACATTGAAAACCACCAACAAATTCAGCAACAACCTCAACATTGAAAAACACCAACAAATTCAACAAAAACCTCAACATTGAAAAACACCAACAAATTCAACAACAACCTCAACATTGAAAAGCACCAACAAATTCAACAACAACCTCAACATTGAAAAACAACAACAACGTCAACATTGAAAAACACCAACAAATTCAACAACAACCTCAACATTGAAAAACAACAACAACCTCAACATTGAAAAACACCAACAAGTTCAACAACAACCTCAACATTGAAAAACAACAACAAATTCAACAACAACCTCAACATTGAAAAAAACCAACAAATTCAACAACAAACTCAAGATTGAAAAACACCAACAAATTCAACAACCTCAACATTGAAAAACAACAACAACCTCAACATTGAAAAACACCAACAAATTCAACAACAACCTCAACATTGAAAAACAACAACAACCTCAGCATTGAAAAACACCAACAAATTCAACAACAACCTCAACATTGAAAAACAACAACAACCTCAAAATTGAATAAAACCAAGAAATTCAACAACAACCTCAACATTGAAAAACAACAACAACCTCAACATTGAAAAACACCAACAAATTCAATAACAACCTCAACATTGAAAAACACCAACAAATTCAACAACAACCTCAGCATTGAAAAACAACAACAACCTCAACATTGAAAAACACCAACAAATTCAACAACATCCTCAACATTGAAAAACAACAACAACCTCAACATTGAAAAACACCAACAAATTCAACAAAATCTTCAACATTGAAAAACACCAACAAATTCAACAACAACCTCGAAATTGAAAAACACCAACAAATTCAACAACAACTTCAACATTGAAAAACACCAACAAATTCAACAACAACCTCGACATTGAAAAACACCATCAAATTCAACAACAACCTCAACATTGAAAAACACCAACAACCTCAAAATTGAAAAAACACCAACAAATTCAACAACAACCTCAACATTTAAAAACAACAAAAACCTCAACATTGAAAAACACCAACAAATTCAACAACAACCTCAACATTTAAAAACAACAAAAACCTCAACATTGAAAAACACCAACAAATTCAACAACAACCTCAACATTGAAAAAGACCAACAACCTCAAAATTGAAAAAACACCAACAAATTCAACAACAACCTCAACATTTAAAAACAACAACAACCTCAACATTGAAAAACACCAACAAATTCAACAACAACCTCAACATTGAAAGACACCAACAAATTCAACAACAACCTCAACATTGAAAAACACCAACAAACTCAACAACAACCTCAACATTGAAAAACAACAATAACCTCAACATTGAAAAACAGCAACAAATTCAACAACAACCTCAACATTGAAAAACACCAACAAATTCAACAACAAACTCAAGATTGAAAAACACCAACAAATTCAACAACCTCAACATTGAAAAACAACAACAACCTCAACATTGAAAAACACCAACAAATTCAACAACAACCTCAACATTGAAAAACACCAACAAATTCAACAACAACCTCAACATTGAAAAACAACAAAAACCTCAACTTTGAAAAACACCAACAAATTCAACAACAACCTCAACATTGAAAAACAACATCAACCTCAACATTGAAAAACACCAACAAATTCAACAACAACCTCAACATTGAAAAATACCAACAAATTCAACAACAACCTCAACATTGAAAAACAACAACAACCTCAACATTGAAAAACACCAACAAATTCAACAACAACCTCAACATTGAAAAACAACAAAAACCTCAACATTAAAAAACACCAACAAATTCAACAACAACCTCAACATTGAAAAACACCAACAAATTCAACAACAACCACAGCATTGAAAAACAACAACAACCTCAACATTGAAAAACACCAACAAATTCAACAACAACCTCAAAATTGAAAAACAACAACAACCTCAACATTGAAAAACACCAACAAATTCAACAACAACTTCAACATTGAAAAACACCAACAAATTCAACAACAACCTCGAAATTGAAAAACACCAACAAATTCAACAACAACCTCAACATTGAAAAACAACAACCTCAACATTGAAAAACACCAGCAAATTCAACAACAACCTCAACATTGAAAAACAACAACAACCTCAACATTGAAAAACACCAACAAATTCAACAACAACCTCAACATTGAAAAACAACAACAATCTCAACATTGAAAAACACCAACAAATTCAACAACAACCTCAACATTGAAAAACAGCAACAGCCTCAACATTGAAAACCACCAACAAATTCAGCAACAACCTCAACATTGAAAAACACCAACAAATTCAACAACAACCTCAACATTGAAAAACACCAACAAATTCAACAACAAACTCAACATTGAAAATCACCAACAAATTCAACAACAACCTCAACATTGAAAAACAACAACAACCTCAACATTGAAAAACACCAACAAATTCAACAACAACCTCAACATTGAAAAGCACCAACAAATTCAACAACAAGCTCAACATTGAAAAACAACAACAACGTCAACATTGAAAAACACCAAAAAATTCAACAACAACCTCAACATTGAAAAACAACAACAACCTCAACATTGAAAAACACCAACAAATTCAACAACAACCTCAACATTGAAAAACAACAACAAATTCAACAACAACCTCAACATTGAAAAAAACCAACAAATTCAACAACAAACTCAAGATTGAAAAACACCAACAAATTCAACAACCTCAACATTGAAAAACAACAACAACCTCAACATTGAAAAACACCAACAAATTCAACAACAACCTCAACATTGAAAAACAACAACAACCTCAACATTGAAAAACACCAACAAATTCAACAACAACCTCAACATTGAAAAACAACAACAACCTCAACATTGAAAAACACCAACAAATTCAACAACAACCTCAACATTGAAAAACAACAACAACCTCAACATTGAAAAACACCAACAAATTCAATAACAACCTCAACATTGAAAAACACCAACAAATTCAACAACAACCTCAGCATTGAAAAACAACAACAACCTCAACATTGAAAAACACCAACAAATTCAACAACATCCTCAACATTGAAAAACAACAACAACCTCAACATTGAAAAACACCAACAAATTCAACAAAATCTTCAACATTGAAAAACACCAACAAATTCAACAACAACCTCGAAATTGAAAAACACCAACAAATTCAACAACAACTTCAACATTGAAAAACACCAACAAATTCAACAACAACCTCGACATTGAAAAACACCATCAAATTCAACAACAACCTCAACATTGAAAAACACCAACAACCTCAAAATTGAAAAAACACCAACAAATTCAACAACAACCTCAACATTTAAAAACAACAAAAACCTCAACATTGAAAAACACCAACAAATTCAACAACAACCTCAACATTTAAAAACAACAAAAACCTCAACATTGAAAAACACCAACAAATTCAACAACAACCTCAACATTGAAAAAGACCAACAACCTCAAAACTGAAAAAACACCAACAAATTCAACAACAACCTCAACATTTAAAAACAACAACAACCTCAACATTGAAAAACACCAACAAATTCAACAACAACCTCAACATTGAAAGACACCAACAAATTCAACAACAACCTCAACATTGAAAAACACCAACAAACTCAACAACAACCTCAACATTGAAAAACAACAATAACCTCAACATTGAAAAACAGCAACAAATTCAACAACAACCTCAACATTGAAAAACACCAACAAATTCAACAACAAACTCAAGATTGAAAAACAACAACAAATTCAACAACCTCAGCATTGAAAAACAACAACAACCTCAACATTGAAAAACACCAACAAATTCAACAACAACCTCAACATTGAAAAACACCAACAAATTCAACAACAACCTCAACATTGAAAAACAACAACAACCTCAACTTTGAAAAACACCAACAAATTCAACAACAACCTCAACATTGAAAAACAACAACAACCTCAACATTGAAAAACACCAACAAATTCAACAACAACCTCAACATTGAAAAACACCAACAAATTCAACAACAACCTCAACATTGAAAAACAACAACAACCTCAACTTTGAAAAACACCAACAAATTCAACAACAACCTCAACATTGAAAAACAACAAATTCAATAACAACCTCAACATTGAAAAACACCAACAAATTCAACAACAACCTCAACATTGAAAAACAACAACAACCTCAACATTGAAAAACACCAACAAATTCAACAATAACCTCAACATTGAAAAACAACATCAACCTCAACATTGAAAAACACCAACAAATTCAACAACAACCTCAACATTGAAAAATACCAACAAATTCAACAACAACCTCAACATTGAAAAACAACAACAACCTCAACATTGAAAAACACCAACAAATTCAACAACAACCTCAACATTGAAATACAACAACAACCTCAACATTAAAAAACACCAACAAATTCAACAACAACCTCAACATTGAAAAACACCAACAAATTCAACAACAACCTCAGCATTGAAAAACAACAACAACCTCAACATTGAAAAACACCAACAAATTCAACAACAACTTCAACATTGAAAAACAACAACAACCTCAACATTGAAAAACAGCAAATAATTCAACAACAACTTCAACATTGAAAAACACCAACAAATTCAACAACAACCTCGAAATTGAAAAACACCAACAAATTCAACAACAACCTCAACATTGAAAAACAACAACCTCAACATTGAAAAACACCAGCAAATTCAACAACAACCTCAACATTGAAAAACAGCAACAACCTCAACATTGAAAAACACCAACAAATTCAACAACAACCTCAACATTGAAAAACAACAACAATCTCAACATTGAAAAACACCAACAAATTCAACAACAACCTCAACATTGAAAAACAGCAACAGCCTCAACATTGAAAACCACCAACAAATTCAGCAACAACCTCAACATTGAAAAACACCAACAAATTCAACAACAACCTCAACATTGAAAAACACCAACAAATTCAACAACAAACTCAACATTGAAAATCACCAACAAATTCAACAACAACCTCAACATTGAAAAACAACAACAACCTCAACATTGAAAAACACCAACAAATTCAACAACAACCTCAACATTGAAAAGCACCAACAAATTCAACAACAACCTCAACATTGAAAAACACCAACAAATTCAACAACAACCTCAACATTGAAAAACAACAACAAATTCAACAACAACCTCAACATTGAAAAAAACCAACAAATTCAACAACAAACTCAAGATTGAAAAACACCAACAAATTCAACAACCTCAACATTGAAAAACAACAACAACCTCAACATTGAAAAACACCAACAAATTCAACAACAACCTCAACATTGAAAAACAACAACAACCTCAACATTGAAAAACACCAACAAATTCAACAACAACCTCAACATTGAAAAACAACAACAACCTCAACATTGAAAAACACCAACAAATTCAACAACAACCTCATCATTGAAAAACAACAACAACCTCAACATTGAAAAACACCAACAAATTCAATAACAACCTCAACATTGAAAAACACCAACAAATTCAACAACAACCTCAGCATTGAAAAACAACAACAACCTCAACATTGAAAAACACCAACAAATTCAACAACATCCTCAACATTGAAAAACAACAACACCCTCAACATTGAAAAACACCAACAAATTCAACAAAATCTTCAACATTGAAAAACACCAACAAATTCAACAACAACCTCGAAATTGAAAAACACCAACAAATTCAACAACAACTTCAACATTGAAAAACACCAACAAATTCAACAACAACCTCGACATTGAAAAACACCATCAAATTCAACAACAACCTCAACATTGAAAAACACCAACAACCTCAAAATTGAAAAAACACCAACAAATTCAACAACAACCTCAACATTTAAAAACAACAAAAACCTCAACATTGAAAAACACCAACAAATTCAACAACAACCTCAACATTTAAAAACAACAAAAACCTCAACATTGAAAAACACCAACAAATTCAACAACAACCTCAACATTGAAAAAGACCAACAACCTCAAAATTGAAAAAACACCAACAAATTCAACAACAACCTCAACATTTAAAAACAACAACAACCTCAACATTGAAAAACACCAACAAATTCAACAACAACCTCAACATTGAAAGACACCAACAAATTCAACAACAACCTCAACATTGAAAAACACCAACAAACTCAACAACAACCTCAACATTGAAAAACAACAATAACCTCAACATTGAAAAACACCAACAAATTCAACAACAACCTCAACATTGAAAAACACCAACAAATTCAACAACAAACTCAAGATTGAAAAACACCAACAAATTCAACAACCTCAACATTGAAAAACAACAACAACCTCAACATTGAAAAACACCAACAAATTCAACAACAACCTCAACATTGAAAAACACCGAAAAATTCAACAACAACCTCAACATTGAAAAACAACAACAACCTCAACTTTGAAAAACACCAACAAATTCAACAACAACCTCAACATTGAAAAACAACAAATTCAATAACAACCTCAACATTGAAAAACACCAACAAATTCAACAACAACCTCAACATTGAAAAACAACAACAACCTCAACATTGAAAAACACCAACAAATTCAACAACAACCTCAACATTGAAAAACAACAACAACCTCAACATTAAAAAACACCAACAAATTCAACAACAACCTCAACATTGAAAAACACCAACAAATTCAACAACAACCTCAGCATTGAAAAACAACAACAACCTCAACATTGAAAAACACCAACAAATTCAACAACAACCTCAACATTGAAAAACAACAACAACCTCAACAGTGAAAAACACCAACAAATTCAACAACAACCTCAACATTGAAAAACACCAACAAATTCAACAACAACCTCGAAATTGAAAAACACCAACAAATTCAACAACAACCTCAGCATTGAAAAACAACAACCTCAACATTGAAAAACACCAGCAAATTCAACAACAACCTCAACATTGAAAAACAACAACAACCTCAACATTGAAAAACACCAACAAATTCAACAACAACCTCAACATTGAAAAATAACAACAATCTCAACATTGAAAAACACCAACAAATTCAACAACAACCTCAACATTGAAAAACAGCAACAGCCTCAACATTGAAAACCATCAACAAATTCAGCAACAACCTCAACATTGAAAAACACCAACAAATTCAACAACAACCTCAACATTGAAAAACACCAACAAATTCAACAACAAACTCAACATTGAAAATCACCAACAAATTCAACAACAACCTCAACATTGAAAAATAGCAACAACCTCAACATTGAAAAACACCAACAAATTCAACAACAACCTCAACATTGAAAAGCACCAACAAATTCAACAACAACCTCAACATTGAAAAACAACAACAACCTCAACATTGAAAAACACCAACAAATTCAACAACAACCTCAACATTGAAAAACAACAACAACCTCAACATTGAAAAACACCAACAAATTCAACAATAACCTCAACATTGAAAAACAACAACAACCTCAACATTGAAAAACAACAACAACCTCAACATTGAAAAACACCAACAAATTCTACAACAACCTCAACATTGAAAAACAACAACAAACTCAACAGTGAAAAACACCAACAAATTCAACAACAACCTCAACATTTAAAAACAACAAAAACCTCAACATTGAAAAACACCAACAAATTCAATAACAACCTCAACATTGAAAAATACCAACAAATTCAACAACAACCTCAACATTGAAAAACAACAACAATCTCAACATTGAAAAACACCAACAAATTCAACAACAACCTCAACATTGAAAAACAACAACAACCTCAACATTGAAAAACACCAACAATTTCAACAACAACTTCAACATTGAAAAACACCAACAAATTCAACAACAACCTCGAAATTGAAAAACACCAACAAATTCAACAACAACTTCAACATTGAGAAACACCAACAAATTCAACAACAACCTCGACATTGAAAAACACCATCAAATTCAACAAAAACCTTAACAATGAAAAACACCAACAACCTCAAAATTGAAAAAACACCAACAAATTCAACAACAACCTCAACATTTAAAAACAACAACAACCTCAACATTGAAACACACCAACAAATTCAACAACAACCTCAACATTGAAAAACAGCAACAAATTCAACAACAACCTGAACATTGAAAAAAACCAACAAATTCAACAACAAACTCAAGATTGAAAAACCCCAACAAATTCAACAACCTCAACATTGAAAAACAACAACAACCTCAACATTGAAAAACACCAACAAATTCAACAACAACCTCAACATTGAAAAACAACAACAACCTCAACATTGAAAAACACCAACAAATTCAACAACAACCTCAACATTGAAAAACAACAACAACCTCAACATTGAAAAACGCCAACAAATTCAACAACAACCTCAACATTGAAAAACAACAACAACCTCAACATTGAAAAACACCAACAAATTCAATAACAACCTCAACATTGAAAAACACCAACAAATTCAACAACAACCTCAGCATTGAAAAACAACAACAACCTCAACATTGAAAAACACCAACAAATTCAACAACATCCTCAACATTGAAAAACAACAACAAACTCAACATTGAAAAACACCAACAAATTCAACAGAATCTTCAACATTGAAAAACACCAACAAATTCAACAACAACCTCGAAATTGAAAAACACCAACAAATTCAACAACAACTTCAACATTGAAAAACACCAACAAATTCAACAACAACCTCGACATTGAAAAACACCATCATATTCAACAACAACCTCAACATTGAAAAACACCAACAACCTCAAAATTGAAAAAACACCAACAAATTCAACAACAACCTCAACATTTAAAAACAACAAAAACCTCAACATTGAAAAACATCAACAAATTCAACAACAACCTCAACATTTAAAAACAACAAAAACCTCAACATTGAAAAACTCCAACAAATTCAATAACAACCTCAACATTGAAAAATACCAACAACTTCAACAACAACCTCAACATTGAAAAACAACAACAATCTCAACATTGAAAAACACCAACAAATTCAACAACAACCTCAACATTGAAAAACAACAACAACCTCAACATTGAAAAACACCAACAATTTCAACAACTTCTTCAACATTGAAAAACACCAACAAATTCAACAACATCCTCAACATTGAAAAACAACAACAACCTCAACATTGAAAAACACCAACAAATTCAACAACAACCTCAACATTGAAAAACAACAACAAATTCAACATTGAAAAACACCAACAAATTCAACACAACCTCAACATTGAAAAACACCAACAAATTCAACAACAACCTCAGCATTGAAAAACAACAGCAACCTCAACATTGAAAAACACCAACAAACTCAACATTGAAAAACACCAACAAATTCAACAAAAACTTCAACATTGAAAAACACCAACATATTCAACAACAACCTCGAAATTGAAAAACACCAACAAATTCAACAACAACTTCAAGATTGAAAAACACCAACAAATTCAACAACAACCTCGACATTGAAAAACACCATCAAATTCAACAACAACCTCAACATTGAAAAACACCAACAACCTCAAAATTGAAAAAACACCAACAAATTCAACAACAACCTCAACATTTAAAAACAACAACAACCTCAACATTGAAAAACACCAACAAATTCAACAACAACCTCAACATTGAAAGACACCAACAAATTCAACAACAACCTCAACATTGAAAAACACCAACAAACTCAACAACAACCTCAACATTGAAAAACAACAACAACCTCAACATTGAAAAACAGCAACAAATTCAACAACAACCTCAACATTGAAAAACACCAACAAATTCAACAACAAACTCAAGATTGAAAAACACCAACAAATTCAAAAACCTCAACATTGAAAAACAACAACAACCTCAACATTGAAAAACACCAACAAATTCAACAACAACCTCAACATTGAAAAACACCAACAAATTCAACAACAACCTCAACATTGAAAAACAACAACAACCTCAACTTTGAAAAACACCAACAAATTCAACAACAACCTCAACATTGAAAAACAACAAATTCAATAACAACCTCAACATTGAAAAACACCAACAAATTCAACAACAACCACAACATTGAAAAACAACAACAACCTCAACATTGAAAAACACCAACAAATTCAACAATAACCTCAACATTGAAAAACAACATCAACCTCAACATTGAAAAACAACAACAAATTCAACAACAACCTCAACATTGAAAAATACCAACAAATTCAACAACAACCTCAACATTGAAAAACAACAACAACCTCAACATTGAAAAACACCAACAAATTCAACAACAACCTCAACATTGAAAAACAACAACAACCTCAACATTGAAAAACACCAACAAATTCAACATCAACCTCAACATTGAAAAACACCAACAAATTCAACAACAACCTCAGCATTGAAAAACAACAACAACCTCAACATTGAAAAACACCAACAAATTCAACAACAACCTCAACATTGAAAAACAACAACCTCAACATTGAAAAACACCAACAATTTCAACAACAACTTCAACATTGAAAAACACCAACAAATTCAACAACAACCTCGAAATTGAAAAACACCAACAAATTCAACAACAACTTCAACATTGAGAAACACCAACAAATTCAACAACAACCTCGACATTGAAAAACACCATCAAATTCAACAAAAACCTTAACAATGAAAAACACCAACAACCTCAAAATTGAAAAAACACCAACAAATTCAACAACAACCTCAACATTTAAAAACAACAACAACCTCAACATTGAAACACACCAACAAATTCAACAACAACCTCAACATTGAAAAACAGCAACAAATTCAACAACAACCTGAACATTGAAAAAAACCAACAAATTCAACAACAAACTCAAGATTGAAAAACCCCAACAAATTCAACAACCTCAACATTGAAAAACAACAACAACCTCAACATTGAAAAACACCAACAAATTCAACAACAACCTCAACATTGAAAAACAACAACAACCTCAACATTGAAAAACACCAACAAATTCAACAACAACCTCAACATTGAAAAACAACAACAACCTCAACATTGAAAAACACCAACAAATTCAACAACAACCTCAACATTGAAAAACAACAACAACCTCAACATTGAAAAACACCAACAAATTCAATAACAACCTCAACATTGAAAAACACCAACAAATTCAACAACAACCTCAGCATTGAAAAACAACAACAACCTCAACATTGAAAAACACCAACAAATTCAACAACATCCTCAACATTGAAAAACAACAACAAACTCAACATTGAAAAACACCAACAAATTCAACAAAATCTTCAACATTGAAAAACACCAACAAATTCAACAACAACCTCGAAATTGAAAAACACCAACAAATTCAACAACAACTTCAACATTGAAAAACACCAACAAATTCAACAACAACCTCGACATTGAAAAACACCATCATATTCAACAACAACCTCAACATTGAAAAACACCAACAACCTCAAAATTGAAAAAACACCAACAAATTCAACAACAACCTCAACATTTAAAAACAACAAAAACCTCAACATTGAAAAACATCAACAAATTCAACAACAACCTCAACATTTAAAAACAACAAAAACCTCAACATTGAAAAACACCAACAAATTCAATAACAACCTCAACATTGAAAAATACCAACAACTTCAACAACAACCTCAACATTGAAAAACAACAACAATCTCAACATTGAAAAACACCAACAAATTCAACAACAACCTCAACATTGAAAAACAACAACAACCTCAACATTGAAAAACACCAACAATTTCAACAACTTCTTCAACATTGAAAAACACCAACAAATTCAACAACATCCTCAACATTGAAAAACAACAACAACCTCAACATTGAAAAACACCAACAAATTCAACAACAACCTCAACATTGAAAAACAACAACAAATTCAACATTGAAAAACACCAACAAATTCAACACAACCTCAACATTGAAAAACACCAACAAATTCAACAACAACCTCAGCATTGGAAAACAACAGCAACCTCAACATTGAAAAACACCAAGAAACTCAACATTGAAAAACACCAACAAATTCAACAAAAACTTCAACATTGAAAAACACCAACATATTCAACAACAACCTCGAAATTGAAAAACACCAACAAATTCAACAACAACTTCAACATTGAAAAACACCAACAAATTCAACAACAACCTCGACATTGAAAAACACCATCAAATTCAACAACAACCTCAACATTGAAAAACACCAACAACCTCAAAATTGAAAAAACACCAACAAATTCAACAACAACCTCAACATTTAAAAACAACAACAACCTCAACATTGAAAAACACCAACAAATTCAACAACAACCTCAACATTGAAAGACACCAACAAATTCAACAACAACCTCAACATTGAAAAACACCAACAAACTCAACAACAACCTCAACATTGAAAAACAACAACAACCTCAACATTGAAAAACAGCAACAAATTCAACAACAACCTCAACATTGAAAAACACCAACAAATTCAACAACAAACTCAAGATTGAAAAACACCAACAAATTCAAAAACCTCAACATTGAAAAACAACAACAACCTCAACATTGAAAAACACCAACAAATTCAACAACAACCTCAACATTGAAAAACACCAACAAATTCAACAACAACCTCAACATTGAAAAACAACAACAACCTCAACTTTGAAAAACACCAACAAATTCAACAACAACCTCAACATTGAAAAACAACAAATTCAATAACAACCTCAACATTGAAAAACACCAACAAATTCAACAACAACCACAACATTGAAAAACAACAACAACCTCAACATTGAAAAACACCAACAAATTCAACAATAACCTCAACATTGAAAAACAACAACAACCTCAACATTGAAAAACACCAACAAATTCAACATCAACCTCAACATTGAAAAACACCAACAAATTCAACAACAACCTCAGCATTGAAAAACAACAACAACCTCAACATTGAAAAACACCAACAAATTCAACAACAACCTCAACATTGAAAAACAACAACCTCAACATGGAAAAACACCAACAAATTCAACAACAAGTTCAACATTGAAAAACACCAACAAATTCAACAACAACCTCGAATTTGAAAAACACCAACAAATTCAACAACAACCTCAACATTGAAAAACAACAACAACCTCAACATTGAAAAACACCAACAAATTCAACAACAACCTCAACATTGAAAAACACCAACAAATTCAACAACAACCTCGACATTGAAAAACACCATCATATTCAACTACAACCTCAACATTGAAAAACACCAACAACCTCAAAATTGAAAAAACACCAACAAATTCAACAACAACCTCAACATTTAAAAACAACAAAAACCTCAACATTGAAAAACATCAACAAATTCAACAACAACCTCAACATTTAAAAACAACAAAAACCTCAACATTGAAAAACACCAACAAATTCAATAACAACCTCAACATTGAAAAATACCAACAACTTCAACAACAACCTCAACATTGAAAAACAACAACAATCTCAACATTGAAAAACACCAACAAATTCAACAACAACCTCAAAATTGAAAAACAACAACAACCTCAACATTGAAAAACACCAACAATTTCAACAACTTCTTCAACATTGAAAAACACCAACAAATTCAACAACATCCTCAACATTGAAAAACAACAACAACCTCAACATTGAAAAACACCAACAAATTCAACAACAACCTCAACATTGAAAAACAACAACAAATTCAACATTGAAAAACACCAACAAATTCAACACAACCTCAACATTGAAAAACACCAACAAATTCAACAACAACCTCAGCATTGAAAAACAACAGCAACCTCAACATTGAAAAACACCAACAAACTCAACATTGAAAAACACCAACAAATTCAACAAAAACTTCAACATTGAAAAACACCAACATATTCAACAACAACCTCGAAATTGAAAAACACCAACAAATTCAACAACAACTTCAACATTGAAAAACACCAACAAATTCAACAACAACCTCGACATTGAAAAACAGCATCAAATTCAACAACAACCTCAACATTGAAAAACACCAACAACCTCAAAATTGAAAAAACACCAACAAATTCAACAACAACCTCAACATTTAAAAACAACAACAACCTCAACATTGAAAAAGACCAACAAATTCAACAACAACCTCAACATTGAAAGACACCAACAAATTCAACAACAACCTCAACATTGAAAAACACCAACAAACTCAACAACAACCTCAACATTGAAAAACAACAACAACCTCAACATTGAAAAACAGCAACAAATTCAACAACAACCTCAACATTGAAAAACACCAACAAATTCAACAACAAACTCAAGATTGAAAAACACCAACAAATTCAAAAACCTCAACATTGAAAAACAACAACAACCTCAACATTGAAAAACACCAACAAATTCAACAACAACCTCAACATTGAAAAACACCAACAAATTCAACAACAACCTCAACATTGAAAAACAAAAACAACCTCAACTTTGAAAAACACCAACAAATTCAACAACAACCTCAACATTGAAAAACAACAAATTCAATAACAACCTCAACATTGAAAAACACCAACAAATTCAACAACAACCACAACATTGAAAAACAACAACAACCTCAACATTGAAAAACACCAACAAATTCAACAATAACCTCAACATTGAAAAACAACATCAACCTCAACATTGAAAAACAACAACAAATTCAACAACAACCTCAACATTGAAAAATACCAACAAATTCAACAACAACCTCAACATTGAAAAACAACAACAACCTCAACATTGAAAAACACCAACAAATTCAACAACAACCTCAACATTGAAAAACAACAACAACCTCAACATTGAAAAACACCAACAAATTCAACATCAACCTCAACATTGAAAAACACGAACAAATTCAACAACAACCTCAGCATTGAAAAACAACAACAACCTCAACATTGAAAAACACCAACAAATTCAACAACAACCTCAACATTGAAAAACAACAACCTCAACATTGAAAAACACCAACAAATTCAACAACAACTTCAACATTGAAAAACACCAACAAATTCAACAACAACCTCGAATTTGAAAAACACCAACAAATTCAACAACAACCTCAACATTGAAAAACAACAACAACCTCAACATTGAAAAACACCAACAAATTCAACAACAACCTCAACATTGAAAAACAACAACAACCTCAACATTGAAAAACACCAACAAATTCAACAACAACCTCAACATTGAAAAACAACAACAATCTCAACATTGAAAAACACCAACAAATTCAACAACAACCTCAACATTGAAAAACAGCAACAGCCTCAACATTGAAAAACACCAACAAATTCAGCAACAACCTCAACATTGAAAAACACCAACAAATTCAACAACAACCTCAACATTGAAAAACACCAACAAATTCAACAACAAACTCAACATTGAAAATCACCAACAAATTCAACAACAACCTCAACATTGAAAAACAACAACAACCTCAACATTGAAAAACACCAACAAATTCAACAACAACCTCAACATTGAAAAGCACCAACAAATTCAACAACAACCTCAACATTGAAAAACAACAACAAATTCAACAACAACCTCAACATTGAAAAACAACAACAACCTCAACATTGAAAAACACCAACAAATTCAACAACAACCTCAACATTGAAAAACAACAACAACCTCAACATTGAAAAACAACAACAACCTCAACATTGAAAAACACCAACAAATTCAACAACAACCTCAACATTGAAAAACAACAACAAACTCAACATTGAAAAACACCAACAAATTCAACAACAACCTCAACATTGAAAAACAACAACAACCTCAACATTGAAAAACACCAACAAATTCAATAACAACCTCAACATTGAAAAACACCAACATATTCAACAACAGCCTCAGCATTGAAAAACAACAACAACCTCAACATTGAAAAACACCAACAAATTCAACAAAAACTTCAACATTGAAAAACACCTACAAATTCAACAACAACCTCGAAATTGAAAAACACCAACAAATTCACAACAACTTCAACATTGAAAAACACCAACAAATTCAACAACAACCTCGACATTGAAAAACACCAACAAATTCAACAACAACCTCAACATTTAAAAACAGCAACAACCTCAACATTGAAACACACCAACAAATTCAACAACAACCTCAACATTGAAAAACAGCAACAAATTCAACAACAACCTCAACATTGAAAAAAACCAACAAATTCAACAACAAACTCAAGATTGAAAAACACCAACAAATTCAACAACCTCAACATTGAAAAACAACAATAACCTCAACATTGACAAACACCATCAATTTCAACAACAACCTCAACATTGAAAAACAACAACAACCTCAACATTGAAATACACCAACAAATTCAACAACAACTTCAACATTGAAAAACACCAACAAATTCAACAACATCCTCAACATTGAAAAACAACAACCTCAACATTGAAAAACACCAACAAATTCAACAACAACCTCAACATTGAAAAACAACAACAACCTCAACATTGAAAAACACCAACAAATTCAACACAACCTCAACATTGAAAAACACCAACAAATTCAACAACAACCTCAGCATTGAAAAACAACAACAACCTCAACATTGAAAAACACCAACAAATTCAACAACAACCTCAACATTGAAAAACACCAACAAACTCAACATTGAAAAACACCAACAAATTCAACAAAAACTTCAACATTGAAAAACACCAACATATTCAACAACAACCTCGAAATTGAAAAACACCAACAAATTCAACAACAACTTCAACATTGAAAAACACCAACAAATTCAACAACAACCTCGACATTGAAAAACACCATCAAATTCAACAACAACCTCAACATTGAAAAACACCAAAAACCTCAAAATTGAAAAAACACCAACAAATTCAACAACAACCTCAACATTTAAAAACAACAACAACCTCAACATTGAAAAACACCAACAAATTCAACAACAACCTCAACATTGAAAAAGAACAACAATCTCAACATTGAAAAACACCAGCAAATTCAACAACAACCTCAACATTGAAAAACAGCAACAGCCTCAACATTGAAAAACACCAACAAATTCAGCAACAACCTCAACATTGAAAAACACCAACAAATTCAACAACAACCTCAACATTGAAAAACACCAACAAATTCAACAACAAACTCAACATTGAAAATCACCAACAAATTCAACAACAACCTCAACATTGAAAAACAACAACAACCTCAACATTGAAAAACACCAACAAATTCAACAACAACCTCAACATTGAAAAGCACCAACAAATTCAACAACAACCTCAACATTGAAAAACAACAACAAATTCAACAACAACCTCAACATTGAAAAACAACAACAACCTCAACATTGAAAAACACCAACAAATTCAACAACAACCTCAAAATTGAAAAACAACAACAACCTCAACATTGAAAAACAACAACAACCTCAACATTGAAAAACACCAACAAATTCAACAACAACCTCAACATTGAAAAACAACAACAAACTCAACATTGAAAAACACCAACAAATTCAACAACAACCTCAACATTGAAAAACAACAACAACCTCAACATTGAAAAACACCAACAAATTCAATAACAACCTCAACATTGAAAAACACCAACAAATTCAACAACAGCCTCAGCATTGAAAAACAACAACAACCTCAACATTGAAAAACACCAACAAATTCAACAACATCCTCAACATTGAAAAACAACAACAACCTCAACATTGAAAAACACCAACAAATTCAACAAAAACTTCAACATTGAAAAACACCAACAAATTCAACAACAACCTCGAAATTGAAAAACACCAACAAATTCAACAACAACTTCAACATTGAAAAACACCAACAAATTCAACAACAACCTCGACATTGAAAAACACCATCAAATTCAACAACAACCTTAACATTGAAAAACACCAACAACCTCAAAATTGAAAAAAACACCAACAAATTCAACAACAACCTCAACATTTAAAAACAACAACAACCTCAACATTGAAACACACCAACAAATTCAACAACAACCTCAACATTGAAAAACAGCAACAAATTCAACAACAACTTCAACATTGAAAAAAACCAACAAATTCAACAACAAACTCAAGATTGAAAAACACCAACAAATTCAACAACCTCAACATTGAAAAACAACAACAACCTCAACATTGAAAAACACCAACAATTTCAACAACAACCTCAACATTGAAAAACAACAACAACCTCAACATTGAAAAACACCAACAAATTCAACAACAACCTCAACATTGAAAAACAACAACAACCTCAACATTGAAAAACATCAACAAATTCAACAACAACCTCAACATTGAAAAACAACTACAACCTCAACATTGAAAAACACCAACAAATTCAATAACAACCTCAACATTGAAAAACACCAACAAATTCAACAACAACCTCAGCATTGAAAAACAACAACAACCTCAACATTGAAAAACACCAACAAATTCAACAACATCCTCAACATTGAAAAACAACAACAACCTCAACATTGAAAAACACCAACAAATTCAACAAAATCTTCAACATTGAAAAACACCAACAAATTCAACAACAACCTCGAAATTGAAAAACACCAACAAATTCAACAACAACTTCAACATTGAAAAACACCAACAAATTCAACAACAACCTCGACATTGAAAAACACCATCAAATTCAACAACAGCCTCAACATTGAAAAACACCAACAACCTCAAAATTGAAAAAACACCAACAAATTAAACTACAACCTCAACATTTAAAAACAACAAAAACCTCAACATTGAAAAACACCAACAAATTCAACAACAACCTCAACATTGAAAAACACCAACAAATTCAACAACAACCTCAACATTGAAAAACACCAACAAACTCAACAACAACCTCAACATTGAAAAACAACAACAACCTCAACATTGAAAAACACCAACAAATTCAACAACAACCTCAACATTGAAAAACAACAACAACCTCAACATTGAAAAACACCAACAAATTCAATAACAACCTCAACATTGAAAAACACCAACAAATTAAACAACAACCTCAACATTGAAAAACAACAACAATCTCAACATTGAAAAACACCAAAAAATTCAACAACAACCTCAACATTGAAAAACAACAACAACCTCAACATTGAAAAACACCAACAAATTCAAGAACAACTTCAACATTGAAAAACACCAACAAATTCAACAACATCCACAACATTGAAAAACAACAACAACCTCAACATTGAAAAACACCAACAAATTCAAGAACAACCTCAACATTGAAAAACAACAACAACCTCAACATTGAAAAACACCAACAAATTCAACACAACCTCAACATTGAAAAACACCAACAAATTCAACAACAACCTCAGCATTGAAAAACAACAACAACCTCAACATTGAAAAACACCAACAAATTCAACAACAACCTCAACATTGAAAAACACCAACAAACTCAACATTGAAAAACACCAACAAATTCAACAAAAACTTCAACATTGAAAAACACCAACATATTCAACAACAACCTCGAAATTGAAAATCACCAACAAATTCAACAACAACCTCAACATTGAAAAACAACAACAACCTCAACATTGAAAAACACCAACAAATTCAACAACAACCTCAACATTGAAAAGCACCAACAAATTCAACAACAACCTCAACATTGAAAAACAACAACAAATTCAACAACAACCTCAACATTGAAAAACAACAACAACCTCAACATTGAAAAACACCAACAAATTCAACAACAACCTCAACATTGAAAAACAACAACAACCTCAACATTGAAAAACAACAACAACCTCAACATTGAAAAACACCAACAAATTCAACAACAACCTCAACATTGAAAAACAACAACAAACTCAACATTGAAAAACACCAACAAATTCAACAACAACCTCAACATTGAAAAACAACAACACCCTCAACATTGAAAAACACCAACAAATTCAATAACAACCTCAACATTGAAAAACACCAACAAATTCAACAACAGCCTCAGCATTGAAAAATAACAACAACCTCAACATTGAAAAACACCAACAAATTCAACAACATCCTCAACATTGAAAAACAACAACAACCTCAACATTGAAAAACACCAACAAATTCAACAAAAACTTCAACATTGAAAAACACCTACAAATTCAACAACAACCTCGAAATTGAAAAACACCAACAAATTCACAACAACTTCAACATTGAAAAACACCAACAAATTCAACAACAACCTCGACATTGAAAAACACCAACAAATTCAACAACAACCTCAACATTTAAAAACAGCAACAACCTCAACATTGAAACACACCAACAAATTCAACAACAACCTCAACATTGAAAAACAGCAACAAATTCAACAACAACCTCAACATTGAAAAAAACCAACAAATTCAACAACAAACTCAAGATTGAAAAACACCAACAAATTCAACAACCTCAACATTGAAAAACAACAACAACCTCAACATTGACAAACACCATCAATTTCAACAACAACCTCAACATTGAAAAACAACAACAACCTCAACATTGAAAAACACCAACAAATTCAACAACAACTTCAACATTGAAAAACACCAACAAATTCAACAACATCCTCAACATTGAAAAACAACAACCTCAACATTGAAAAACACCAACAAATTCAACAACAACCTCAACATTGAAAAACAACAACAACCTCAACATTGAAAAACACCAACAAATTCAACACAACCTCAACATTGAAAAACACCAACAAATTCAACAACAACCTCAGCATTGAAAAACAACAACAACCTCAACATTGAAAAACACCAACAAATTCAACAACAACCTCAACATTGAAAAACACCAACAAACTCAACATTGAAAAACACCAACAAATTCAACAAAAACTTCAACATTGAAAAACACCAACATATTCAACAACAACCTCGAAATTGAAAAACACCAACAAATTCAACAACAACTTCAACATTGAAAAACACCAACAAATTCAACAACAACCTCGACATTGAAAAACACCATCAAATTCAACAACAACCTCAACATTGAAAAACACCAAAAACCTCAAAATTGAAAAAACACCAACAAATTCAACAACAACCTCAACATTTAAAAACAACAACAACCTCAACATTGAAAAACATCAACAAATTCAACAACAACCTCAACATTGAAAAACAACAACAATCTCAACATTGAAAAACACCAGCAAATTCAACAACAACCTCAACATTGAAAAACAGCAACAGCCTCAACATTGAAAAACACCAACAAATTCAGCAACAACCTCAACATTGAAAAACACCAACAAATTCAACAACAACCTCAACATTGAAAAACAACAACAACCTCAACATTGAAAAACACCAACAAATTCAACAACAACCTCAACATTGAAAAGCACCAACAAATTCAACAACAACTCAACATTGAAAAACAACAACAAATTCAACAACAACCTCAACATTGAAAAACAACAACAACCTCAACATTGAAAAACACCAACAAATTCAACAACAACCTCAACATTGAAAAACAACAACAACCTCAACATTGAAAAACAACAACAACCTCAACATTGAAAAACACCAACAAATTCAACAACAACCTCAACATTGAAAAACAACAACAAACTCAACATTGAAAAACACCAACAAATTCAACAACAACCTCAACATTGAAAAACAACAACAACCTCAACATTGAAAAACACCAACAAATTCAATAACAACCTCAACATTGAAAAACACCAACAAATTCAACAACAGCCTCAGCATTGAAAAACAACAACAACCTCAACATTGAAAAACACCAACAAATTCAACAACATCCTCAACATTGAAAAACAACAACAACCTCAACATTGAAAAACACCAACAAATTCAACAACAACCTCAACATTGAAAAACACCAACAAACTCAACATTGAAAAACACCAACAAATTCAACAAAAACTTCAACATTGAAAAACACCAACATATTCAACAACAACCTCGAAATTGAAAAACACCAACAAATTCAACAACAACTTCAACATTGAAAAACACCAACAAATTCAACAACAACCTCGACATTGAAAAACACCATCAAATTCAACAACAACCTCAACATTGAAAAACACCAAAAACCTCAAAATTGAAAAAACACCAACAAATTCAACAACAACCTCAACATTTAAAAACAACAACAACCTCAACATTGAAAAACATCAACAAATTCAACAACAACCTCAACATTGAAAAACAACAACAATCTCAACATTGAAAAACACCAGCAAATTCAACAACAACCTCAACATTGAAAAACAGCAACAGCCTCAACATTGAAAAACACCAACAAATTCAGCAACAACCTCAACATTGAAAAACACCAACAAATTCAACAACAACCTCAACATTGAAAAACAACAACAACCTCAACATTGAAAAACACCAACAAATTCAACAACAACCTCAACATTGAAAAGCACCAACAAATTCAACAACAACTCAACATTGAAAAACAACAACAAATTCAACAAGAACCTCAACATTGAAAAACAACAACAACCTCAACATTGAAAAACACCAACAAATTCAACAACAACCTCAACATTGAAAAACAACAACAACCTCAACATTGAAAAACAACAACAACCTCAACATTGAAAAACACCAACAAATTCAACAACAACCTCAACATTGAAAAACAACAACAAACTCAACATTGAAAAACACCAACAAATTCAACAACAACCTCAACATTGAAAAACAACAACAACCTCAACATTGAAAAACACCAACAAATTCAATAACAACCTCAACATTGAAAAACACCAACAAATTCAACAACAGCCTCAGCATTGAAAAACAACAACAACCTCAACATTGAAAAACACCAACAAATTCAACAACATCCTCAACATTGAAAAACAACAACAACCTCAACATTGAAAAACACCAACAAATTCAACAAAAACTTCAACATTGAAAAACACCAACAAATTCAACAACAACCTCGAAATTGAAAAACACCAACAAATTCAACAACAACTTCAACATTGAAAAACACCAACAAATTCAACAACAACCTCGACATTGAAAAACACCATCAAATTCAACAACAACCTTAACATTGAAAAACACCAACAACCTCAAAATTGAAAAAAACACCAACAAATTCAACAACAACCTCAACATTTAAAAACAACAACAACCTCAACATTGAAACACACCAACAAATTCAACAACAACCTCAACATTGAAAAACAGCAACAAATTCAACAACAACCTCAACATTGAAAAAAACCAACAAATTCAACAACAAACTCAAGATTGAAAAACACCAACAAATTCAACAACCTCAACATTGAAAAACAACAACAACCTCAACATTGAAAAACACCAACAATTTCAACAACAACCTCAACATTGAAAAACAACAACAACCTCAACATTGAAAAACACCAACAAATTCAACAACAACCTCAACATTGAAAAACAACAACAACCTCAACATTGAAAAACATCAACAAATTCAACAACAACCTCAACATTGAAAAACAACTACAACCTCAACATTGAAAAACACCAACAAATTCAATAACAACCTCAACATTGAAAAACACCAACAAATTCAACAACAACCTCAGCATTGAAAAACAACAACAACCTCAACATTGAAAAACACCAACAAATTCAACAACATCCTCAACATTGAAAAACAACAACAACCTCAACATTGAAAAACACCAACAAATTCAACAAAATCTTCAACATTGAAAAACACCAACAAATTCAACAACAACCTCGAAATTGAAAAACACCAACAAATTCAACAACAACTTCAACATTGAAAAACACCAACAAATTCAACAACAACCTCGACATTGAAAAACACCATCAAATTCAACAACAGCCTCAACATTGAAAAACACCAACAACCTCAAAATTGAAAAAACACCAACAAATTAAACTACAACCTCAACATTTAAAAACAACAAAAACCTCAACATTGAAAAACACCAACAAATTCAACAACAACCTCAACATTGAAAAACACCAACAAATTCAACAACAACCTCAACATTGAAAAACACCAACAAACTCAACAACAACCTCAACATTGAAAAACAACAACAACCTCAACATTGAAAAACACCAACAAATTCAACAACAACCTCAACATTGAAAAACAACAACAACCTCAACATTGAAAAACACCAACAAATTCAATAACAACCTCAACATTGAAAAACACCAACAAATTAAACAATAACCTCAACATTGAAAAACAACAACAATCTCAACATTGAAAAACACCAAAAAATTCAACAACAACCTCAACATTGAAAAACAACAACAACCTCAACATTGAAAAACACCAACAAATTCAAGAACAACTTCAACATTGAAAAACACCAACAAATTCAACAACATCCACAACATTGAAAACAACAACAACCTCAACATTGAAAAACACCAACAAATTCAAGAACAACCTCAACATTGAAAAACAACAACAACCTCAGCATTGAAAAACACCAACAAATTCAACACAACCTCAACATTGAAAAACACCAACAAATTCAACAACAACCTCAGCATTGAAAAACAACAACAACCTCAACATTGAAAAACACCAACAAATTCAACAACAACCTCAACATTGAAAAACACCAACAAACTCAACATTGAAAAACACCAACAAATTCAACAAAAACTTCAACATTGAAAAACACCAACATATTCAACAACAACCTCGAAATTGAAAAACACCAACAAATTCAACAACAACTTCAACATTGAAAAACACCAACAAATTCAACAACAACCTCGACATTGAAAAACACCATCAAATTCAACAACAACCTCAACATTGAAAAACACCAAAAACCTCAAAATTGAAAAAACACCAACAAATTCAACAACAACCTCAACATTTAAAAACAACAACAACCTCAACATTGAAAAACACCAACAAATTCAACAACAACCTCAACATTGAAAGACACCAACAAATTCAACAACAACCTCAACATTGAAAAACACCAACAAACTCAACAACAACCTCAACATTGAAAAACAACAACAACCTCAACATTGAAAAACAGCAACAAATTCAACAACAACCTCAACATTGAAAAACACCAACAAATTCAACAACAAACTCAAGATTGAAAAACACCAACAAATTCAACAACCTCAACATTGAAAAACAACAACAACCTCAACATTGAAAAACACCAACAAATTCAACAACAACCTCAACATTGAAAAACACCAACAAATTCAACAACAATCTGAACATTGAAAAACAACAACAACCTAAACTTTGAACAACACCAACAAATTCAACAACAACCTCAACATTGAAAAACAACAAATTCAATAACAGCCTCAACATTGAAAAACACCAACAAATTCAACAACAACCTCAACATTGAAAAACAACAACAAACTCAACATTGAAAAACACCAATAAATTGAACAATAACCTCAACATTGAAAAACAACATCAACCTCAACATTGAAAAACACCAACAAATTCAACAACAACCTCAACATTGAAAAACACCAACAAATTCAACAACAACCTCAACATTGAAAAACAACAACAACCTCAACATTGAAAAACACCAACAAATTCAACAACAACCTCAACATTGAAAAACAACAACAACCTCAACATTGAAAAACACCAACAAATTCAACAACAACCTCAACATTGAAAAACACCAACAAATTCAACAACAACCTCAGCATTGAAAAACAACAACAACCTCAACATTGAAAAACACCAACAAATTCAACAACAACCTCAACATTGAAAAACAACAACAACCTCAACATTGAAAAACACCAACAAATTCAACAACAACTTCAACATTGAAAAACACCAACAAATTCAACAACAACCTCGAAATTGAAAAACACCAACAAATTCAACAACAACCTCAACATTGAAAAACAACAACAACCTCAACATTGAAAAACACCAACAAATTCAACAACAACCTCAACATTGAAAAACAACAACAACCTCAACATTGAAAAACACCAACAAATTCAACAACAACCTCAACATTGAAAAACAACAACAATCTCAACATTGAAAAACACCAACAAATTCAACAACAACCTCAACATTGAAAAACAGCAACAGCCTCAACATTGAAAAACACCAACAAATTCAGCAACAACCGCAACATTGAAAAACACCAACAAACTCAACAACAACCTCAACATTGAAAAACAACAACAACCTCAACATTGAAAAACACCAACAAATTCAACAACAACCTCAACATTGAAAAACACCAACAAACTCAACAACAACCTCAACATTGAAAAACAACAACAACCTCAACATTGAAAAACAGCAACAAATTCAACAACAACCTCAACATTGAAAAACACCAACAAATTCAACAACAAACTCAAGATTGAAAAACACCAAAAAATTCAACAACCTCAACATTGAAAAACAACAACAACGTCAACTTTGAAAAACACCAACAAATTCAACAACAACCTCAACATTGAAAAACAACAAATTCAATAACAACCTCAACATTGAAAAACACCAACAAATTCAACAACAACCTCAACATTGAAAAACAACAACAACCTCAACATTGAAAAACACCAATAAATTCAACAATAACCTCAACATTGAAAAACAACATCAACCTCAACATTGAAAAACACCAACAAATTCAACAACAACCTCAACATTGAAAAACACCAACAAATTCAACAACAACCTCAACATTGAAAAACAACAACAACCTCAACATTGAAAAACACCAACAAATTCAACAACAACCTCAACATTGAAAAACAACAACAACCTCAACATTGAAAAACACCAACAAATTCAACAACAACCTCAACATTGAAAAACACCAACAAATTCAACAACAACCTCAGCATTGAAAAACAACAACAACCTCAACATTGAAAAACACCAACAAATTCAACAACAACCTCAACATTGAAAAACAACAAGAACCTCAACATTGAAAAACACCAACAAATTCAACAACAACTTCAACATTGAAAAACACCAACAAATTCAACAACAACCTCGAAATTGAAAAACACCAACAAATTCAACAACAACCTCAACATTGAAAAACAACAACAACCTCAACATTGAAAAACACCAACAAATTCAACAACAACCTCAACATTGAAAAACAACAACAACCTCAACATTGAAAAACACCAACAAATTCAACAACAACCTCAACATTGAAAAACAACAACAATCTCAACATTGAAAAACACCAACAAATTCAACAACAACCTCAACATTGAAAAACAGCAACAGCCTCAACATTGAAAAACACCAACAAATTCAGCAACAACCTCAACATTGAAAAACACCAACAAATTCAACAACAACCTCAACATTGAAAAACACCAACAAATTCAACAACAAACTCAACATTGAAAATCACCAACAAATTCAACAACAACCTCAACATTGAAAAACAACAACAACCTCAACATTGAAAAACACCAACAAATTCAACAACAACCTCAACATTGAAAAGCACCAACAAATTCAACAACAACCTCAACATTGAAAAACAACAACAACCTCAACATTGAAAAACACCAACAAATTCAACAACAACCTCAACATTGAAAAACAACAACAACCTCAACATTGAAAAACACCAACAAATTCAACAACAACCTCAACATTGAAAAACAACAACAACCTCAACATTGAAAAACAACAACAACCTCAACATTGAAAAACACCAACAAATTCAACAACAACCTCAACATTGAAAAACAACAACAAACTCAACATTGAAAAACACCAACAAATTCAACAACAACCTCAACATTGAAAAACAACAACAACCTCAACATTGAAAAACACCAACAAATTCAACAACAACCTCAACATTGAAAAACAACAAATTCAATAACAACCTCAACATTGAAAAACACCAACAAATTCAACAACAACCTCAACATTGAAAAACAACAACAACCTCAACATTGAAAAACACCAACAAATTCAACAATAACCTCAAAATTGAAAAACAACATCAACCTCAACATTGAAAAACACCAACAAATTCAACAGCAACCTCAACTTTGAAAAACACCAACAAATTCAACAACAACCTCAACATTGAAAAACAACAACAACCTCAACATTGAAAAACACCAACAAATTCAACAACAACCTCAACATTGAAAAACAACTACAACCTCAACATTGAAAAACACCAACAAATTCAACAACAACCTCAACATTGAAAAACACCAACAAATTCAACAACAACCTCAGCATTGAAAAACAACAACAACCTCAACATTGAAAAACACCAACAAATTCAACAACAACCTCAACATTGAAAAACAACAACAACCTCAACATTGAAAAACACCAACAAATTCAACAACAACTTCAACATTGAAAAACACCAACAAATTCAACAACAACCTCGAAATTGAAAAACACCAACAAATTCAACAACAACCTAAACATTGAAAAACAACAACAACCTCAACATTGAAAAACACCAACAAAGTCAACAACAAGCTCAACATTGAGAAACAACAACAACCTCAACATTGAAAAACACCAACAAATTTAACAACAACCTCAACATTGAAAAACAACAACAATCTCAACATTGAAAAACACCAACAAATTCAACAACAACCTCAACATTGAAAAACAACAACAACCTCAACATTGAAAAACATCAACAAATTCAACAACAACCTCAACATTGAAAAACAACTACAACCTCAACATTGAAAAACACCAACAAATTCAATAACAACCTCAACATTGAAAAACACCAACAAATTCAACAACAACCTCAGCATTGAAAAACAACAACAACCTCAACATTGAAAAACACCAACAAATTCAACAACATCCTCAACATTGAAAAACAACAACAACCTCAACATTGAAAAACACCAACAAATTCAACAAAATCTTCAACATTGAAAAACACCAACAAATTCAACAACAACCTCGAAATTGAAAAACACCAACAAATTCAACAACAACTTCAACATTGAAAAACACCAACAAATTCAACAACAACCTCGACATTGAAAAACACCATCAAATTCAACAACAGCCTCAACATTGAAAAACACCAACAACCTCAAAATTGAAAAAACACCAACAAATTAAACTACAACCTCAACATTTAAAAACAACAAAAACCTCAACATTGAAAAACACCAACAAATTCAACAACAACCTCAACATTGAAAAACACCAACAAATTCAACAACAACCTCAACATTGAAAAACACCAACAAACTCAACAACAACCTCAACATTGAAAAACAACAACAACCTCAACATTGAAAAACACCAACAAATTCAACAACAACCTCAACATTGAAAAACAACAACAACCTCAACATTGAAAAACACCAACAAATTCAATAACAACCTCAACATTGAAAAACACCAACAAATTAAACAATAACCTCAACATTGAAAAACAACAACAATCTCAACATTGAAAAACACCAAAAAATTCAACAACAACCTCAACATTGAAAAACAACAACAACCTCAACATTGAAAAACACCAACAAATTCAAGAACAACTTCAACATTGAAAAACACCAACAAATTCAACAACATCCACAACATTGAAAACAACAACAACCTCAACATTGAAAAACACCAACAAATTCAAGAACAACCTCAACATTGAAAAACAACAACAACCTCAGCATTGAAAAACACCAACAAATTCAACACAACCTCAACATTGAAAAACACCAACAAATTCAACAACAACCTCAGCATTGAAAAACAACAACAACCTCAACATTGAAAAACACCAACAAATTCAACAACAACCTCAACATTGAAAAACACCAACAAACTCAACATTGAAAAACACCAACAAATTCAACAAAAACTTCAACATTGAAAAACACCAACATATTCAACAACAACCTCGAAATTGAAAAACACCAACAAATTCAACAACAACTTCAACATTGAAAAACACCAACAAATTCAACAACAACCTCGACATTGAAAAACACCATCAAATTCAACAACAACCTCAACATTGAAAAACACCAAAAACCTCAAAATTGAAAAAACACCAACAAATTCAACAACAACCTCAACATTTAAAAACAACAACAACCTCAACATTGAAAAACACCAACAAATTCAACAACAACCTCAACATTGAAAGACACCAACAAATTCAACAACAACCTCAACATTGAAAAACACCAACAAACTCAACAACAACCTCAACATTGAAAAACAACAACAACCTCAACATTGAAAAACAGCAACAAATTCAACAACAACCTCAACATTGAAAAACACCAACAAATTCAACAACAAACTCAAGATTGAAAAACACCAACAAATTCAACAACCTCAACATTGAAAAACAACAACAACCTCAACATTGAAAAACACCAACAAATTCAACAACAACCTCAACATTGAAAAACACCAACAAATTCAACAACAATCTGAACATTGAAAAACAACAACAACCTAAACTTTGAACAACACCAACAAATTCAACAACAACCTCAACATTGAAAAACAACAAATTCAATAACAGCCTCAACATTGAAAAACACCAACAAATTCAACAACAACCTCAACATTGAAAAACAACAACAAACTCAACATTGAAAAACACCAATAAATTGAACAATAACCTCAACATTGAAAAACAACATCAACCTCAACATTGAAAAACACCAACAAATTCAACAACAACCTCAACATTGAAAAACACCAACAAATTCAACAACAACCTCAACATTGAAAAACAACAACAACCTCAACATTGAAAAACACCAACAAATTCAACAACAACCTCAACATTGAAAAACAACAACAACCTCAACATTGAAAAACACCAACAAATTCAACAACAACCTCAACATTGAAAAACACCAACAAATTCAACAACAACCTCAGCATTGAAAAACAACAACAACCTCAACATTGAAAAACACCAACAAATTCAACAACAACCTCAACATTGAAAAACAACAACAACCTCAACATTGAAAAACACCAACAAATTCAACAACAACTTCAACATTGAAAAACACCAACAAATTCAACAACAACCTCGAAATTGAAAAACACCAACAAATTCAACAACAACCTCAACATTGAAAAACAACAACAACCTCAACATTGAAAAACACCAACAAATTCAACAACAACCTCAACATTGAAAAACAACAACAACCTCAACATTGAAAAACACCAACAAATTCAACAACAACCTCAACATTGAAAAACAACAACAATCTCAACATTGAAAAACACCAACAAATTCAACAACAACCTCAACATTGAAAAACAGCAACAGCCTCAACATTGAAAAACACCAACAAATTCAGCAACAACCGCAACATTGAAAAACACCAACAAACTCAACAACAACCTCAACATTGAAAAACAACAACAACCTCAACATTGAAAAACACCAACAAATTCAACAACAACCTCAACATTGAAAAACACCAACAAACTCAACAACAACCTCAACATTGAAAAACAACAACAACCTCAACATTGAAAAACAGCAACAAATTCAACAACAACCTCAACATTGAAAAACACCAACAAATTCAACAACAAACTCAAGATTGAAAAACACCAAAAAATTCAACAACCTCAACATTGAAAAACAACAACAACGTCAACTTTGAAAAACACCAACAAATTCAACAACAACCTCAACATTGAAAAACAACAAATTCAATAACAACCTCAACATTGAAAAACACCAACAAATTCAACAACAACCTCAACATTGAAAAACAACAACAACCTCAACATTGAAAAACACCAATAAATTCAACAATAACCTCAACATTGAAAAACAACATCAACCTCAACATTGAAAAACACCAACAAATTCAACAACAACCTCAACATTGAAAAACACCAACAAATTCAACAACAACCTCAACATTGAAAAACAACAACAACCTCAACATTGAAAAACACCAACAAATTCAACAACAACCTCAACATTGAAAAACAACAACAACCTCAACATTGAAAAACACCAACAAATTCAACAACAACCTCAACATTGAAAAACACCAACAAATTCAACAACAACCTCAGCATTGAAAAACAACAACAACCTCAACATTGAAAAACACCAACAAATTCAACAACAACCTCAACATTGAAAAACAACAAGAACCTCAACATTGAAAAACACCAACAAATTCAACAACAACTTCAACATTGAAAAACACCAACAAATTCAACAACAACCTCGAAATTGAAAAACACCAACAAATTCAACAACAACCTCAACATTGAAAAACAACAACAACCTCAACATTGAAAAACACCAACAAATTCAACAACAACCTCAACATTGAAAAACAACAACAACCTCAACATTGAAAAACACCAACAAATTCAACAACAACCTCAACATTGAAAAACAACAACAATCTCAACATTGAAAAACACCAACAAATTCAACAACAACCTCAACATTGAAAAACAGCAACAGCCTCAACATTGAAAAACACCAACAAATTCAGCAACAACCTCAACATTGAAAAACACCAACAAATTCAACAACAACCTCAACATTGAAAAACACCAACAAATTCAACAACAAACTCAACATTGAAAATCACCAACAAATTCAACAACAACCTCAACATTGAAAAACAACAACAACCTCAACATTGAAAAACACCAACAAATTCAACAACAACCTCAACATTGAAAAGCACCAACAAATTCAACAACAACCTCAACATTGAAAAACAACAACAACCTCAACATTGAAAAACACCAACAAATTCAACAACAACCTCAACATTGAAAAACAACAACAACCTCAACATTGAAAAACACCAACAAATTCAACAACAACCTCAACATTGAAAAACAACAACAACCTCAACATTGAAAAACAACAACAACCTCAACATTGAAAAACACCAACAAATTCAACAACAACCTCAACATTGAAAAACAACAACAAACTCAACATTGAAAAACACCAACAAATTCAACAACAACCTCAACATTGAAAAACAACAACAACCTCAACATTGAAAAACACCAACAAATTCAACAACAACCTCAACATTGAAAAACAACAAATTCAATAACAACCTCAACATTGAAAAACACCAACAAATTCAACAACAACCTCAACATTGAAAAACAACAACAACCTCAACATTGAAAAACACCAACAAATTCAACAATAACCTCAAAATTGAAAAACAACATCAACCTCAACATTGAAAAACACCAACAAATTCAACAGCAACCTCAACTTTGAAAAACACCAACAAATTCAACAACAACCTCAACATTGAAAAACAACAACAACCTCAACATTGAAAAACACCAACAAATTCAACAACAACCTCAACATTGAAAAACAACTACAACCTCAACATTGAAAAACACCAACAAATTCAACAACAACCTCAACATTGAAAAACACCAACAAATTCAACAACAACCTCAGCATTGAAAAACAACAACAACCTCAACATTGAAAAACACCAACAAATTCAACAACAACCTCAACATTGAAAAACAACAACAACCTCAACATTGAAAAACACCAACAAATTCAACAACAACTTCAACATTGAAAAACACCAACAAATTCAACAACAACCTCGAAATTGAAAAACACCAACAAATTCAACAACAACCTAAACATTGAAAAACAACAACAACCTCAACATTGAAAAACACCAACAAAGTCAACAACAAGCTCAACATTGAGAAACAACAACAACCTCAACATTGAAAAACACCAACAAATTTAACAACAACCTCAACATTGAAAAACAACAACAATCTCAACATTGAAAAACACCAACAAATTCAACAACAACCTCAACATTGAAAAACAGCAACAGCCTCAACATTGAAAAACACCAACAAATTCAGCAACAACCTCAACATTGAAAAACACCAACAAATTCAACAACAACCTCAACATTGAAAAACACCAACAAATTCAACAACAAACTCAACATTGAAAATCACCAACAAATTCAACAGTAACCTCAACATTGAAAAACAACAACAACCTCAACATTGAAAAACACCAACAAATTCAACAACAACCTCAACATTGAAAAGCACCAACAAATTCAACAACAACCTCAACATTGAAAAACAACAACAACCTCAACATTGAAAAACACCAACAAATTCAACAACAACCTCAACATTGAAAAACAACAACAACCTCAACATTGATAAACACCAACAAATTCAACAACAACCTCAACATTGAAAAACAACAACAACCTCAACATTGAAAAACAACAAAAACCTCAACATTGAAAAACACCAACAAATTCAACAACAACCTCAACATTGAAAAACAACAACAAACTCAACATTGAAAAACACCAACAAATTCAACAACAACCTCAACATTGAAAAACAACAACAACCTCAACATTGAAAAACACCAACAAATTCAATAACAACCTCAACATTGAAAAACACCAACAAATTCAACAACAACCTCAGCATTGAAAAACAACAACAACCTCAACATTGAAAAACACCAACAAATTCAACAACATCCTCAGCATTGAAAAACAACAACAACCTCAACATTGAAAAACACCAACAAATTCAACAAAAACTTCAACGTTGAAAAACACCAACAAATTCAACAACAACCTCGAAATTGAAAAAGACCAACAAATTCAACAACAACTTCAACATTGAAAAACACCAACAAATTCAACAACAACCTCGACATTGAAAAACACCATCAAATTCAACAACAACCTTAACATTGAAAAACACCAACAACCTCAAAATTGAAAAAACACCAACAAATTCAACAACAACCTCAACATTTAAAAACAACAACAACCTCAACATTGAAACACACCAACAAATTCAACAACAACATCAACATTGAAAAACACCAACAAATTCAACAACAACCTCAACATTGAAAAACACCAACAAACTCAACATTGAAAAACACCAACAAATTCAACACCAACCTCAACATTGAAAAACACCAACAAATTCAACAACAAACTCAAGATTGAAAAACACCAACAAATTCAACAATATCAACATTGAAAAACAACAACAACCTCAACAGTGAAAAACACCATCAAATTCAACAACAACCTCAACATTGAAAACCACCAACAAATTCAACAACAACCTCAACATTGAAAAACAACAACAACCTCAACATTGAAAAACACCAACAAATTCAACAACAACCTCAACATTGAAAAACAACAACCAGCTCAACATTGAAAAACACCAACAAATTCAACAACAACCTCAACATTGAAAAACAACAACAAACTCAACATTGAAAAACACCAACAAATTCAACAACAACCTCAACATTGAAAAACAACAAAAACCTCAACATTGAAAAACACCAACAAATTCAACAACAACCTCAACATTGAAAAACACCAACAAATTCAACAACAACCTCAGCATTGAAAAACAACAACAACCTCAACATTGAAAAACACCAACAAATTCAACAACAACCTCAACATTGAAAAACAAAAACAACCTCAACATTGAAAAACACCAACAAATTCAACAACAACTTCAACATTGAGAAACACTAACAAATTCAACAACAACCTCGAAATTGAAAAACACCAACAAATTTAGCAACAGCCTCAACATTGAAAAACAACAACAACCTCAACATTGAAAAACACCAACAAATTCAACAACAACCTCAACTTTGAAAAACAACAACAACCTCATCATGGAAAAACACCAACAAATTCAACAACAACCTCAACATTGAAAAACAACAACATCCTCAAAATTGAAAAACACCAACAAATTCAACAACAACCCCAACATTTAAAAACAACAACAACCTCAACATTGAAAAACAACAACAACCTCAACATTGAAAAACAACAACAAATTCAACAACAACGTCAACATTGAAAAACAACAACAAACTCAACATTGAAAAACACCAACAAATTCAACAACAACCTCAACATTGAAAAACAACAACAACCTCAACATTGACAAACACCAACAAATTCAACAAAAACTTCAACATTGAAAAACACCAACAAATTCAACAACAACCTCAACATTGAAAAACAACAACAACCTCAACATTGAAAAACACCAACAAATTCAACAACAACCTCAACATTGAAAAACAACAACAACCTCAACATTGAAAAACACCAACAAATTCAACACAACCTCAACATTGAAAAACACCAACAAATTCAACAACAACCTCAGCATTGAAAAACAACAACAACCTCAACATTGAAAAACACCAACAAATTCAACAACAACCTCAACATTGAAAAACACCAACAAACTCAACATTGAAAAACACCAACAAATTCAACAACAACTTCAACATTGAAAAACACCAACCAATTCAACAACAACCTCGACATTGAAAAACACCATCATATTCAACAACAACCTCAACATTGAAAAACACCAACAACCTCAAAATTGAAAAAACACCTACAAATTCAACAACAAACTCAACATTAAAAAACAACAACAACCTCAACATTGAAAAACACCAACAAATTCAACAACAACCTCAACATTGAAAGACACCAACAAATTAAACAACAACCTCAACATTGAAAAACACCAACAAACTCAACAACAACCTCAACATTGAAAAACAACAACAACCTCAACATTGAAAAACACCAACAAATTCGACAACAACCTCAACATTGAAAAACACCAACAAATTCAACAACAAACTCAAGATTGAAAAACACCAACAAATTCAACAACCTCAACATTGAAAAACAACAACAACCTCAACATTGAAAAACACCAACAAATTCAACAACAACCTCAACATTGAAAAACACCAACAAATTCAACAACAACCTCAACATTGAAAAACAACAACAACCTCAACTTTGAAAAACACCAACAAATTCAACAACAACCTCAACATTGAAAAACAACAGCAAACTCAAAATTGAAAAACACCAACAATTTCAACAACAACCTCAACATTGAAAAACAACAACAACCTCAACATTGAAAAACACCAACAAATTCAACAATAACCTCAACATTGAAAAACAACATCAACCTCAACATTGAAAAACACCAACAAATTCAACAACAACCTCAACATTGAAAAACACCAACAAATTCAACAACAACCTCAACATTGAAAAACAACAACAACCTCAACATTGAAAAACACCAACAAATTCAACAACAACCTCAACATTGAAAAACAACAACAACCTCAACATTGAAAAACACCAACAAATTCAACAACAACCTCAACATTGAAAAACACCAACAAATTCAACAACAACATCAGCATTGAAAAACAACAACAACCTCAACATTGAAAAACACCAACAAATTCAACAACAACCTCAACATTGAAAAACAACAAATTCAATAACAATCTCAACATTGAAAAACACCAACAAATTCAACAACAACCTCAACATTGAAAAACAACAACAACCTCAACATTGAAAAACACCAACAAATTCAACAATAACCTCAACATTGAAAAACAACATCAACCTCAACATTGAAAAACACCAACAAATTCAACAACAACCTCAAATTTGAAAAACACCAACAAATTCAACAACAACCTCAACATTGAAAAACAACAACAACCTCAACATTGAAAAACACCAACAAATTCAACAACAACCTCAACATTGAAAAACAACTACAACCTCAACATTGAAAAACACCAACAAATTCAACAACAACCTCAAAATTGAAAAACACCAACAAATTCAACAACAACCTCAGCATTGAAAAACAACAACAACCTCAACATTGAAAAACACCAACAAATTCAACAACAACCTCAACATTGAAAAACAACAACAACCTCAACATTGAAAAACACAACCAACAAATTCAACAACAACTTCAACATTGAAAAACACCAACAAATTCAACAACAACCTCGAAATTGAAAAACACCAACAAATTCAACAACAACCTAAACATTGAAAAACAACAACAACCTCAACATTGAAAAACACCAACAAATTCAACAACAAGCTCAACATTGAGAAACAACAACAACCTCAACATTGAAAAACACCAACAAATTCAACAACAACCTCAACATTGAAAAACAACAACAATCTCAACATTGAAAAACACCAACAAATTCAACAACAACCTCAACATTGAAAAACAGCAACAGCCTCAACATTGAAAAACACCAACAAATTCAGCAACAACCTCAACATTGAAAAACACCAACAAATTCAACAACAACCTCAACATTGAAAGACACCAACAAATTAAACAACAACCTCAACATTGAAAAACACCAACAAACTCAACAACAACCTCAACATTGAAAAGCAACAACAACCTCAACATTGAAAAACACCAACAAATTCGACAACAACCTCAACATTGAAAAACACCAACAAATTCAACAACAAACTCAAGATTGAAAAACACCAACAAATTCAACAACCTCAACATTGAAAAACAACAACAACCTCAACATTGAAAAACACCAACAAATTCAACAACAACCTCAACATTGAAAAACACCAACAAATTCAACAACAACATCAGCATTGAAAAACAACAACAACCTCAACATTGAAAAACACCAACAAATTCAACAACAACCTCAACATTGAAAAACAACAAATTCAATAACAACCTCAACATTGAAAAACACCAACAAATTCAACAACAACCTCAACATTGAAAAACAACAACAACCTCAACATTGAAAAACACCAACAAATTCAACAATAACCTCAACATTGAAAAACAACATCAACCTCAACATTGAAAAACACCAACAAATTCAACAACAACCTCAAATTTGAAAAACACCAACAAATTCAACAACAACCTCAACATTGAAAAACAACAACAACCTCAACATTGAAAAACACCAACAAATTCAACAACAACCTCAACATTGAAAAACAACTACAACCTCAACATTGAAAAACACCAACAAATTCAACAACAACCTCAACATTGAAAAACACCAACAAATTCAACAACAACCTCAGCATTGAAAAACAACAACAACCTCAACATTGAAAAACACCAACAAATTCAACAACAACCTCAACATTGAAAAACAACAACAACCTCAACATTGAAAAACACCAACAAATTCAACAACAACTTCAACATTGAAAAACACCAACAAATTCAAAATCAACCTCGAAATTGAAAAACACCAACAAATTCAACAACAACCTAAACATTGAAAAACAACAACAACCTCAACATTGAAAAACACCAACAAATTCAACAACACGCTCAACATTGAGAAACAACAACAACCTCAACATTGAAAAACACCAACAAATTCAACAACAACCTCAACATTGAAAAACAACAACAATCTCAACATTGAAAAACACCAACAAATTCAACAACAACCTCAACATTGAAAAACAGCAACAGCCTCAACATTGAAAAACACCAACAAATTCAGCAACAACCTCAACATTGAAAAACACCAACAAATTCAACAACAACCTCAACATTGAAAGACACCAACAAATTAAACAACAACCTCAACATTGAAAAACACCAAAAAACTCAACAACAACCTCAACATTGAAAAGCAACAAAAACCTCAACATTGAAAAACACCAACAAATTCGACAACAACCTCAACATTGAAAAACACCAACAAATTCAACAACAAACTCAAGATTGAAAAACACCAACAAATTCAACAACCTCAACATTGAAAAACAACAACAACCTCAACATTGAAAAACACCAACAAATTCAACAACAACCTCAACATTGAAAAACACCAACAAATTCAACAACAACCTCAACATTGAAAAACAACAACAACCTCAACTTTGAAAAACACCAACAAATTCAACAACAACCTCAACATTGAAAAACAACAACAAACTCAACATTGAAAAACACCAACAATTTCAACAACAACCTCAACATTGAAAAACAACAACAACCTCAACATTGAAAAGCACCAACAAATTCAACAATAACCTCAACATTGAAAAACAACATCAACCTCAACATTGAAAAACACCAACAAATTCAACAACAGCCTCAACATTGAAAAACACCAACAAATTCAACAACAACCTCAACATTGAAAAACAACAACCACCTCAACATTGAAAAACACCAACAAATTCAACAACAACCTCAACATTGAAAAACAACAACAACCTCAACATTGAAAAACACCAACAAATTCAACAACAACCTCAACATTGAAAAACACCAACAAATTCAACAACAACATCAGCATTGAAAAACAACAACAACCTCAACATTGAAAAACACCAACAAATTCAACAACAACCTCAACATTGAAAAACAACAAATTCAATAACAACCTCAACATTGAAAAACACCAACAAATTCAACAACAACCTCAACATTGAAAAACAACAACAACCTCAACATTGAAAAACACCAACAAGTTCAACAATAACCTCAACATTGAAAAACAACATCAACCTCAACATTGAAAAACACCAACAAATTCAACAACAACCTCAACTTTGAAAAACACCAACAAATTCAACAACAACCTCAACATTGAAAAACAACAACAACCTCAACATTGAAAAACACCAACAAATTCAACAACAACCTCAACATTGAAAAACAACTACAACCTCAACATTGAAAAACACCAACAAATTCAACAACAACCTCAACATTGAAAAACACCAACAAATTCAACAACAACCTCAGCATTGAAAAACAACAACAACCTCAACATTGAAAAACACCAACAAATTCAACAACAACCTCAACATTGAAAAACAACAACAACCTCAACATTGAAAAACACCAACAAATTCAACAACAACTTCAACATTGAAAAACACCAACAAATTCAACAACAACCTCGAAATTGAAAAACACCAACAAATTCAACAACAACCTAAACATTGAAAAACAACAACAACCTCAACATTGAAAAACACCAACAAAGTCAACAACAAGCTCAACATTGAGAAACAACAACAACCTCAACATTGAAAAACACCAACAAATTCAACAACAACCTCAACATTGAAAAACAACAACAATCTCAACATTGAAAAACACCAACAAATTGAACAACAACCTCAACATTGAAAAACAGCAACAGCCTCAACATTGAAAAACATCAACAAATTCAGCAACAACCTCAACATTGAAAAACACCAACAAATTCAACAACAACCTCAACATTGAAAAACACCAACAAATTCAACAACAAACTCAACATTGAAAATCACCAACAAATTCAACAATAACCTCAACATTGAAAAACAACAACAACCTCAACATTGAAAAACACCAACAAATTCAACAACAACCTCAACATTGAAAAGCACCAACAAATTCAACAACAACCTCAACATTGAAAAACAACAACAACCTCAACATTGAAAAACACCAACAAATTCAACAACAAC
The DNA here is from genome assembly GCA_026770705.1 of Isurus oxyrinchus. Lineage (NCBI taxonomy): Eukaryota > Metazoa > Chordata > Chondrichthyes > Lamniformes > Lamnidae > Isurus > Isurus oxyrinchus. The sequence continues at coordinate 498,795 of JANJGN010000214.1, forward strand.
CTCAACATTGAAAAACAACAACAATCTCAACATTGAAAAACACCAACAAATTCAACAACAACCTCAACATTGAAAAACAACAACAACCTCAACATTGAAAAACAACAACAACCTCAACATTGAAAAACACCAACAAATTCAACAACAACCTCAACATTGAAAAACAACAACAAACTCAACATTGAAAAACACCAACAAATTCAACAACAACCTCAACATTGAAAAACAACAACAACCTCAACATTGAAAAACACCAACAAATTCAATAACAACCTCAACATTGAAAAACACCAACAAATTCAACAACAACCTCAGCATTGAAAAACAACAACAACCTCAACATTGAAAAACACCAACAAATTCAACAACATCCTCAGCATTGAAAAACAACAACAACCTCAACATTGAAAAACACCAACAAATTCAACAAAAACTTCAACATTGAAAAACACCAACAAATTCAACAACAACCTCGAAATTGAAAAAGACCAACAAATTCAACAACAACTTCAACATTGAAAAACACCAACAAATTCAACAACAACCTCGTCATTGAAAAACACCATCAAATTCAACAAGAACCTTAACATTGAAAAACACCAACAACCTCAAAATTGAAAAAACACCAACAAATTCAACAACAACCTCAACATTTAAAAACAACAACAACCTCAACATTGAAACACACCAACAAATTCAACAACAACATCAACATTGAAAAACACCAACAAATTCAACAACAACCTCAACATTGAAAAACACCAACAAACTCAACAACAACCTCAACATTGAAAAACAACAACAACCTCAGCATTGAAAAACACCAACAAATTCAACACCAACCTCAACATTGAAAAACACCAACAAATTCAACAACAAACTCAAGATTGAAAAACACCAACAAATTCAACAACCTCAACATTGAAAAACAACAACAACCTCAACATTGAAAAACACCATCAAATTCAACAACAACCTCAACATTGAAAACCACCAACAAATTCAACAACAACCTCAACATTGAAAAACAACAACAACCTCATCATTGAAAAACACCAACAAATTCAACAACAACCTCAACATTGAAAAACAACAACAACCTCAACATTGAAAAACACCAACAAATTCAACAACAACCTCAACATTGAAAAACAACAACAAACTCAACATTGAAAAACACCAACAAATTCAACAACAACCTCAACATTTAAAAACAACAACAACCTCAACATTGAAACACACCAACAAATTCAACAACAACATCAACATTGAAAAACACCAACAAATTCAACAACAACCTCAACATTGAAAAACACCAACAAACTCAACATTGAAAAACACCAACAAATTCAACACCAACCTCAACATTGAAAAACACCATCAAATTCAACAACAACCTCAACTTTGAAAACCACCAACAAATTCAACAACAACCTCAACATTGAAAAACAACAACAACCTCAACATTGAAAAACACCAACAAATTCAACAACAACCTCAACATTGAAAAACAACAACAACCTCAACATTGAAAAACACCAACAAATTCAACAACAACCTCAACATTGAAAAACAACAACAAACTCAACATTGAAAAACACCAACAAATTCAACAACAACCTCAACATTGAAAAACAACAAAAACCTCAACATTGAAAAACACCAACAAATTCAACAACAACCTCAACATTGAAAAACACCAACAAATTCAACAACAACCTCAGCATTGAAAAACAACAACAACCTCAACATTGAAAAACACCAACAAATTCAACAACAACCTCAACATTGAAAAACAAAAACAACCTCAACATTGAAAAACACCAACAAATTCAACAACAACTTCAACATTGAGAAACACTAACAAATTCAACAACAACCTCGAAATTGAAAAACACCAACAAATTTAGCAACAGCCTCAACATTGAAAAACAACAACAACCTCAACATTGAAAAACACCAACAAATTCAACAACAACCTCAACTTTGAAAAACAACAACAACCTCATCATGGAAAAACACCAACAAATTCAACAACAACCTCAACATTGAAAAACAACAACATCCTCAAAATTGAAAAACACCAACAAATTCAACAACAACCCCAACATTTAAAAACAACAACAACCTCAACATTGAAAAACAACAACAACCTCAACATTGAAAAACAACAACAAATTCAACAACAACGTCAACATTGAAAAACAACAACAAACTCAACATTGAAAAACACCAACAAATTCAACAACAACCTCAACATTGAAAAACAACAACAACCTCAACATTGACAAACACCAACAAATTCAACAAAAACTTCAACATTGAAAAACACCAACAAATTCAACAACAACCTCAACATTGAAAAACAACAACAACCTCAACATTGAAAAACACCAACAAATTCAACAACAACCTCAACATTGAAAAACAACAACAACCTCAACATTGAAAAACACCAACAAATTCAACACAACCTCAACATTGAAAAACACCAACAAATTCAACAACAACCTCAGCATTGAAAAACAACAACAACCTCAACATTGAAAAACACCAACAAATTCAACAACAACCTCAACATTGAAAAACACCAACAAACTCAACATTGAAAAACACCAACAAATTCAACAACAACTTCAACATTGAAAAACACCAACCAATTCAACAACAACCTCGACATTGAAAAACACCATCATATTCAACAACAACCTCAACATTGAAAAACACCAACAACCTCAAAATTGAAAAAACACCTACAAATTCAACAACAAACTCAACATTAAAAAACAACAACAACCTCAACATTGAAAAACACCAACAAATTCAACAACAACCTCAACATTGAAAGACACCAACAAATTAAACAACAACCTCAACATTGAAAAACACCAACAAACTCAACAACAACCTCAACATTGAAAAACAACAACAACCTCAACATTGAAAAACACCAACAAATTCGACAACAACCTCAACATTGAAAAACACCAACAAATTCAACAACAAACTCAAGATTGAAAAACACCAACAAATTCAACAACCTCAACATTGAAAAACAACAACAACCTCAACATTGAAAAACACCAACAAATTCAACAACAACCTCAACATTGAAAAACACCAACAAATTCAACAACAACCTCAACATTGAAAAACAACAACAACCTCAACTTTGAAAAACACCAACAAATTCAACAACAACCTCAACATTGAAAAACAACAGCAAACTCAAAATTGAAAAACACCAACAATTTCAACAACAACCTCAACATTGAAAAACAACAACAACCTCAACATTGAAAAACACCAACAAATTCAACAATAACCTCAACATTGAAAAACAACATCAACCTCAACATTGAAAAACACCAACAAATTCAACAACAACCTCAACATTGAAAAACACCAACAAATTCAACAACAACCTCAACATTGAAAAACAACAACAACCTCAACATTGAAAAACACCAACAAATTCAACAACAACCTCAACATTGAAAAACAACAACAACCTCAACATTGAAAAACACCAACAAATTCAACAACAACCTCAACATTGAAAAACACCAACAAATTCAACAACAACATCAGCATTGAAAAACAACAACAACCTCAACATTGAAAAACACCAACAAATTCAACAACAACCTCAACATTGAAAAACAACAAATTCAATAACAACCTCAACATTGAAAAACACCAACAAATTCAACAACAACCTCAACATTGAAAAACAACAACAACCTCAACATTGAAAAACACCAACAAATTCAACAATAACCTCAACATTGAAAAACAACATCAACCTCAACATTGAAAAACACCAACAAATTCAACAACAACCTCAAATTTGAAAAACACCAACAAATTCAACAACAACCTCAACATTGAAAAACAACAACAACCTCAACATTGAAAAACACCAACAAATTCAACAACAACCTCAACATTGAAAAACAACTACAACCTCAACATTCAAAAACACCAACAAATTCAACAACAACCTCAACATTGAAAAACACCAACAAATTCAACAACAACCTCAGCATTGAAAAACAACAACAACCTCAACATTGAAAAACACCAACAAATTCAACAACAACCTCAACATTGAAAAACAACAACAACCTCAACATTGAAAAACACCAACAAATTCAACAACAACTTCAACATTGAAAAACACCAACAAATTCAACAACAACCTCGAAATTGAAAAACACCAACAAATTCAACAACAACCTAAACATTGAAAAACAACAACAACCTCAACATTGAAAAACACCAACAAATTCAACAACAAGCTCAACATTGAGAAACAACAACAACCTCAACATTGAAAAACACCAACAAATTCAACAACAACCTCAACATTGAAAAACAACAACAATCTCAACATTGAAAAACACCAACAAATTCAACAACAACCTCAACATTGAAAAACAGCAACAGCCTCAACATTGAAAAACACCAACAAATTCAGCAACAACCTCAACATTGAAAAACACCAACAAATTCAACAACAACCTCAACATTGAAAGACACCAACAAATTAAACAACAACCTCAACATTGAAAAACACCAACAAACTCAACAACAACCTCAACATTGAAAGACACCAACAAATTAAACAACAACCTCAACATTGAAAAACACCAACAAACTCAACAACAACCTCAACATTGAAAAACAACAACAACCTCAACATTGAAAAACACCAACAAATTCGACAACAACCTCAACATTGAAAAACACCAACAAATTCAACAACAAACTCAAGATTGAAAAACACCAACAAATTCAACAACCTCAACATTGAAAAACAACAACAACCTCAACATTGAAAAACACCAACAAATTCAACAACAACCTCAACATTGAAAAACACCAACAAATTCAACAACAACCTCAACATTGAAAAACAACAACAACCTCAACTTTGAAAAACACCAACAAATTCAACAACAACCTCAACATTGAAAAACAACAGCAAACTCAAAATTGAAAAACACCAACAATTTCAACAACAACCTCAACATTGAAAAACAACAACAACCTCAACATTGAAAAACACCAACAAATTCAACAATAACCTCAACATTGAAAAACAACATCAACCTCAACATTGAAAAACACCAACAAATTCAACAACAACCTCAACATTGAAAAACACCAACAAATTCAACAACAACCTCAACATTGAAAAACAACAACAACCTCAACATTGAAAAACACCAACAAATTCAACAACAACCTCAACATTGAAAAACAACAACAACCTCAACATTGAAAAACACCAACAAATTCAACAACAACCTCAACATTGAAAAACACCAACAAATTCAACAACAACATCAGCATTGAAAAACAACAACAACCTCAACATTGAAAAACACCAACAAATTCAACAACAACCTCAACATTGAAAAACAACAAATTCAATAACAACCTCAACATTGAAAAACACCAACAAATTCAACAACAACCTCAACATTGAAAAACAACAACAACCTCAACATTGAAAAACACCAACAAATTCAACAATAACCTCAACATTGAAAAACAACATCAACCTCAACATTGAAAAACACCAACAAATTCAACAACAACCTCAAATTTGAAAAACACCAACAAATTCAACAACAACCTCAACATTGAAAAACAACAACAACCTCAACATTGAAAAACACCAACAAATTCAACAACAACCTCAACATTGAAAAACAACTACAACCTCAACATTGAAAAACACCAACAAATTCAACAACAACCTCAACATTGAAAAACACCAACAAATTCAACAACAACCTCAGCATTGAAAAACAACAACAACCTCAACATTGAAAAACACCAACAAATTCAACAACAACCTCAACATTGAAAAACAACAACAACCTCAACATTGAAAAACACCAACAAATTCAACAACAACTTCAACATTGAAAAACACCAACAAATTCAACAACAACCTCGAAATTGAAAAACACCAACAAATTCAACAACAACCTAAACATTGAAAAACAACAACAACCTCAACATTGAAAAACACCAACAAATTCAACAACAAGCTCAACATTGAGAAACAACAACAACCTCAACATTGAAAAACACCAACAAATTCAACAACAACCTCAACATTGAAAAACAACAACAATCTCAACATTGAAAAACACCAACAAATTCAACAACAACCTCAACATTGAAAAACAGCAACAGCCTCAACATTGAAAAACACCAACAAATTCAGCAACAACCTCAACATTGAAAAACACCAACAAATTCAACAACAACCTCAACATTGAAAGACACCAACAAATTAAACAACAACCTCAACATTGAAAAACACCAACAAACTCAACAACAACCTCAACATTGAAAAGCAACAACAACCTCAACATTGAAAAACACCAACAAATTCGACAACAACCTCAACATTGAAAAACACCAACAAATTCAACAACAAACTCAAGATTGAAAAACACCAACAAATTCAACAACCTCAACATTGAAAAACAACAACAACCTCAACATTGAAAAACACCAACAAATTCAACAACAACCTCAACATTGAAAAACACCAACAAATTCAACAACAACATCAGCATTGAAAAACAACAACAACCTCAACATTGAAAAACACCAACAAATTCAACAACAACCTCAACATTGAAAAACAACAAATTCAATAACAACCTCAACATTGAAAAACACCAACAAATTCAACAACAACCTCAACATTGAAAAACAACAACAACCTCAACATTGAAAAACACCAACAAATTCAACAATAACCTCAACATTGAAAAACAACATCAACCTCAACATTGAAAAACACCAACAAATTCAACAACAACCTCAAATTTGAAAAACACCAACAAATTCAACAACAACCTCAACATTGAAAAACAACAACAACCTCAACATTGAAAAACACCAACAAATTCAACAACAACCTCAACATTGAAAAACAACTACAACCTCAACATTGAAAAACACCAACAAATTCAACAACAACCTCAACATTGAAAAACACCAACAAATTCAACAACAACCTCAGCATTGAAAAACAACAACAACCTCAACATTGAAAAACACCAACAAATTCAACAACAACCTCAACATTGAAAAACAACAACAACCTCAACATTGAAAAACACCAACAAATTCAACAACAACTTCAACATTGAAAAACACCAACAAATTCAACATCAACCTCGAAATTGAAAAACACCAACAAATTCAACAACAACCTAAACATTGAAAAACAACAACAACCTCAACATTGAAAAACACCAACAAATTCAACAACAAGCTCAACATTGAGAAACAACAACAACCTCAACATTGAAAAACACCAACAAATTCAACAACAACCTCAACATTGAAAAACAACAACAATCTCAACATTGAAAAACACCAACAAATTCAACAACAACCTCAACATTGAAAAACAGCAACAGCCTCAACATTGAAAAACACCAACAAATTCAGCAACAACCTCAACATTGAAAAACACCAACAAATTCAACAACAACCTCAACATTGAAAGACACCAACAAATTAAACAACAACCTCAACATTGAAAAACACCAACAAACTCAACAACAACCTCAACATTGAAAAGCAACAACAACCTCAACATTGAAAAACACCAACAAATTCGACAACAACCTCAACATTGAAAAACACCAACAAATTCAACAACAAACTCAAGATTGAAAAACACCAACAAATTCAACAACCTCAACATTGAAAAACAACAACAACCTCAACATTGAAAAACACCAACAAATTCAACAACAACCTCAACATTGAAAAACACCAACAAATTCAACAACAACCTCAACATTGAAAAACAACAACAACCTCAACTTTGAAAAACACCAACAAATTCAACAACAACCTCAACATTGAAAAACAACAACAAACTCAACATTGAAAAACACCAACAATTTCAACAACAACCTCAACATTGAAAAACAACAACAACCTCAACATTGAAAAGCACCAACAAATTCAACAATAACCTCAACATTGAAAAACAACATCAACCTCAACATTGAAAAACACCAACAAATTCAACAACAGCCTCAACATTGAAAAACACCAACAAATTCAACAGCAACCTCAACATTGAAAAACAACAACCACCTCAACATTGAAAAACACCAACAAATTCAACAACAACCTCAACATTGAAAAACAACAACAACCTCAACATTGAAAAACACCAACAAATTCAACAACAACCTCAACATTGAAAAACACCAACAAATTCAACAACAACATCAGCATTGAAAAACAACAACAACCTCAACATTGAAAAACACCAACAAATTCAACAACAACCTCAACATTGAAAAACAACAAATTCAATAACAACCTCAACATTGAAAAACACCAACAAATTCAACAACAACCTCAACATTGAAAAACAACAACAACCTCAACATTGAAAAACACCAACAAATTCAACAATAACCTCAACATTGAAAAACAACATCAACCTCAACATTGAAAAACACCAACAAATTCAACAACAACCTCAACTTTGAAAAACACCAACAAATTCAACAACAACCTCAACATTGAAAAACAACAACAACCTCAACATTGAAAAACACCAACAAATTCAACAACAACCTCAACATTGAAAAACAACTACAACCTCAACATTGAAAAACACCAACAAATTCAACAACAACCTCAACATTGAAAAACACCAACAAATTCAACAACAACCTCAGCATTGAAAAACAACAACAACCTCAACATTGAAAAACACCAACAAATTCAACAACAACCTCAACATTGAAAAACAACAACAACCTCAACATTGAAAAACACCAACAAATTCAACAACAACTTCAACATTGAAAAACACCAACAAATTCAACAACAACCTCGAAATTGAAAAACACCAACAAATTCAACAACAACCTAAACATTGAAAAACAACAACAACCTCAACATTGAAAAACACCAACAAAGTCAACAACAAGCTCAACATTGAGAAACAACAACAACCTCAACATTGAAAAACACCAACAAATTCAACAACAACCTCAACATTGAAAAACAACAACAATCTCAACATTGAAAAACACCAACAAATTGAACAACAACCTCAACATTGAAAAACAGCAACAGCCTCAACATTGAAAAACATCAACAAATTCAGCAACAACCTCAACATTGAAAAACACCAACAATTCAACAACAACCTCAACATTGAAAAACACCAACAAATTCAACAACAAACTCAACATTGAAAATCACCAACAAATTCAACAATAACCTCAACATTGAAAAACAACAACAACCTCAACATTGAAAAACACCAACAAATTCAACAACAACCTCAACATTGAAAAGCACCAACAAATTCAACAACAACCTCAACATTGAAAAACAACAACAACCTCAACATTGAAAAACACCAACAAATTCAACAACAACCTCAACATTGAAAAACAACAACAATCTCAACATTGAAAAACACCAACAAATTCAACAACAACCTCAACATTGAAAAACAACAACAACCTCAACATTGAAAAACAACAACAACCTCAACATTGAAAAACACCAACAAATTCAACAACAACCTCAACATTGAAAAACAACAACAAACTCAACATTGAAAAACACCAACAAATTCAACAACAACCTCAACATTGAAAAACAACAACAACCTCAACATTGAAAAACACCAACAAATTCAATAACAACCTCAACATTGAAAAACACCAACAAATTCAACAACAACCTCAGCATTGAAAAACAACAACAACCTCAACATTGAAAAACACCAACAAATTCAACAACATCCTCAGCATTGAAAAACAACAACAACCTCAACATTGAAAAACACCAACAAATTCAACAAAAACTTCAACATTGAAAAACACCAACAAATTCAACAACAACCTCGAAATTGAAAAAGACCAACAAATTCAACAACAACTTCAACATTGAAAAACACCAACAAATTCAACAACAACCTCGACATTGAAAAACACCATCAAATTCAACAAGAACCTTAACATTGAAAAACACCAACAACCTCAAAATTGAAAAAACACCAACAAATTCAACAACAACCTCAACATTTAAAAACAACAACAACCTCAACATTGAAACACACCAACAAATTCAACAACAACATCAACATTGAAAAACACCAACAAATTCAACAACAACCTCAACATTGAAAAACACCAACAAACTCAACAACAACCTCAACATTGAAAAACAACAACAACCTCAACATTGAAAAACACCAACAAATTCAACACCAACCTCAACATTGAAAAACACCAACAAATTCAACAACAAACTCAAGATTGAAAAACACCAACAAATTCAACAACCTCAACATTGAAAAACAACAACAACCTCAACATTGAAAAACACCATCAAATTCAACAACAACCTCAACATTGAAAACCACCAACAAATTCAACAACAACCTCAACATTGAAAAACAACAACAACCTCATCATTGAAAAACACCAACAAATTCAACAACAACCTCAACATTGAAAAACAACAACAACCTCAACATTGAAAAACACCAACAAATTCAACAACAACCTCAACATTGAAAAACAACAACAAACTCAACATTGAAAAACACCAACAAATTCAACAACAACCTCAACATTGAAAAACAACAAAAACCTCAACATTGAAAAACACCAACAAATTCAACAACAACCTCAACATTGAAAAACACCAACAAATTCAACAACAACCTCAGCATTGAAAAACAACAACAACCTCAACATTGAAAAACACCAACAAATTCAACAACAAACTCAAGATTGAAAAACACCAACAAATTCAACAACCTCAACATTGAAAAACAACAACAACCTCAACATTGAAAAACACCAACAAATTCAACAACAACCTCAACATTGAAAAACACCAACAAATTCAACAATAACCTCAACATTGAAAAACAACATCAACCTCAACATTGAAAAACACCAACAAATTCAACAACAACCTCAACTTTGAAAAACACCAACAAATTCAACAACAACCTCAACATTGAAAAACAACAACAACCTCAACATTGAAAAACACCAACAAATTCAACAACAACCTCAACATTGAAAAACAACTACAACCTCAACATTGAAAAACACCAACAAATTCAACAACAACCTCAACATTGAAAAACACCAACAAATTCAACAACAACCTCAGCATTGAAAAACAACAACAACCTCAACATTGAAAAACACCAACAAATTCAACAACAACCTCAACATTGAAAAACAACAACAACCTCAACATTGAAAAACACCAACAAATTCAACAACAACTTCAACATTGAAAAACACCAACAAATTCAACAACAACCTCGAAATTGAAAAACACCAACAAATTCAACAACAACCTAAACATTGAAAAACAACAACAACCTCAACATTGAAAAACACCAACAAAGTCAACAACAAGCTCAACATTGAGAAACAACAACAACCTCAACATTGAAAAACACCAACAAATTCAACAACAACCTCAACATTGAAAAACAACAACAATCTCAACATTGAAAAACACCAACAAATTGAACAACAACCTCAACATTGAAAAACAGCAACAGCCTCAACATTGAAAAACATCAACAAATTCAGCAACAACCTCAACATTGAAAAACACCAACAAATTCAACAACAACCTCAACATTGAAAAACACCAACAAATTCAACAACAAACTCAACATTGAAAATCACCAACAAATTCAACAATAACCTCAACATTGAAAAACAACAACAACCTCAACATTGAAAAACACCAACAAATTCAACAACAACCTCAACATTGAAAAGCACCAACAAATTCAACAACAACCTCAACATTGAAAAACAACAACAACCTCAACATTGAAAAACACCAACAAATTCAACAACAACCTCAACATTGAAAAACAACAACAATCTCAACATTGAAAAACACCAACAAATTCAACAACAACCTCAACATTGAAAAACAACAACAACCTCAACATTGAAAAACAACAACAACCTCAACATTGAAAAACACCAACAAATTCAACAACAACCTCAACATTGAAAAACAACAACAAACTCAACATTGAAAAACACCAACAAATTCAACAACAACCTCAACATTGAAAAACAACAACAACCTCAACATTGAAAAACACCAACAAATTCAATAACAACCTCAACATTGAAAAACACCAACAAATTCAACAACAACCTCAGCATTGAAAAACAACAACAACCTCAACATTGAAAAACACCAACAAATTCAACAACATCCTCAGCATTGAAAAACAACAACAACCTCAACATTGAAAAACACCAACAAATTCAACAAAAACTTCAACATTGAAAAACACCAACAAATTCAACAACAACCTCGAAATTGAAAAAGACCAACAAATTCAACAACAACTTCAACATTGAAAAACACCAACAAATTCAACAACAACCTCGACATTGAAAAACACCATCAAATTCAACAAGAACCTTAACATTGAAAAACACCAACAACCTCAAAATTGAAAAAACACCAACAAATTCAACAACAACCTCAACATTTAAAAACAACAACAACCTCAACATTGAAACACACCAACAAATTCAACAACAACATCAACATTGAAAAACACCAACAAATTCAACAACAACCTCAACATTGAAAAACACCAACAAACTCAACAACAACCTCAACATTGAAAAACAACAACAACCTCAACATTGAAAAACACCAACAAATTCAACACCAACCTCAACATTGAAAAACACCAACAAATTCAACAACAAACTCAAGATTGAAAAACACCAACAAATTCAACAACCTCAACATTGAAAAACAACAACAACCTCATCATTGAAAAACACCAACAAATTCAACAACAACCTCAACATTGAAAAACAACAACAACCTCAACATTGAAAAACACCAACAAATTCAACAACAACCTCAACATTGAAAAACAACAACAAACTCAACATTGAAAAACACCAACAAATTCAACAACAACCTCAACATTGAAAAACAACAAAAACCTCAACATTGAAAAACACCAACAAATTCAACAACAACCTCAACATTGAAAAACACCAACAAATTCAACAACAACCTCAGCATTGAAAAACAACAACAACCTCAACATTGAAAAACACCAACAAATTCAACAACAAACTCAAGATTGAAAAACACCAACAAATTCAACAACCTCAACATTGAAAAACAACAACAACCTCAACATTGAAAAACACCAACAAATTCAACAACAACCTCAACATTGAAAAACACCAACAAATTCAACAACAACCTCAACATTGAAAAACAACAACAACCTCAACTTTGAAAAACACCAACAAATTCAACAACAACCTCAACATTGAAAAACAACAACAAACTCAACATTGAAAAACACCAACAATTTCAACAACAACCTCAACATTGAAAAACAACAACAACCTCAACATTGAAAAACACCAACAAATTCAACAATAACCTCAACATTGAAAAACAACATCAACCTCAACATTGAAAAACATCAACAAATTCAACAACAACCTCAACATTGAAAAACACCAACAAATTCAACAACAACCTCAACATTGAAAAACAACAACAACCTCAACATTGAAAAACACCAACAAATTCAACAACAACCTCAACATTGAAAAACAACAACAACCTCAACATTGAAAAACACCAACAAATTCAACAACAACCTCAACATTGAAAAACACCAACAAATTCAACAACAACATCAGCATTGAAAAACAACAACAACCTCAACATTGAAAAACACCAACAAATTCAACAACAACCTCAACATTGAAAAACAACAAATTCAATAACAACCTCAACATTGAAAAACACCAACAAATTCAACAACAACCTCAACATTGAAAAACAACAACAACCTCAACATTGAAAAACACCAACAAATTCAACAATAACCTCAACATTGAAAAACAACATCAACCTCAACATTGAAAAACACCAACAAATTCAACAACAACCTCAAATTTGAAAAACACCAACAAATTCAACAACAACCTCAACATTGAAAAACAACAACAACCTCAACATTGAAAAACACCAACAAATTCAACAACAACCTCAACATTGAAAAACAACTACAACCTCAACATTGAAAAACACCAACAAATTCAACAACAACCTCAACATTGAAAAACACCAACAAATTCAACAACAACCTCAGCATTGAAAAACAACAACAACCTCAACATTGAAAAACACCAACAAATTCAACAACAACCTCAACATTGAAAAACAACAACAACCTCAACATTGAAAAACACCAACAAATTCAACAACAACTTCAACATTGAAAAACACCAACAAATTCAACAACAACCTCGAAATTGAAAAACACCAACAAATTCAACAACAACCTAAACATTGAAAAACAACAACAACCTCAACATTGAAAAACACCAACAAAGTCAACAACAAGCTCAACATTGAGAAACAACAACAACCTCAACATTGAAAAACACCAACAAATTCAACAACAACCTCAACATTGAAAAACAACAACAATCTCAACATTGAAAAACACCAACAAATTCAACAACAACCTCAACATTGAAAAACAGCAACAGCCTCAACATTGAAAAACACCAACAAATTCAGCAACAACCTCAACATTGAAAAACACCAACAAATTCAACAACAACCTCAACATTGAAAGACACCAACAAATTAAACAACAACCTCAACATTGAAAAACACCAACAAACTCAACAACAACCTCAACATTGAAAAGCAACAACAACCTCAACATTGAAAAACACCAACAAATTCGACAACAACCTCAACATTGAAAAACACCAACAAATTCAACAACAAACTCAAGATTGAAAAACACCAACAAATTCAACAACCTCAACATTGAAAAACAACAACAACCTCAACATTGAAAAACACCAACAAATTCAACAACAACCTCAACATTGAAAAACACCAACAAATTCAACAACAACCTCAACATTGAAAAACAACAACAACCTCAACTTTGAAAAACACCAACAAATTCAACAACAACCTCAACATTGAAAAACAACAACAAACTCAACATTGTAAAACACCAACAATTTCAACAACAACCTCAACATTGAAAAAGAACAACAACCTCAACATTGAAAAACACCAACAAATTCAACAATAACCTCAACATTGAAAAACAACATCAACCTCAACATTGAAAAACACCAACAAATTCAACAACAACCTCAACATTGAAAAACACCAACAAATTCAACAACAACCTCAACATTGAAAAACAACAACAACCTCAACATTGAAAAACACCAACAAATTCAACAACAACCTCAACATTGAAAAACAACAACAACCTCAACATTGAAAAACACCAACAAATTCAACAACAACCTCAACATTGAAAAACACCAACAAATTCAACAACAACATCAGCATTGAAAAACAACAACAACCTCAACATTGAAAAACACCAACAAATTCAACAACAACCTCAACAGTGAAAAACAACAACAACCTCAACATTGAAAAACACCAACAAATTCAACAAAAACTTCAACATTGAAAAACACCAACAAATTCAACAACAACCTCGAAATTGAAAAAGACCAACAAATTCAACAACAACTTCAACATTGAAAAACACCAACAAATTCAACAACAACCTCGACATTGAAAAACACCATCAAATTCAACAAGAACCTTAACATTGAAAAACACCAACAACCTCAAAATTGAAAAAACACCAACAAATTCAACAACAACCTCAACATTTAAAAACAACAACAACCTCAACATTGAAACACACCAACAAATTCAACAACAACATCAACATTGAAAAACACCAACAAATTCAACAACAACCTCAACATTGAAAAACACCAACAAACTCAACAACAACCTCAACATTGAAAAACAACAACAACCTCAACATTGAAAAACACCAACAAATTCAACACCAACCTCAACATTGAAAAACACCAACAAATTCAACAACAAACTCAAGATTGAAAAACACCAACAAATTCAACAACCTCAACATTGAAAAACAACAACAACCTCAACATTGAAAAACACCATCAAATTCAACAACAACCTCAACATTGAAAACCACCAACAAATTCAACAACAACCTCAACATTGAAAAACAACAACAACCTCATCATTGAAAAACACCAACAAATTCAACAACAACCTCAACATTGAAAAACAACAACAACCTCAACATTGAAAAACACCAACAAATTCAACAACAACCTCAACATTGAAAAACAACAACAAACTCAACATTGAAAAGCACCAACAAATTCAACAACAACCTCAACATTGAAAAACAACAAAAACCTCAACATTGAAAAACACCAACAAATTCAACAACAACCTCAACATTGAAAAACACCAACAAATTCAACAACAACCTCAGCATTGAAAAACAACAACAACCTCAACATTGAAAAACACCAACAAATTCAACAACAAACTCAAGATTGAAAAACACCAACAAATTCAACAACCTCAACATTGAAAAACAACAACAACCTCAACATTGAAAAACACCAACAAATTCAACAACAACCTCAACATTGAAAAACACCAACAAATTCAACAACAACCTCAACATTGAAAAACAACAACAACCTCAACTTTGAAAAACACCAACAAATTCAACAACAACCTCAACATTGAAAAACAACAACAAACTCAACATTGAAAAACACCAACAATTTCAACAACAACCTCAACATTGAAAAACAACAACAACCTCAACATTGAAAAACACCAACAAATTCAACAATAACCTCAACATTGAAAAACAACATCAACCTCAACATTGAAAAACATCAACAAATTCAACAACAACCTCAACATTGAAAAACACCAACAAATTCAACAACAACCTCAACATTGAAAAACAACAACAACCTCAACATTGAAAAACACCAACAAATTCAACAACAACCTCAACATTGAAAAACAACAACAACCTCAACATTGAAAAACACCAACAAATTCAACAACAACCTCAACATTGAAAAACACCAACAAATTCAACAACAACATCAGCATTGAAAAACAACAACAACCTCAACATTGAAAAACACCAACAAATTCAACAACAACCTCAACATTGAAAAACAACAAATTCAATAACAACCTCAACATTGAAAAACACCAACAAATTCAACAACAACCTCAACATTGAAAAACAACAACAGCCTCAACATTGAAAAACACCAACAAATTCAACAATAACCTCAACATTGAAAAACAACATCAACCTCAACATTGAAAAACACCAACAAATTCAACAACAACCTCAAATTTGAAAAACACCAACAAATTCAACAACAACCTCAACATTGAAAAACAACAACAACCTCAACATTGAAAAACACCAACAAATTCAACAACAACCTCAACATTGAAAAACAACTACAACCTCAACATTGAAAAACACCAACAAATTCAACAACAACCTCAACATTGAAAAACACCAACAAATTCAACAACAACCTCAGCATTGAAAAACAACAACAACCTCAACATTGAAAAACACCAACAAATTCAACAACAACCTCAACATTGAAAAACAACAACAACCTCAACATTGAAAAACACCAACAAATTCAACAACAACTTCAACATTGAAAAACACCAACAAATTCAACAACAACCTCGAAATTGAAAAACACCAACAAATTCAACAACAACCTAAACATTGAAAAACAACAACAACCTCAACATTGAAAAACACCAACAAAGTCAACAACAAGCTCAACATTGAGAAACAACAACAACCTCAACATTGAAAAACACCAACAAATTCAACAACAACCTCAACATTGAAAAACAACAACAATCTCAACATTGAAAAACACCAACAAATTCAACAACAACCTCAACATTGAAAAACAGCAACAGCCTCAACATTGAAAAACACCAACAAATTCAGCAACAACCTCAACATTGAAAAACACCAACAAATTCAACAACAACCTCAACATTGAAAGACACCAACAAATTAAACAACAACCTCAACATTGAAAAACACCAACAAACTCAACAACAACCTCAACATTGAAAAGCAACAACAACCTCAACATTGAAAAACACCAACAAATTCGACAACAACCTCAACATTGAAAAACACCAACAAATTCAACAACAAACTCAAGATTGAAAAACACCAACAAATTCAACAACCTCAACATTGAAAAACAACAACAACCTCAACATTGAAAAACACCAACAAATTCAACAACAACCTCAACATTGAAAAACACCAACAAATTCAACAACAACCTCAACATTGAAAAACAAAAACAACCTCAACTTTGAAAAACACCAACAAATTCAACAACAACCTCAACATTGAAAAACAACAACAAACTCAACATTGAAAAACACCAACAAATTCAACAACAACCTCAACATTGAAAAACAACAACAACCTCAACATTGAAAAACACCAACAAATTCAATAACAACCTCAACATTGAAAAACACCAACAAATTCAACAACAACCTCAGCATTGAAAAACAACAACAACCTCAACATTGAAAAACACCAACAAATTCAACAACATCCTCAGCATTGAAAAACAACAACAACCTCAACATTGAAAAACACCAACAAATTCAACAAAAACTTCAACATTGAAAAACACCAACAAATTCAACAACAACCTCGAAATTGAAAAAGACCAACAAATTCAACAACAACTTCAACATTGAAAAACACCAACAAATTCAACAACAACCTCGACATTGAAAAACACCATCAAATTCAACAAGAACCTTAACATTGAAAAACACCAACAACCTCAAAATTGAAAAAACACCAACAAATTCAACAACAACCTCAACATTTAAAAACAACAACAACCTCAACATTGAAACACACCAACAAATTCAACAACAACATCAACATTGAAAAACACCAACAAATTCAACAACAACCTCAACATTGAAAAACACCAACAAACTCAACAACAACCTCAACATTGAAAAACAACAACAACCTCAACATTGAAAAACACCAACAAATTCAACACCAACCTCAACATTGAAAAACACCAACAAATTCAACAACAAACTCAAGATTGAAAAACACCAACAAATTCAACAACCTCAACATTGAAAAACAACAACAACCTCAACATTGAAAAACACCATCAAATTCAACAACAACCTCAACATTGAAAACCACCAACAAATTCAACAACAACCTCAACATTGAAAAACAACAACAACCTCATCATTGAAAAACACCAACAAATTCAACAACAACCTCAACATTGAAAAACAACAACAACCTCAACATTGAAAAACACCAACAAATTCAACAACAACCTCAACATTGAAAAACAACAACAAACTCAACATTGAAAAACACCAACAAATTCAACAACAACCTCAACATTGAAAAACAACAAAAACCTCAACATTGAAAAACACCAACAAATTCAACAACAACCTCAACATTGAAAAACACCAACAAATTCAACAACAACCTCAGCATTGAAAAACAACAACAACCTCAACATTGAAAAACACCAACAAATTCAACAACAAACTCAAGATTGAAAAACACCAACAAATTCAACAACCTCAACATTGAAAAACAACAACAACCTCAACATTGAAAAACACCAACAAATTCAACAACAACCTCAACATTGAAAAACACCAACAAATTCAACAACAACCTCAACATTGAAAAACAACAACAACCTCAACTTTGAAAAACACCAACAAATTCAACAACAACCTCAACATTGAAAAACAACAACAAACTCAACATTGAAAAACACCAACAATTTCAACAACAACCTCAACATTGAAAAACAACAACAACCTCAACATTGAAAAACACCAACAAATTCAACAATAACCTCAACATTGAAAAACAACATCAACCTCAACATTGAAAAACATCAACAAATTCAACAACAACCTCAACATTGAAAAACACCAACAAATTCAACAACAACCTCAACATTGAAAAACAACAACAACCTCAACATTGAAAAACACCAACAAATTCAACAACAACCTCAACATTGAAAAACAACAACAACCTCAACATTGAAAAACACCAACAAATTCAACAACAACCTCAACATTGAAAAACACCAACAAATTCAACAACAACATCAGCATTGAAAAACAACAACAACCTCAACATTGAAAAACACCAACAAATTCAACAACAACCTCAACATTGAAAAACAACAAATTCAATAACAACCTCAACATTGAAAAACACCAACAAATTCAACAACAACCTCAACATTGAAAAACAACAACAACCTCAACATTGAAAAACACCAACAAATTCAACAATAACCTCAACATTGAAAAACAACATCAACCTCAACATTGAAAAACACCAACAAATTCAACAACAACCTCAAATTTGAAAAACACCAACAAATTCAACAACAACCTCAACATTGAAAAACAACAACAACCTCAACATTGAAAAACACCAACAAATTCAACAACAACCTCAACATTGAAAAACAACTACAACCTCAACATTGAAAAACACCAACAAATTCAACAACAACCTCAACATTGAAAAACACCAACAAATTCAACAACAACCTCAGCATTGAAAAACAACAACAACCTCAACATTGAAAAACACCAACAAATTCAACAACAACCTCAACATTGAAAAACAACAACAACCTCAACATTGAAAAACACCAACAAATTCAACAACAACTTCAACATTGAAAAACACCAACAAATTCAACAACAACCTCGAAATTGAAAAACACCAACAAATTCAACAACAACCTAAACATTGAAAAACAACAACAACCTCAACATTGAAAAACACCAACAAAGTCAACAACAAGCTCAACATTGAGAAACAACAACAACCTCAACATTGAAAAACACCAACAAATTCAACAACAACCTCAACATTGAAAAACAACAACAATCTCAACATTGAAAAACACCAACAAATTCAACAACAACCTCAACATTGAAAAACAGCAACAGCCTCAACATTGAAAAACACCAACAAATTCAGCAACAACCTCAACATTGAAAAACACCAACAAATTCAACAACAACCTCAACATTGAAAGACACCAACAAATTAAACAACAACCTCAACATTGAAAAACACCAACAAACTCAACAACAACCTCAACATTGAAAAGCAACAACAACCTCAACATTGAAAAACACCAACAAATTCGACAACAACCTCAACATTGAAAAACACCAACAAATTCAACAACAAACTCAAGATTGAAAAACACCAACAAATTCAACAACCTCAACATTGAAAAACAACAACAACCTCAACATTGAAAAACACCAACAAATTCAACAACAACCTCAACATTGAAAAACACCAACAAATTCAACAACAACCTCAACATTGAAAAACAACAACAACCTCAACTTTGAAAAACACCAACAAATTCAACAACAACCTCAACATTGAAAAACAACAACAAACTCAACATTGTAAAACACCAACAATTTCAACAACAACCTCAACATTGAAAAAGAACAACAACCTCAACATTGAAAAACACCAACAAATTCAACAATAACCTCAACATTGAAAAACAACATCAACCTCAACATTGAAAAACACCAACAAATTCAACAACAACCTCAACATTGAAAAACACCAACAAATTCAACAACAACCTCAACATTGAAAAACAACAACAACCTCAACATTGAAAAACACCAACAAATTCAACAACAACCTCAACATTGAAAAACAACAACAACCTCAACATTGAAAAACACCAACAAATTCAACAACAACCTCAACATTGAAAAACACCAACAAATTCAACAACAACATCAGCATTGAATAACAACAACAACCTCAACATTGAAAAACACCAACAAATTCAACAACAACCTCAACAGTGAAAAACAACAACAACCTCAACATTGAAAAACACCAACAAATTCAACAAAAACTTCAACATTGAAAAACACCAACAAATTCAACAACAACCTCGAAATTGAAAAAGACCAACAAATTCAACAACAACTTCAACATTGAAAAACACCAACAAATTCAACAACAACCTCGACATTGAAAAACACCATCAAATTCAACAAGAACCTTAACATTGAAAAACACCAACAACCTCAAAATTGAAAAAACACCAACAAATTCAACAACAACCTCAACATTTAAAAACAACAACAACCTCAACATTGAAACACACCAACAAATTCAACAACAACATCAACATTGAAAAACACCAACAAATTCAACAACAACCTCAACATTGAAAAACACCAACAAACTCAACAACAACCTCAACATTGAAAAACAACAACAACCTCAACATTGAAAAACACCAACAAATTCAACACCAACCTCAACATTGAAAAACACCAACAAATTCAACAACAAACTCAAGATTGAAAAACACCAACAAATTCAACAACCTCAACATTGAAAAACAACAACAACCTCAACATTGAAAAACACCATCAAATTCAACAACAACCTCAACATTGAAAACCACCAACAAATTCAACAACAACCTCAACATTGAAAAACAACAACAACCTCATCATTGAAAAACACCAACAAATTCAACAACAACCTCAACATTGAAAAACAACAACAACCTCAACATTGAAAAACACCAACAAATTCAACAACAACCTCAACATTGAAAAACAACAACAAACTCAACATTGAAAAGCACCAACAAATTCAACAACAACCTCAACATTGAAAAACAACAAAAACCTCAACATTGAAAAACACCAACAAATTCAACAACAACCTCAACATTGAAAAACACCAACAAATTCAACAACAACCTCAGCATTGAAAAACAACAACAACCTCAACATTGAAAAACACCAACAAATTCAACAACAAACTCAAGATTGAAAAACACCAACAAATTCAACAACCTCAACATTGAAAAACAACAACAACCTCAACATTGAAAAACACCAACAAATTCAACAACAACCTCAACATTGAAAAACACCAACAAATTCAACAACAACCTCAACATTGAAAAACAACAACAACCTCAACTTTGAAAAACACCAACAAATTCAACAACAACCTCAACATTGAAAAACAACAACAAACTCAACATTGAAAAACACCAACAATTTCAACAACAACCTCAACATTGAAAAACAACAACAACCTCAACATTGAAAAACACCAACAAATTCAACAATAACCTCAACATTGAAAAACAACATCAACCTCAACATTGAAAAACATCAACAAATTCAACAACAACCTCAACATTGAAAAACACCAACAAATTCAACAACAACCTCAACATTGAAAAACAACAACAACCTCAACATTGAAAAACACCAACAAATTCAACAACAACCTCAACATTGAAAAACAACAACAACCTCAACATTGAAAAACACCAACAAATTCAACAACAACCTCAACATTGAAAAACACCAACAAATTCAACAACAACATCAGCATTGAAAAACAACAACAACCTCAACATTGAAAAACACCAACAAATTCAACAACAACCTCAACATTGAAAAACAACAAATTCAATAACAACCTCAACATTGAAAAACACCAACAAATTCAACAACAACCTCAACATTGAAAAACAACAACAACCTCAACATTGAAAAACACCAACAAATTCAACAATAACCTCAACATTGAAAAACAACATCAACCTCAACATTGAAAAACACCAACAAATTCAACAACAACCTCAAATTTGAAAAACACCAACAAATTCAACAACAACCTCAACATTGAAAAACAACAACAACCTCAACATTGAAAAACACCAACAAATTCAACAACAACCTCAACATTGAAAAACAACTACAACCTCAACATTGAAAAACACCAACAAATTCAACAACAACCTCAACATTGAAAAACACCAACAAATTCAACAACAACCTCAGCATTGAAAAACAACAACAACCTCAACATTGAAAAACACCAACAAATTCAACAACAACCTCAACATTGAAAAACAACAACAACCTCAACATTGAAAAACACCAACAAATTCAACAACAACTTCAACATTGAAAAACACCAACAAATTCAACAACAACCTCGAAATTGAAAAACACCAACAAATTCAACAACAACCTAAACATTGAAAAACAACAACAACCTCAACATTGAAAAACACCAACAAAGTCAACAACAAGCTCAACATTGAGAAACAACAACAACCTCAACATTGAAAAACACCAACAAATTCAACAACAACCTCAACATTGAAAAACAACAACAATCTCAACATTGAAAAACACCAACAAATTCAACAACAACCTCAACATTGAAAAACAGCAACAGCCTCAACATTGAAAAACACCAACAAATTCAGCAACAACCTCAACATTGAAAAACACCAACAAATTCAACAACAACCTCAACATTGAAAGACACCAACAAATTAAACAACAACCTCAACATTGAAAAACACCAACAAACTCAACAACAACCTCAACATTGAAAAGCAACAACAACCTCAACATTGAAAAACACCAACAAATTCGACAACAACCTCAACATTGAAAAACACCAACAAATTCAACAACAAACTCAAGATTGAAAAACACCAACAAATTCAACAACCTCAACATTGAAAAACAACAACAACCTCAACATTGAAAAACACCAACAAATTCAACAACAACCTCAACATTGAAAAACACCAACAAATTCAACAACAACCTCAACATTGAAAAACAAAAACAACCTCAACTTTGAAAAACACCAACAAATTCAACAACAACCTCAACATTGAAAAACAACAACAAACTCAACATTGTAAAACACCAACAATTTCAACAACAACCTCAACATTGAAAAACAACAACAACCTCAACATTGAAAAACACCAACAAATTCAACAATAACCTCAACATTGAAAAACAACATCAACCTCAACATTGAAAAACACCAACAAATTCAACAACAACCTCAACATTGAAAAACACCAACAAATTCAACAACAACCTCAACATTGAAAAACAACAACAACCTCAACATTGAAAAACACCAACAAATTCAACAACAACCTCAACATTGAAAAACAACAACAACCTCAACATTGAAAAACACCAACAAATTCAACAACAACCTCAACATTGAAAAACACCAACAAATTCAACAACAACATCAGCATTGAAAAACAACAACAACCTCAACATTGAAAAACACCAACAAATTCAACAACAACCTCAACATTGAAAAACAACAAATTCAATAACAACCTCAACATTGAAAAACACCAACAAATTCAACAACAACCTCAACATTGAAAAACAACAACAACCTCAACATTGAAAAACACCAACAAATTCAACAATAACCTCAACATTGAAAAACAACATCAACCTCAACATTGAAAAACACCAACAAATTCAACAACAACCTCAACTTTGAAAAACACCAACAAATTCAACAACAACCTCAACATTGAAAAACAACAACAACCTCAACATTGAAAAACACCAACAAATTCAACAACAACCTCAACATTGAAAAACAACTACAACCTCAACATTGAAAAACACCAACAAATTCAACAACAACCTCAACATTGAAAAACACCAACAAATTCAACAACAACCTCAGCATTGAAAAACAACAACAACCTCAACATTGAAAAACACCAACAAATTCAACAACAACCTCAACATTGAAAAACAACAACAACCTCAACATTGAAAAACACCAACAAATTCAACAACAACTTCAACATTGAAAAACACCAACAAATTCAACAACAACCTCGAAATTGAAAAACACCAACAAATTCAACAACAACCTTAACATTGAAAAACAACAACAACCTCAACATTGAAAAACACCAACAAAGTCAACAACAAGCTCAACATTGAGAAACAACAACAACCTCAACATTGAAAAACACCAACAAATTCAACAACAACCTCAACATTGAAAAACAACAACAATCTCAACATTGAAAAACACCAACAAATTCAACAACAACCTCAACATTGAAAAACAGCAACAGCCTCAACATTGAAAAACACCAACAAATTCAGCAACAACCTCAACATTGAAAAACACCAACAAATTCAACAACAACCTCAACATTGAAAAACACCAACAAATTCAACAACAAACTCAACATTGAAAATCACCAACAAATTCAACAATAACCTCAACATTGAAAAACAACAACAACCTCAACATTGAAAAACACCAACAAATTCAACAACAACCTCAACATTGAAAAGCACCAACAAATTCAACAACAACCTCAACATTGAAAAACAACAACAACCTCAACATTGAAAAACACCAACAAATTCAACAACAACCTCAACATTGAAAAACAACAACAATCTCAACATTGAAAAACACCAACAAATTCAACAACAACCTCAACATTGAAAAACAACAACAACCTCAACATTGAAAAACAACAACAACCTCAACATTGAAAAACACCAACAAATTCAACAACAACCTCAACATTGAAAAACAACAACAAACTCAACATTGAAAAACACCAACAAATTCAACAACAACCTCAACATTGAAAAACAACAACAACCTCAACATTGAAAAACACCAACAAATTCAATAACAACCTCAACATTGAAAAACACCAACAAATTCAACAACAACCTCAGCATTGAAAAACAACAACAACCTCAACATTGAAAAACACCAACAAATTCAACAACATCCTCAGCATTGAAAAACAACAACAACCTCAACATTGAAAAACACCAACAAATTCAACAAAAACTTCAACATTGAAAAACACCAACAAATTCAACAACAACCTCGAAATTGAAAAAGACCAACAAATTCAACAACAACTTCAACATTGAAAAACACCAACAAATTCAACAACAACCTCGACATTGAAAAACACCATCAAATTCAACAACAACCTTAACATTGAAAAACACCAACAACCTCACAATTGAAAAAACACCAACAAATTCAACAACAACCTCAACATTTAAAAACAACAACAACCACAACATTGAAACACACCAACAAATTCAACAACAACATCAACATTGAAAAACACCAACAAATTCAACAACAACCTCAACATTGAAAAACACCAACAAACTCAACAACAACCTCAACATTGAAAAACAACAACAACCTCAACATTGAAAAACACCAACAAATTCAACACCAACCTCAACATTGAAAAACACCAACAAATTCAACAACAAACTCAAGATTGAAAAACACCAACAAATTCAACAACCTCAACATTGAAAAACAACAACAACCTCAACATTGAAAAACACCATCAAATTCAACAACAACCTCAACATTGAAAACCACCAACAAATTCAACAACAACCTCAACATTGAAAAACAACAACAACCTCAACATTGAAAAACACCAACAAATTCAACAACAACCTCAACATTGAAAAACAACAACAACCTCAACATTGAAAAACACCAACAAATTCAACAACAACCTCAACATTGAAAAACAACAACAAACTCAACATTGAAAAACACCAACAAATTCAACAACAACCTCAACATTGAAAATCAACAAAAACCTCAACATTGAAAAACACCAACAAATTCAACGACAACCTCAACATTGAAAAACACCAACAAATTCAACAACAACCTCAGCATTGAAAAACAACAACAACCTCAACATTGAAAAACACCAACAAATTCAACAACAACCTCAACATTGAAAAACAAAAACAACCTCAACATTGAAAAACACCAACAAATTCAACAACAACCTCAACATTGAGAAACACTAACAAATTCAACAACAACCTCGAAATTGAGAAACACCAACAAATTCAACAACAGCCTCAACATTGAAAAACAACAGCAACCTCAACATTGAAAAACACCAACAAATTCAACAACAACCTCAACTTTGAAAAACAACAACAACCTCATCATGGAAAAACACCAACAAATTCAACAACAACCTCAACATTGAAAAACAACAACATCCTCAAAATTGAAAAACACCAACAAATTCAACAACAACCCCAACATTTAAAAACAACAACAACCTCAACATTGAAAAACAACAACAACCTCAACATTGAAAAACAACAACAAATTCAACAACAACGTCAACATTGAAAAACAACAACAAACTCAACATTGAAAAACACCAACAAATTCAACAACAACCTCAACATTGAAAAACAACAACAACCTCAACATTGACAAACACCAACAAATTCAACAAAAACTTCAACATTGAAAAACACCAACAAATTCAACAACAACCTCAACATTGAAAAACAACAACAAACTCAACATTGAAAAACACCAACAAATTCAACAACAACCTCAACATTGAAAAACAACAACAACCTCAACATTGAAAAACACCAACAAATTCAACACAACCTCAACATTGAAAAACACCAACAAATTCAACAACAACCTCAGCATTGAAAAACAACAACAACCTCAACATTGAAAAACACCAACAAATTCAACAACAACCTCAACATTGAAAAACACCAACAAACTCAACATTGAAAAACACCAACAAATTCAACAACAACTTCAACATTGAAAAACACCAACCAATTCAACAACAACCTCAACATTGAAAAACACCAACAAATTCGACAACAACCTCAACATTGAAAAACACCAACAAATTCAACAACAAACTCAAGATTGAAAAACACCAACAAATTCAACAACCTCAACATTGAAAAACAACAACAACCTCAACATTGAAAAACACCAACAAATTCAACAACAACCTCAACATTGAAAAACACCAACAAATTCAACAACAACCTCAACATTGAAAAACAACAACAACCTCAACATTGAAAAACACCAACAAATTCAACAACAACTTCAACATTGAAAAACACCAACAAATTCAACAACAACCTCGAAATTGAAAAACACCAACAAATTCAACAACAACCTTAACATTGAAAAACAACAACAACCTCAACATTGAAAAACACCAACAAAGTCAACAACAAGCTCAACATTGAGAAACAACAACAACCTCAACATTGAAAAACACCAACAAATTCAACAACAACCTCAACATTGAAAAACAACAACAATCTCAACATTGAAAAACACCAACAAATTCAACAACAACCTCAACATTGAAAAACAGCAACAGCCTCAACATTGAAAAACACCAACAAATTCAGCAACAACCTCAACATTGAAAAACACCAACAAATTCAACAACAACCTCAACATTGAAAAACACCAACAAATTCAACAACAACCTCGACATTGAAAATCACCAACAAATTCAACAATAACCTCAACATTGAAAAACAACAACAACCTCAACATTGAAAAACACCAACAAATTCAACAACAACCTCAACATTGAAAAGCACCAACAAATTCAACAACAACCTCAACATTGAAAAACAACAACAACCTCAACATTGAAAAACACCAACAAATTCAACAACAACCTCAACATTGAAAAACAACAACAATCTCAACATTGAAAAACACCAACAAATTCAACAACAACCTCAACATTGAAAAACAACAACCTCAACATTGAAAAACAACAACAACCTCAACATTGAAAAACACCAACAAATTCAACAACAACCTCAACATTGAAAAACAACAACAAACTCAACATTGAAAAACACCAACAAATTCAACAACAACCTCAACATTGAAAAACAACAACAACCTCAACATTGAAAAACACCAACAAATTCAATAACAACCTCAACATTGAAAAACACCAACAAATTCAACAACAACCTCAGCATTGAAAAACAACAACAACCTCAACATTGAAAAACACCAACAAATTCAACAACATCCTCAGCATTGAAAAACAACAACAACCTCAACATTGAAAAACACCAACAAATTCAACAAAAACTTCAACATTGAAAAACACCAACAAATTCAACAACAACCTCGAAATTGAAAAAGACCAACAAATTCAACAACAACTTCAACATTGAAAAGCACCAACAAATTCAACAACAACCTCGACATTGAGAAACACCATCAAATTCAACAACAACCTTAACATTGAAAAACACCAACAACCTCAAAATTGAAAAAACTCCAACAAATTCAACAACAACCTCAACATTTAAAAACAACAACAACCACAACATTGAAACACACCAACAAATTCAACAACAACATCAACATTGAAAAACACCAACAAATTCAACAACAACCTCAACATTGAAAAACACCAACAAACTCAACAACAACCTCAACATTGAAAAACAACAACAACCTCAACATTGAAAAACACCAACAAATTCAACACCAACCTCAACATTGAAAAACACCAACAAATTCAACAACAAACTCAAGATTGAAAAACACCAACAAATTCAACAACCTCAACATTGAAAAACAACAACAACCTCAACATTGAAAAACACCATCAAATTCAACAACAACCTCAACATTGAAAACCACCAACAAATTCAACAACAACCTCAACATTGAAAAACAACAACAACCTCAACATTGAAAAACACCAACAAATTCAACAACAACCTCAACATTGAAAAACAACAACAACCTCAACATTGAAAAACACCAACAAATTCAACAACAACCTCAACATTGAAAAACAACAACAAACTCAACATTGAAAAACACCAACAAATTCAACAACAACCTCAACATTGAAAATCAACAAAAACCTCAACATTGAAAAACACCAACAAATTCAACGACAACCTCAACATTGAAAAACACCAACAAATTCAACAACAACCTCAGCATTGAAAAACAACAACAACCTCAACATTGAAAAACAGCAACAGCCTCAACATTGAACAACATCAAAAAATTCAACAACAACCTCAACATTGAAAAACAAAAACAACCTCAACATTGAAAAACACCAACAAATTCAACAACAACCTCAACATTGAGAAACACTAACAAATTCAACATCAACCTCGAAATTGAAAAACACCAACAAATTCAACAACAGCCTCAACATTGAAAAACAACAGCAACCTCAACATTGAAAAACACCAACAAATTCAACAACAACCTCAACTTTGAAAAACAACAACAACCTCATCATGGAAAAACACCAACAAATTCAACAACAACCTCAACATTGAAAAACAACAACATCCTCAAAATTGAAAAACACCAACAAATTCAACAACAACCCCAACATTTAAAAACAACAACAACCTCAACATTGAAAAACAACAACAACCTCAACATTGAAAAACAACAACAAATTCAACAACAACGTCAACATTGAAAAACAACAACAAACTCAACATTGAAAAACACCAACAAATTCAACAACAACCTCAACATTGAAAAACACCAACAAATTCAACATTGAAAAACACCAGCAAATTCAACAACAACCTCAACATTGAAAAACAACAACAATCTCAACATTGAAAAACACCAACAAATTCAACAACAACCTCAACATTGAAAAACAACAACCTCAACATTGAAAAACAACAACAACCTCAACATTGAAAAACACCAACAAATTCAACAACAACCTCAACATTGAAAAACAACAACAAACTCAACATTGAAAAACACCAACAAATTCAACAACAACCTCAACATTGAAAAACAACAACAACCTCAACATTGAAAAACACCAACAAATTCAATAACAACCTCAACATTGAAAAACACCAACAAATTCAACAACAACCTCAGCATTGAAAAACAACAACAACCTCAACATTGAAAAACACCAACAAATTCAACAACATCCTCAGCATTGAAAAACAACAACAACCTCAACATTGAAAAACACCAACAAATTCAACAAAAACTTCAACATTGAAAAACACCAACAAATTCAACAACAACCTCGAAATTGAAAAAGACCAACAAATTCAACAACAACTTCAACATTGAAAAGCACCAACAAATTCAACAACAACCTCGACATTGAGAAACACCATCAAATTCAACAACAACCTTAACATTGAAAAACACCAACAACCTCAAAATTGAAAAAACACCAACAAATTCAACAACAACCTCAACATTTAAAAACAACAACAACCACAACATTGAAACACACCAACAAATTCAACAACAACATCAACATTGAAAAACACCAACAAATTCAACAACAACCTCAACATTGAAAAACACCAACAAACTCAACAACAACCTCAACATTGAAAAACAACAACAACCTCAACATTGAAAAACACCAACAAATTCAACACCAACCTCAACATTGAAAAACACCAACAAATTCAACAACAAACTCAAGATTGAAAAACACCAACAAATTCAACAACCTCAACATTGAAAAACAACAACAACCTCAACATTGAAAAACACCATCAAATTCAACAACAACCTCAACATTGAAAACCACCAACAAATTCAACAACAACCTCAACATTGAAAAACAACAACAACCTCAACATTGAAAAACACCAACAAATTCAACAACAACCTCAACATAGAAAAACAACAACAACCTCAACATTGAAAAACACCAACAAATTCAACAACAACCTCAACATTGAAAAACAACAACAAACTCAACATTGAAAAACACCAACAAATTCAACAACAACCTCAACATTGAAAATCAACAAAAACCTCAACATTGAAAAACACCAACAAATTCAACGACAACCTCAACATTGAAAAACACCAACAAATTCAACAACAACCTCAGCATTGAAAAACAACAACAACCTCAACATTGAAAAACACCAACAAATTCAACAACAACCTCAACATTGAAAAACAAAAACAACCTCAACATTGAAAAACACCAACAAATTCAACAACAACCTCAACATTGAGAAACACTAACAAATTCAACAACAACCTCGAAATTGAGAAACACCAACAAATTCAACAACAGCCTCAACATTGAAAAACAACAGCAACCTCAACATTGAAAAACACCAACAAATTCAACAACAACCTCAACTTTGAAAAACAACAACAACCTCATCATGGAAAAACACCAACAAATTCAACAACAACCTCAACATTGAAAAACAACAACATCCTCAAAATTGAAAAACACCAACAAATTCAACAACAACCCCAACATTTAAAAACAACAACAACCTCAACATTGAAAAACAACAACAACCTCAACATTGAAAAACAACAACAAATTCAACAACAACGTCAACATTGAAAAACAACAACAAACTCAACATTGAAAAACACCAACAAATTCAACAACAACCTCAACATTGAAAAACAACAACAACCTCAACATTGACAAACACCAACAAATTCAACAAAAACTTCAACATTGAAAAACACCAACAAATTCAACAACAACCTCAACATTGAAAAACAACAACAACCTCAACATTGAAAAACACCAACAAATTCAACAACAACCTCAACATTGAAAAACAACAACAACCTCAACATTGAAAAACACCAACAAATTCAACACAACCTCAACATTGAAAAACACCAACAAATTCAACAACAACCTCAGCATTGAAAAACAACAACAACCTCAACATTGAAAAACACCAACAAATTCAACAACAACCTCAACATTGAAAAACACCAACAAACTCAACATTGAAAAACACCAACAAATTCAACAACAACTTCAACATTGAAAAACACCAACCAATTCAACAACAACCTCAACATTGAAAAACACCAACAAATTCGACAACAACCTCAACATTGAAAAACACCAACAAATTCAACAACAAACTCAAGATTGAAAAACACCAACAAATTCAACAACCTCAACATTGAAAAACAACAACAACCTCAACATTGAAAAACACCAACAAATTCAACAACAACCTCAACATTGAAAAACACCAACAAATTCAACAACAACCTCAACATTGAAAAACAACAACAACCTCAACATTGAAAAACACCAACAAATTCAACAACAACTTCAACATTGAAAAACACCAACAAATTCAACAACAACCTCGAAATTGAAAAACACCAACAAATTCAACAACAACCTTAACATTGAAAAACAACAACAACCTCAACATTGAAAAACACCAACAAAGTCAACAACAAGCTCAACATTGAGAAACAACAACAACCTCAACATTGAAAAACACCAACAAATTCAACAACAACCTCAACATTGAAAAACAACAACAATCTCAACATTGAAAAACACCAACAAATTCAACAACAACCTCAACATTGAAAAACAGCAACAGCCTCAACATTGAAAAACACCAACAAATTCAGCAACAACCTCAACATTGAAAAACACCAACAAATTCAACAACAACCTCAACATTGAAAAACACCAACAAATTCAACAACAACCTCGACATTGAAAATCACCAACAAATTCAACAATAACCTCAACATTGAAAAACAACAACAACCTCAACATTGAAAAACACCAACAAATTCAACAACAACCTCAACATTGAAAAGCACCAACAAATTCAACAACAACCTCAACATTGAAAAACAACAACAACCTCAACATTGAAAAACACCAACAAATTCAACAACAACCTCAACATTGAAAAACAACAACAATCTCAACATTGAAAAACACCAACAAATTCAACAACAACCTCAACATTGAAAAACAACAACCTCAACATTGAAAAACAACAACAACCTCAACATTGAAAAACACCAACAAATTCAACAACAACCTCAACATTGAAAAACAACAACAAACTCAACATTGAAAAACACCAACAAATTCAACAACAACCTCAACATTGAAAAACAACAACAACCTCAACATTGAAAAACACCAACAAATTCAATAACAACCTCAACATTGAAAAACACCAACAAATTCAACAACAACCTCAGCATTGAAAAACAACAACAACCTCAACATTGAAAAACACCAACAAATTCAACAACATCCTCAGCATTGAAAAACAACAACAACCTCAACATTGAAAAACACCAACAAATTCAACAAAAACTTCAACATTGAAAAACACCAACAAATTCAACAACAACCTCGAAATTGAAAAAGACCAACAAATTCAACAACAACTTCAACATTGAAAAGCACCAACAAATTCAACAACAACCTCGACATTGAGAAACACCATCAAATTCAACAACAACCTTAACATTGAAAAACACCAACAACCTCAAAATTGAAAAAACACCAACAAATTCAACAACAACCTCAACATTTAAAAACAACAACAACCACAACATTGAAACACACCAACAAATTCAACAACAACATCAACATTGAAAAACACCAACAAATTCAACAACAACCTCAACATTGAAAAACACCAACAAACTCAACAACAACCTCAACATTGAAAAACAACAACAACCTCAACATTGAAAAACACCAACAAATTCAACACCAACCTCAACATTGAAAAACACCAACAAATTCAACAACAAACTCAAGATTGAAAAACACCAACAAATTCAACAACCTCAACATTGAAAAACAACAACAACCTCAACATTGAAAAACACCATCAAATTCAACAACAACCTCAACATTGAAAACCACCAACAAATTCAACAACAACCTCAACATTGAAAAACAACAACAACCTCAACATTGAAAAACACCAACAAATTCAACAACAACCTCAACATTGAAAAACAACAACAACCTCAACATTGAAAAACACCAATAAATTCAACAACAACCTCAACATTGAAAAACAACAACAAACTCAACATTGAAAAACACCAACAAATTCAACAACAACCTCAACATTGAAAATCAACAAAAACCTCAACATTGAAAAACACCAACAAATTCAACGACAACCTCAACATTGAAAAACACCAACAAATTCAACAACAACCTCAGCATTGAAAAACAACAACAACCTCAACATTGAAAAACACCAACAAATTCAACAACAACCTCAACATTGAAAAACAAAAACAACCTCAACATTGAAAAACACCAACAAATTCAACAACAACCTCAACATTGAGAAACACTAACAAATTCAACAACAACCTCGAAATTGAAAAACACCAACAAATTCAACAACAGCCTCAACATTGAAAAACAACAGCAACCTCAACATTGAAAAACACCAACAAATTCAACAACAACCTCAACTTTGAAAAACAACAACAACCTCATCATGGAAAAACACCAACAAATTCAACAACAACCTCAACATTGAAAAACAACAACATCCTCAAAATTGAAAAACACCAACAAATTCAACAACAACCCCAACATTTAAAAACAACAACAACCTCAACATTGAAAAACAACAACAACCTCAACATTGAAAAACAACAACAAATTCAACAACAACGTCAACATTGAAAAACAACAACAAACTCAACATTGAAAAACACCAACAAATTCAACAACAACCTCAACATTGAAAAACAACAACAACCTCAACATTGACAAACATCAACAAATTCAACAAAAACTTCAACATTGAAAAACACCAACAAATTCAACAACAACCTCAACATTGAAAAACAACAACAACCTCAACATTGAAAAACACCAACAAATTCAACAACAACCTCAACATTGAAAAACAACAACAACCTCAACATTGAAAAACACCAACAAATTCAACACAACCTCAACATTGAAAAACACCAACAAATTCAACAACAACCTCAGCATTGAAAAACAACAACAACCTCAACATTGAAAAACACCAACAAATTCAACAACAACCTCAACATTGAAAAACACCAACAAACTCAACATTGAAAAACACCAACAAATTCAACAACAACTTCAACATTGAAAAACACCAACCAATTCAACAACAACCTCGACATTGAAAAACACCATCATATTCAACAACAACCTCAACATTGAAAAACACCAACAACCTCAAAATTGAAAAAACACCTACAAATTCAACAACAAACTCAACATTTAAAAACAACAACAACCTCAACATTGAAAAACACCAACAAATTCAACAACAACCTCAACATTGAAAGACACCAACAAATTAAACAACAACCTCAACATTGAAAAACACCAACAAACTCAACAACAACCTCAACATTGAAAAACAACAACAACCTCAACATTGAAAAACACCAACAAATTCGACAACAACCTCAACATTGAAAAACACCAACAAATTCAACAACAAACTCAAGATTGAAAAACACCAACAAATTCAACAACCTCAACATTGAAAAACAACAACAACCTCAACATTGAAAAACACCAACAAATTCAACAACAACCTCAACATTGAAAAACACCAACAAATTCAACAACAACCTCAACATTGAAAAACAACAACAACCTCAACTTTGAAAAACACCAACAAATTCAACAACAACCTCAACATTGAAAAACAACAACAAACTCAACATTGAAAAACACCAACAATTTCAACAACAACCTCAACATTGAAAAACAACAACAACCTCAACATTGAAAAACACCAACAAATTCAACAATAACCTCAACATTGAAAAACAACATCAACCTCAACATTGAAAAACACCAACAAATTCAACAACAACCTCAACATTGAAAAACACCAACAAATTCAACAACAACCTCAACATTGAAAAACACCAACAAATTCAAAAACAACTTCAACATTGAAAAACACCAACAAATTCAACAACAACCTCGAAATTGAAGAACACCAACAAATTCAACAACAACCTCAACATTGAAAAACAACAACAACCTCAACATTGAAAAACACCAACAAATTCAACAACAACCTCAACATTGAAAAACAACAACCTCAACATTGAAAAACACAAACAAATTCAACAACAACCTCAACATTGAAAAACAACAACAACCTCAACATTGAAAAACACCAACAAATTCAACAACAACCTCAACATTGAAAAACACCAACAAATTCAACAACAACCTCAACATTGAAAAACACCAACAAATTCAACAACAAACTCAACATTGAAAAACAACAACAAATTCAACAACAACCTCAACATTGAAAAACAGCAACAACCTCAACATTGAAAAACACCAACAAATTCAACAACAACCTCAACATTGAAAAGCACCAACAAATTCAACAACAACCTCAACATTGAAAAACACCAACAAATTCAACAACAAACTCAAGATTGAAAAACACCAACAAATTCAACAACAACCTCAACATTGAAAAACAACAACAACCTCAACATTGAAAAACACCAACAAATTCAACAAAAACCTCAACATTGAAAAACAACAACAACCTCAACATTGAAAAACACCAACAAGTTCAACAACAACCTCAACATTGAAAAACACCAACAAATTCAACAACAACCTCAGCACTGAAAAACAACAACAACCTCAACATTGGAAAACACCAACAAATTCAACAACAACCTCAACATTGAAAAACAACAACAAACTCAACATTGAAAAACACCAACAAATTCAACAACAACCTCAACATTGAAAAACAACAACAACCTCAACATTGAAAAACACCAACAAATTCAACAACAACCTCAACATTGAAAAACAACAACAACCTCAACATTGAAAAACACCAGCAAATTCAACAATAACCTCAACATTGAAAAACAACAACAACCTCAACATTGAAAAACACCAACAAATTCAACAACAACCTCAACATTGAAAGACACCAACAAATTAAACAACAACCTCAACATTGAAAAACACCAACAAACTCAACAACAACCTCAACATTGAAAAACAACAACAACCTCAACATTGAAAAACACCAACAAATTCGACAACAACCTCAACATTGAAAAACACCAACAAATTCAACAACAAACTCAAGATTGAAAAACACCAACAAATTCAACAACCTCAACATTGAAAAACAACAACAACCTCAACATTGAAAAACACCAACAAATTCAACAACAACCTCAACATTGAATAACACCAACAAATTCAACAACAACCTCAACATTGAAAAACAACAACAACCTCAACTTTGAAAAACACCAACAAATTCAACAACAACCTCAACATTGAAAAACAACAACAAACTCAACATTGAAAAACACCAACAATTTCAACAACAACCTCAACATTGAAAAACAACAACAACCTCAACATTGAAAAACACCAACAAATTCAACAATAACCTCAACATTGAAAAACAACATCAACCTCAACATTGAAAAACACCAACAAATTCAACAACAACCTCAACATTGAAAAACACCAACAAATTCAACAACAACCTCAACATTGAAAAACACCAACAAATTCAAAAACAACTTCAACATTGAAAAACACCAACAAATTCAACAACAACCTCGAAATTGAAGAACACCAACAAATTCAACAACAACCTCAACATTGAAAAACAACAACAACCTCAACATTGAAAAACACCAACAAATTCAACAACAACCTCAACATTGAAAAACAACAACCTCAACATTGAAAAACACAAACAAATTCAACAACAACCTCAACATTGAAAAACAACAACAACCTCAACATTGAAAAACACCAACAAATTCAACAACAACCTCAACATTGAAAAACACCAACAAATTCAACAACAACCTCAACATTGAAAAACACCAACAAATTCAACAACAAACTCAACATTGAAAAACAACAACAAATTCAACAACAACCTCAACATTGAAAAACAGCAACAACCTCAACATTGAAAAACACCAACAAATTCAACAACAACCTCAACATTGAAAAGCACCAACAAATTCAACAACAACCTCAACATTGAAAAACACCAACAAATTCAACAACAAACTCAAGATTGAAAAACACCAACAAATTCAACAACAACCTCAACATTGAAAAACAACAACAACCTCAACATTGAAAAACACCAACAAATTCAACAAAAACCTCAACATTGAAAAACAACAACAACCTCAACATTGAAAAACACCAACAAGTTCAACAACAACCTCAACATTGAAAAACACCAACAAATTCAACAACAACCTCAGCACTGAAAAACAACAACAACCTCAACATTGGAAAACACCAACAAATTCAACAACAACCTCAACATTGAAAAACAACAACAAACTCAACATTGAAAAACACCAACAAATTCAACAACAACCTCAACATTGAAAAACAACAACAACCTCAACATTGAAAAACACCAACAAATTCAACAACAACCTCAACATTGAAAAACAACAACAACCTCAACATTGAAAAACACCAGCAAATTCAACAATAACCTCAACATTGAAAAACAACAACAACCTCAACATTGAAAAACACCAACAAATTCAACAACAACCTCAACATTGAAAAACACCAACAAACTCAACAGCAACCTCAACATTGAAAATCAACAACAACCTCAACATTGAAAAACACCAACAAATTCAACAACAACCTCAACATTGAAAAACACCAACAAATTCAACAACAAACTCAAGATTGAAAAACACCAACAAATTCAACAACCTCAACATTGAAAAACAACAACAACCTCAACATTGAAAAACACCAACAAATTCAACAACAACCTCAACATTGAAAAACACCAACAAATTCAACAACAACCTCAACATTGAAAAACACCAACAAACTCAACAACAACCTCAACATTGAAAAACAACAACAACCTCAACATTGAAAAACACCAACAAATTCAACAACAACCTCAACATTGAAAAACACCAACAAATTCAACAACAAACTCAAGATTGAAAAACACCAACAAATTCAACAACCTCAACATTGAAAAACAACAACAACCTCAACATTGAAAAACACCAACAAATTCAACAACAACCTCAACATTGAAAACCACCAACAAATTCAACAACAACCTCAACATTGAAAAACAACAACAACCTCAACATTGAAAAACACCAACAAATTCAACAACAACTTCAACATTGAAAAACAACAACAACCTCAACATTGAAAAACACCAACAAATTCAACAACAACCTCAACATTGAAAAACAACAACAAACTCAACATTGAAAAACACCAACAAATTCAACAACAACCTAAACATTGAAAAACAACAACAACCTCAACATTGAAAAGCACCAACAAATTCAACAATAACCTCAACATTGAAAAACAACAACAACCTCAGCATTGAAAAGCACCAACAAATTCAACAACAACCTCAGCATTGAAAAACAACAACAAACTCAACATTGAAAAACACCAACAAATTCAACAACAACCTCAACATTGAAAAACAACAACAACCTCAACATTGAAAAACACCAACAAATTCAACAACAACCTCAACATTGAAAAACAACAACAACCTCAACATTGAAAAACACCAACAAATTCAACAAAAACCTCAACATTGAAAAACAACAACAACCTCAACATTGAAAAACACCAACAAATTCAACAACAACCTCAACATTGAAAAACACCAACAAATTCAACAACAACCTCAGCATTGAAAAACAACAACAACCTCAACATTGAAAAACACCAACAAATTCAACAACAACCTCAACATTGAAAAACAACAACAAACTCAACATTGAAAAACACCAACAAATTCAACAACAACCTCAACATTGAAAAACAACAACAACCTCAACATTGAAAAACACCAACAAATTCAACAACAACCTCAACATTGAAAAACAGCAACAACCTCAACATTGAAAAAGACCAACAAATTCAACAAAAACCTCAACATTGAAAAACAACAAAAACCTCAACATTGAAAAACACCAACAAATTCAACAACAACCTCAACATTGAAAAACACCAACAAATTCAACAACAACCTCAACATTGAAAAACACCAACAAACTCAACAACAACCTCAACATTGAAAATCAACAACAACCTCAACATTGAAAAACACCAACAAATTCAACAACAACCTCAACATTGAAAAACACCAACAAATTCAACAACAAACTCAAGATTGAAAAACACCAACAAATTCAACAACCTCAACTTTGAAAAACAACAACAACCTCAACATTGAAAAACACCAACAAATTCAACAACAACCTCAACATTGAAAAACACCAACAAATTCAACAACAACCTCGACATTGAAAAACACCATCAAATTCAACAACAACCTCAACATTGAAAAACACCAACAACCTAAAAATTGAAAAAACACCAACAAATTCAACAACAACCTCAACATTTAAAAACAACAACAACCTCAACATTGAAAAACACCAACAAATTCAACAACAACCTCAACATTGAAAAACACCAACAAATTCAACAACAACCTCAACATTGAAAAACACCAACAAACTCAACAACAACCTCAACATTGAAAAACAACAACAACCCCAACATTGAAAAACACCAACAAATTCAACAACAACCTCAACATTGAAAAACAACAACAACATCAACATTGAAAAACACCAACAAATTCAACAACAACCTCTACATTGAAAAACAACAACAAACACAACATTGAAAAACACCAACAAATTCAACAACAAACTCAAGATTGAAAAACACCAACAAATTCAACAACCTCAACATGGAAAAACAACAACAACCTCAACATTGAAAAACACCAACAAATTCAACAACAACCTGAACATTGAAAACCACCAACAAATTCAACAACAACCTCAACATTGAAAAACAACAACAACCTCAACATTGAAAAACACCAACAAATTCAACAACAACCTCAACATTGAAAAACAACAACAACCTCAACATTGAAAAACACCAACAAATTCAACAACAACCTCAACATTGAAAAGCACAAACAAATTCAACAACAACCTCAACATTGAAAAACAACAACAACCTCAACTTTGAAAAACACCAACAAATTCAACAACAACCTCAACATTGTAAAACAACAACAACCTCAACATTGAAAAACACCAACAAATTCAACAACAACCTCAACAAAGAAAAACAACAACAACCTCAACATTGAAAAACAACAACAACCTCAACATTGAAAAACACCAACAAATTCAATAACAACCTCAACATTGAAAAACACCAACAAATTCAACAACAACCTCAGCATTGAAAAACAACAACAACCTCAAGATTGAAAAACACCAACAAATTCAACAACATCCTCAACATGGAAAAACAACAACAACCTCAACATTGAAAAACACCAACAAATTCAACAAAAACTTCAACATTGAAAAACACCAACAAATTCAACAACAACCTCGAAATTGAAAAACACCAACCAATTCAACAACAACTTCAACATTGAAAAACACCAACAAATTCAACAACAACCTCGACATTGAAAAACACCATCAAATTCAACAACAACCTCAACATTGAAAATCACCAACAACCGCAAAATTGAAAAAACAGCAACAAATTCAACAACAACCTCAACATTTAAAAACAACAAGAACCTCAACATTGAAACACACCAACAAATTCAACAACAACCTCAACATTGAAAAACACCAACAAATTCAACAACAACCTCAACATTGAAAAACAACAACAAACTCAACATTGAAAAACACCAACAAATTCAACAACAACCTCAACATTGAAAAACAACAACAACCTCAACATTGAAAAACACCAACAAATTCAACACAACCTCAACATTGAAAAACACCAATAAATTCAACAACAACCTCAGCATTGAAAAACAACAACAACCTCAACATTGAAAAACACCAACAAATTCAACAACAACCTCAACATTGAAAAACACCAACAAACTCAACATTGAAAAACACCAACAAATTCAACAAAAACTTCAACATTGAAAAACACCAACATATTCAACAACAACCTCGAAATTGAAAAACACCAACAAATTCAACAACAACTTCAACATTGAATAACAGCATCATATTCAACAACAACCTCAACATTGAAAAACACCAACAACCTCAAAATTGAAAAAACACCAACAAATTCAACAACAAACTCAACATTTAAAAACAACAACAACCTCAACATTGAAAAACACCAACAAATTCAACAACAACCTAAACATTGAAAGACACCAACAAATTAAACAACAACCTCAACTTTGAAAAACACCAACAAACTCAACAACAACCTCAACATTGAAAAACAACAACAACCTCAACATTGAAAAACACCAACAAATTCGACAACAACCTCAACATTGAAAAACACCAACAAATTCAACAACAAACTCAA
Organism: Isurus oxyrinchus; assembly: GCA_026770705.1. Lineage (NCBI taxonomy): Eukaryota > Metazoa > Chordata > Chondrichthyes > Lamniformes > Lamnidae > Isurus > Isurus oxyrinchus. The sequence continues at coordinate 542,834 of JANJGN010000214.1, forward strand.
GATTGAAAAACACCAACAAATTCAACAACCTCAACATTGAAAAACAACAACAACCTCAACATTGAAAAACACCAACAAATTCAACAACAACCTCAACTTTGAAAAACACCAACAAATTCAACAACAACCTCAACATTGAAAAACAACAACAAACTCAACATTGAAAAATACCAACAAATTCAACAACAACCTCAACATTGAAAAACAACAACAACCTCAACATTGAAAAACACCAACAAATTCAACAACAACCTCAACATTGAAAAACAACATCAACCTCAACATTGAAAAACACCAACAAATTCAACAACAACCTCAACATTGAAAAACACCATCAAATTCAACAACAACCTCAACATTGAAAAACAACAACAACCTCAACATTGAAAAACACCAACAAATTCAACAACAACCTCAACATTGAAAAACACCAACAAATTCAACAACAACCTCAACATTGAAAAACACCAACAAATTCAACAACAACCTCAGCATTGAAAAACAACAACAACCTCAACATTGAAAAACACCAACAAATTCAACAACAACCTCAACATTGAAAAACAACAACAACCTCAACATTGAAAAACACCAACAAATTCAACAACAACCTCAACATTGAAAAACAACAACAACCTCAACATTGAAAAACACCAACAAATTCAACAACAACCTCAACATTGAAAAACACCAACAAATTCAACAACAACCTCAACATTGAAAAACACCAACAAATTCAACAACAAACTCAACATTGAAAAACAGCAACAAATTCAACAACAACCTCAACATTGAAAAACAACAACAACCTCAACATTGAAAAACACCAACAAATTCAACAACAACCTCAACATTGAAAAGCACCAACAAATTCAACAACAACCTCAACATTGAAAAAAAACAACAACGTCAACATTGAAAAACACCAACAAATTCAACAACAACCTCAACATTGGAAAACAACAACAACCTCAACATTGAAAAACACCAACAAATTCAACAACTACCTCAACATTGAAAAACAACAACAACCTCAACATTGAAAAACAACAACAACCTCAACTTTGAAAAACACCAACAAATTCAACAACAACCTCAACATTGTAAAACAACAACAACCTCAACATTGAAAAACACCAACAAATTCAACAACAACCTCAACAAAGAAAAACAACAACAACCTCAACATTGAAAAACAACAACAACCTCAACATTGAAAAACACCAACAAATTCAACAACAACCTCAACATTGAAAAACAACAACAACCTCAACATTGAAAAACACCAACAAATTCAATAACAACCTCAACATTGAAAAACACCAACAAATTCAACAACAACCTCAGCATTGAAAAACAACAACAACCTCAAGATTGAAAAACACCAACAAATTCAACAACATCCTCAACATGGAAAAACAACAACAACCTCAACATTGAAAAACACCAACAAATTCAACAAAAACTTCAACATTGAAAAACACCAACAAATTCAACAACAACCTCGAAATTGAAAAACACCAACCAATTCAACAACAACTTCAACATTGAAAAACACCAACAAATTCAACAACAACCTCGACATTGAAAAACACCATCAAATTCAACAACAACCTCAACATTGAAAATCACCAACAACCGCAAAATTGAAAAAACAGCAACAAATTCAACAACAACCTCAACATTTAAAAACAACAACAACCTCAACATTGAAACACACCAACAAATTCAACAACAACCTCAACATTGAAAAACACCAACAAATTCAACAACAACCTCAACATTGAAAAACAACAACAAACTCAACATTGAAAAACACCAACAAATTCAACAACAACCTCAACATTGAAAAACAACAACAACCTCAACATTGAAAAACACCAACAAATTCAACACAACCTCAACATTGAAAAACACCAATAAATTCAACAACAACCTCAGCATTGAAAAACAACAACAACCTCAACATTGAAAAACACCAACAAATTCAACAACAACCTCAACATTGAAAAACACCAACAAACTCAACATTGAAAAACACCAACAAATTCAACAAAAACTTCAACATTGAAAAACACCAACATATTCAACAACAACCTCGAAATTGAAAAACACCAACAAATTCAACAACAACTTCAACATTGAATAACAGCATCATATTCAACAACAACCTCAACATTGAAAAACACCAACAACCTCAAAATTGAAAAAACACCAACAAATTCAACAACAAACTCAACATTTAAAAACAACAACAACCTCAACATTGAAAAACACCAACAAATTCAACAACAACCTAAACATTGAAAGACACCAACAAATTAAACAACAACCTCAACTTTGAAAAACACCAACAAACTCAACAACAACCTCAACATTGAAAAACAACAACAACCTCAACATTGAAAAACACCAACAAATTCGACAACAACCTCAACATTGAAAAACACCAACAAATTCAACAACAAACTCAAGATTGAAAAACACCAACAATTTCAACAACCTCAACATTGAAAAACAACAACAACCTCAACATTGAAAAACACCAACAAATTCAACAACAACCTCAACTTTGAAAAACACCAACAAATTCAACAACAACCTCAACATTGAAAAACAACAACAAACTCAACATTGAAAAACACCAACAAATTCAACAACAACCTCAACATTGAAAAACAACAACAACCTCAACATTGAAAAACACCAACAAATTCAACAACAACCTCAACATTGAAAAACAACATCAACCTCAACATTGAAAAACACCAACAAATTCAACAACAACCTCAACATTGAAAAACACCATCAAATTCAACAACAACCTCAACATTGAAAAACAACAACAACCTCAACATTGAAAAACACCAACAAATTCAACAACAACCTCAACATTGAAAAACACCAACAAATTCAACAACAACCTCAACATTGAAAAACACCAACAAATTCAACAACAACCTCAGCATTGAAAAACAACAACAACCTCAACATTGAAAAACACCAACAAATTCAACAACAACCTCAACATTGAAAAACAACAACAACCTCAACATTGAAAAACACCAACAAATTCAACAACAACCTCAACATTGAAAAACAACAACAACCTCAACATTGAAAAACACCAACAAATTCAACAACAACCTCAACATTGAAAAACACCAACAAATTCAACAACAACCTCAACATTGAAAAACACCAACAAATTCAACAACAAACTCAACATTGAAAAACAGCAACAAATTCAACAACAACCTCAACATTGAAAAACAACAACAACCTCAACATTGAAAAACACCAACAAATTCAACAACAACCTCAACATTGAAAAGCACCAACAAATTCAACAACAACCTCAACATTGAAAAAAAACAACAACGTCAACATTGAAAAACACCAACAAATTCAACAACAACCTCAACATTGGAAAACAACAACAACCTCAACATTGAAAAACACCAACAAATTCAACAACTACCTCAACATTGAAAAACAACAACAACCTCAACATTGAAAAACACCAACAAATTCAACAACAACCTCAACATTGAAAAACAACAACAACCTCAACATTGAAAAACACCAACAAATTCAACAACAACCTCAACATTGAAAAACACCAACAAATTCAACAACAACCTCAGCTTTGAAAAACAACAACAACCTCAACATTGAAAAACACCAACAAATTCAACAACAACCTCGACATTGAAAAACACCATCAAATTCAACAACAACCTCAACATTGAAAAACACCAACAACCTCAAAATTGAAAAAACACCAACAAATTCAACAACAACATCAACATTTAAAAACAACAACAACCTCAACATTGAAAAACACCAACAAATTCAACAACAACCTCAACATTGAAAAACACCAACAAATTCAGCAACAACCTCAACATTGAAAAACACCAACAAACTCAACAACAACCTCAACATTGAAAAACAACAACAACCTCAACATTGAAAAACACCAACAATTTCAACAACAACCTCAACATTGAAAAACACCAACAAATTCAAGAACAAACTCAAGATTGAAAAACACCAACAAATTCAACAACTACCTCAACATTGAAAAACAACAACAACCTCAACATTGAAAAACACCAACAAATTCAACAACAACCTCAACATTGAAAACCACCAACAAATTCAACAACAACCTCAACATTGAAAAACAACAACAACCTCAACATTGAAAAACACCAACAAATTCAACAGCAACTTCAACATTGAAAAACAACAACAACCTCAACATTGAAAAACACCAACAAATTCAACAACAACCTCAACATTGAAAAACAAAAACAAACTCAACATTGAAAAACACCAACAAATTCAACAACAACCTCAACATTGAAAAACAACAACAACCTCAACATTGAAAAACACCAACAAATTCAACAATAACCTCAACATTGAAAAACAACAACAACCTCAGCATTGAAAAGCACCAACAAATTCAACAACAACCTCAGCATTGAAAAACAACAACAAACTCAACATTGAAAAACACCAACAAATTCAACAACAACCTCAACATTGAAAAACAACAACAACCTCAGCATTGAAAAACACCAACAAATTCAACAACAACCTCAACATTGAAAAACAACAACAACCTCAACATTGAAAAACACCAACAAATTCAACAAAAACCTCAACATTGAAAAACAACAACAACCTCAACATTGAAAAACACCAACAAATTCAACAACAACCTCAACATTGAAAAACACCAACAAATTCAACAACAACCTCAGCATTGAAAAACAACAACAACCTCAACATTGAAAAACACCAACAAATTCAACAACAACCTCAACATTGAAAAACAACAACAACCTCAACATTGAAAAACGCCAACAAATTCAACAAAAACTTCAACATTGAAAAACACCAACAAATTCAACAACAACTTCAACATTGAAAAACACCAACAAATTCAACAACAACCTCGACATTGAAAAACACCATCAAATTCAACAACAACCTCAACATTGAAAAACACCAACAACCTCAAAATTGAAAAAACACCAACAAATTCAACAACAACCTCAACATTTAAAAACAACAACAACCTCAACATTGAAAAACACCAACAAATTCAACAACAACCTCAACATTGAAAAACACCAACAAATTCAACAACAACCTCAACATTGAAAAACACCAACAAACTCAACAACAACCTCAACATTGAAAATCAACAACAACCTCAACATTGAAAAACACCTACAAATTCAACAACATCCTCAACATTGAAAAACACCAACAAATTCAACAACAAACTCAAGATTGAAAAACAACAACAAACTCAACATTGAAAAACACCAACAAATTCAACAATAACCTCAACATTGAAAAACAACAACAACCTCAACATTGAAAAGCACCAACAAATTCAACAACAACCTCAACATTGAAAAACAACAACAACATCAACATTGAAAAACACCAACAAATTCAATAACAACCTCAACATTGAAAAACACCAACAAATTCAACAACAACCTCAACATTGAAAAACAACAACAACCTCAACATTGAAAAACACCAACAAATTCAACAATAACCTCAACATTGAAAAACAACATCAACCTCAACATTGAAAAACACCAACAAATTCAACAACAACCTCAACATTGAAAAACACCAACAAATTCAACAACAACCTCAACATTGAAAAACAACAACAACCTCAACATTGAAAAACACCAACAATTTCAACAACAACCTCAACATTGAAAAACAACAACAACCTCAACATTGAAAAACACTAACAAATTCAACAACAACCTCAACATTGAAAAACACCAACAAATTCAACAACAACCTCAGCATTGAAAAACAACAACAACCTCAACATTGAAAAACACCAACAAATTCAACAACAACCTCAACATTGAAAAACAACAACAACCTCAACATTGAAAAACACCAACAAATTCAAAAACAACTTCAACATTGAACAACACGAACAAATTCAACAACAACCTCGAAATTGAAAAACACCAACAAATTCAACAACAACCTCAACATTGAAAAACAACAACAAACTCAACATTGAAAAACACCAACAAATTCAACAACAACCACAACATTGAAAAACAACAACAACCTCAACATTGAAAAACACCAACAAATTCAACAACAACCTCAACATTGAAAAACAACAACAACCTCAACATTGAAAAACACCAACAAATTCAACAACAACCTCAACATTGAAAAACACCAACAAATTCAACAACAACCTCAACATTGAAAAACACCAACAAATTCAACAACAAACTCAACATTGAAAAACACCAACAAATTCAACAACAACCTCAACATTGAAAAACAACAACAACCTCAACATTGAAAAACACCAACAAATTCAACAACAACCTCAACATTGAAAAGCACCAACAAATTCAACAACAACCTCAACAATGAAAAAAAACAACAACCTCAACATTGAAAAACACCAACAAATTCAACAACAACCTGAACATTGGAAAACAACAACAACCTCAACATTGAAAAACACCAACAAATTCAACAACTACCTCAACATTGAAAAACAACAACAACCTCAACATTGAAAAACACCAACAAATTCAACAACAACCTCAACATTGAAAACCACCAACAAATTCAACAACAACCTCAACATTGAAAAACAACAACAACCTCAACATTGAAAAACACCAACAAATTCAACAACAACCTCAACATTGAAAAACAAAAACAAACTCAACATTGAAAAACACCAACAAATTCAACAACAACCTCAACATTGAAAAACAACAACAACCTCAACATTGAAAAACACCAACAAATTCAACAATAACCTCAACATTGAAAAACAACAACAACCTCAGCATTGAAAAGCACCAACAAATTCAACAACAACCTCAGCATTGAAACACAACAACAAACTCAACATTGAAAAACACCAACAAATTCAACAACAACCTCAACATTGAAAAACAACAACAACCTCAACATTGAAAAACACCAACAAATTCAACAACAACCTCAACATTGAAAAACAACAACAACCTCAACATTGAAAAACACCAACAAATTCAACAAAAACCTCAACATTGAAAAACAACAACAACCTCAACATTGAAAAACACCAACAAATTCAACAACAACCTCAACATTGAAAAACACCAACAAATTCAACAACAACCTCAGCATTGAAAAACAACAACAACCTCAACATTGAAAAACACCAACAAATTCAACAACAACCTCAACATTGAAAAACAACAACAACCTCAACATTGAAAAACGCCAACAAATTCAACAAAAACTTCAACATTGAAAAACACCAACAAATTCAACAACAACCTCGAAATTGAAAAACACCAACAAATTCAACAACAGCTTCAACATTGAAAAACACCAACAAATTCAACAACAACCTCGACATTGAAAAACACCATCAAATTCAACAACAACCTCAACATTGAAAAACACCAACAACCTCAAAATTGAAAAAACACCAACAAATTCAACAACAACCTCAACATTTAAAAACAACAACAACATCAACATTGAAAAACACCAACAAATTCAACAACAACCTCAACATTGAAAAACACCAACAAATTCAACAACAACCTCAACATTGAAAAACACCAACAAACTCAACAACAACCTCAACATTGAAAATCAACAACAACCTCAACATTGAAAAACACCTACAAATTCAACAACAACCTCAACATTGAAAAACACCAACAAATTCAACAACAAACTCAAGATTGAAAAACACCAACAAATTCAACAACCTCAACATTGAAAAACAACAACAACCTCAACATTGAAAAACACCAACAAATTCAACAATAACCTCAACATTGAAAAACAACAACAACCTCAACATTGAAAAGCACCAACAAATTCAACAACAACCTCAACATTGAAAAACAACAACAACATCAACATTGAAAAACACCAACAAATTCAATAACAACCTCAACATTGAAAAACACCAACAAATTCAACAACAACCTCTACATTGAAAAACAACAACAAACACAACATTGAAAAACACCAACAAATTCAACAACAAACTCAAGATTGAAAAACACCAACATATTCAACAACCTCAACATTGAAAAACAACAACAACCTCAACATTGAAAAACACCAACAAATTCAACAACAACCTCAACATTGAAAACCACCAACAAATTCAACAACAACCTCAACATTGAAAAACAACAACAACCTCAACATTGAAAAACACCAACAAATTCAACAACAACCTCAACATTGAAAAACAACAACAACCTCAACATTGAAAAACACCAACAAATTCAACAACAACCTCAACATTGAAAAACAACAACAAACTCAACATTGAAAAACACCAACAAATTCAACAACAACCTCAACATTGAAAAACACCAACAAATTCAACAACAACCTCAACATTGAAAAACACCAACAAATTCAACAACAACCTCAACATTGAAAAACAACAACAACCTCAACTTTGAAAAACACCAACAAATTCAACAACAACCTCAACATTGAAAAACAACAACAAACTCAACATTGAAAAACACCAACAAATTCAACAACAACCTCAACATTGAAAAACAACAACAACCTCAACATTGAAAAACACCAACAAATTCAACAATAACCTCAACATTGAAAAACAACATCAACCTCAACATTGAAAAACACCAACAAATTCAACAACAACCTCAACATTGAAAAACACCAACAAATTCAACAACAACCTCAACATTGAAAAACAACAACAAACTCAACATTGAAAAACACCAACAAATTCAACAACAACCTCAACATTGAAAAACAACAACAACCTCAACATTGAAAAACACCAACAAATTCAACAACAACCTCAACATTGAAAAACAACAACAACCTCAACATTGAAAAACACCAACAAATTCAACAACAACCTCAACATTGAAAAACACCAACAAATTCAACAACAACCTCAACATTGAAAAACACCAACAAATTCAACAACAAACTCAACATTGAAAAACACCAACAAATTCAACAACAACCTCAACATTGAAAAACACCAACAAATTCAACATTGAAAAACACCAACAAATTCAACAACAACCTCAACATTGAAAAGCACCAACAAATTCAACAACAACCTCAACAATGAAAAAAAACAACAACCTCAACATTGAAAAACACCAACAAATTCAACAACAACCTGAACATTGGAAAACAACAACAACCTCAACATTGAAAAACACCAACAAATTCAACAACTACCTCAACATTGAAAAACAACAACAACCTCAACATTGAAAAACACCAACAAATTCAACAACAACCTCAACATTGAAAACCACCAACAAATTCAACAACAACCTCAACATTGAAAAACAACAACAACCTCAACATTGAAAAACACCAACAAATTCAACAACAACCTCAACATTGAAAAACAAAAACAAACTCAACATTGAAAAACACCAACAAATTCAACAACAACCTCAACATTGAAAAACAACAACAACCTCAACATTGAAAAACACCAACAAATTCAACAATAACCTCAACATTGAAAAACAACAACAACCTCAGCATTGAAAAGCACCAACAAATTCAACAACAACCTCAGCATTGAAAAACAACAACAAACTCAACATTGAAAAACACCAACAAATTCAACAACAACCTCAACATTGAAAAACAACAACAACCTCAACATTGAAAAACACCAACAAATTCAACAACAACCTCAACATTGAAAAACAACAACAACCTCAACATTGAAAAACACCAACAAATTCAACAAAAACCTCAACATTGAAAAACAACAACAACCTCAACATTGAAAAACACCAACAAATTCAACAACAACCTCAACATTGAAAAACACCAACAAATTCAACAACAACCTCAGCATTGAAAAACAACACAACCTCAACATTGAAAAACACCAACAAATTCAACAACAACCTCAACATTGAAAAACAACAACAACCTCAACATTGAAAAACGCCAACAAATTCAACAAAAACTTCAACATTGAAAAACACCAACAAATTCAACAACAACCTCGAAATTGAAAAACACCAACAAATTCAACAACAGCTTCAACATTGAAAAACACCAACAAATTCAACAACAACCTCGACATTGAAAAACACCATCAAATTCAACAACAACCTCAACATTGAAAAACACCAACAACCTCAAAATTGAAAAAACACCAACAAATTCAACAACAACCTCAACATTTAAAAACAACAACAACCTCAACATTGAAAAACACCAACAAATTCAACAACAACCTCAACATTGAAAAACACCAACAAATTCAACAACAACCTCAACATTGAAAAACACCAACAAACTCAACAACAACCTCAACATTGAAAATCAACAGCAACCTCAACATTGAAAAACACCTACAAATTCAACAACAACCTCAACATTGAAAAACACCAACAAATTCAACAACAAACTCAAGATTGAAAAACACCAACAAATTCAACAACCTCAACATTGAAAAACAACAACAACCTCAACATTGAAAAACACCAACAAATTCAACAATAACCTCAACATTGAAAAACAACAACAACCTCAACATTGAAAAGCACCAACAAATTCAACAACAACCTCAACATTGAAAAACAACAACAACCTCAACATTGAAAAACACCAACAAATTCAACAACAACCTCAACATTGAAAAACAACAACAACCTCAACATTGAAAAACACCAACAAATTCAACAACAACCTCAACATTGAAAAACACCAACAAATTCAACAACAACCTCAACATTGAAAAACACCAACAAATTCAACAACAAACTCAACATTGAAAAACACCAACAAATTCAACAACAACCTCAACATTGAAAAACAACAACAACCTCAACATTGAAAAACACCAACAAATTCAACAACAACCTCAACATTGAAAAGCACCAACAAATTCAACAACAACCTCAACAATGAAAAAAAACAACAACCTCAACATTGAAAAACACCAACAAATTCAACAACAACCTGAACATTGGAAAACAACAACAACCTCAACATTGAAAAACACCAACAAATTCAACAACTACCTCAACATTGAAAAACAACAACAACCTCAACATTGAAAAACACCAACAAATTCAACAACAACCTCAACATTGAAAACCACCAACAAATTCAACAACAACCTCAACATTGAAAAACAACAACAACCTCAACATTGAAAAACACCAACAAATTCAACAACAACCTCAACATTGAAAAACAAAAACAAACTCAACATTGAAAAACACCAACAAATTCAACAACAACCTCAACATTGAAAAACAACAACAACCTCAACATTGAAAAACACCAACAAATTCAACAATAACCTCAACATTGAAAAACAACAACAACCTCAGCATTGAAAAGCACCAACAAATTCAACAACAACCTCAGCATTGAAAAACAACAACAAACTCAACATTGAAAAACACCAACAAATTCAACAACAACCTCAACATTGAAAAACAACAACAACCTCAACATTGAAAAACACCAACAAATTCAACAACAACCTCAACATTGAAAAACAACAACAACCTCAACATTGAAAAACACCAACAAATTCAACAAAAACCTCAACATTGAAAAACAACAACAACCTCAACATTGAAAAACACCAACAAATTCAACAACAACCTCAACATTGAAAAACACCAACAAATTCAACAACAACCTCAGCATTGAAAAACAACAACAACCTCAACATTGAAAAACACCAACAAATTCAACAACAACCTCAACATTGAAAAACAACAACAACCTCAACATTGAAAAACGCCAACAAATTCAACAAAAACTTCAACATTGAAAAACACCAACAAATTCAACAACAACCTCGAAATTGAAAAACACCAACAAATTCAACAACAGCTTCAACATTGAAAAACACCAACAAATTCAACAACAACCTCGACATTGAAAAACACCATCAAATTCAACAACAACCTCAACATTGAAAAACACCAACAACCTCAAAATTGAAAAAACACCAACAAATTCAACAACAACCTCAACATTTAAAAACAACAACAACCTCAACATTGAAAAACACCAACAAATTCAACAACAACCTCAACATTGAAAAACACCAACAAATTCAACAACAACCTCAACATTGAAAAACACCAACAAACTCAACAACAACCTCAACATTGAAAATCAACAGCAACCTCAACATTGAAAAACACCTACAAATTCAACAACAACCTCAACATTGAAAAACACCAACAAATTCAACAACAAACTCAAGATTGAAAAACACCAACAAATTCAACAACCTCAACATTGAAAAACAACAACAACCTCAACATTGAAAAACACCAACAAATTCAACAATAACCTCAACATTGAAAAACAACAACAACCTCAACATTGAAAAGCACCAACAAATTCAACAACAACCTCAACATTGAAAAACAACAACAACATCAAAATTGAAAAACACCAACAAATTCAATAACAACCTCAACATTGAAAAACACCAACAAATTCAACAACAACCTCTACATTGAAAAACAACAACAAACACAACATTGAAAAACACCAACAAATTCAACAACAAACTCAAGATTGAAAAACACCAACATATTCAACAACCTCAACATTGAAAAACAACAACAACCTCAACATTGAAAAACACCAACAAATTCAACAACAACCTCAACATTGAAAACCACCAACAAATTCAACAACAACCTCAACATTGAAAAACAACAACAACCTCAACATTGAAAAACACCAACAAATTCAACAACAACCTCAACATTGAAAAACAACAACAACCTCAACATTGAAAAACACCAACAAATTCAACAACAACCTCAACATTGAAAAACAACAACAAACTCAACATTGAAAAACACCAACAAATTCAACAACAACCTCAACATTGAAAAACACCAACAAATTCAACAACAACCTCAACATTGAAAAACACCAACAAATTCAACAACAACCTCAACATTGAAAAACAACAACAACCTCAACTTTGAAAAACACCAACAAATTCAACAACAACCTCAACATTGAAAAACAACAACAAACTCAACATTGAAAAACACCAACAAATTCAACAACAACCTCAACATTGAAAAACAACAACAACCTCAACATTGAAAAACACCAACAAATTCAACAATAACCTCAACATTGAAAAACAACATCAACCTCAACATTGAAAAACACCAACAAATTCAACAACAACCTCAACATTGAAAAACACCAACAAATTCAACAACAACCTCAACATTGAAAAACAACAACAACCTCAACATTGAAAAACACCAACAAATTCAACAACAACCTCAACATTGAAAAACAACAACAACCTCAACATTGAAAAACACCAACAAATTCAACAACAACCTCAACATTGAAAAACACCAACAAATTCAACAACAACCTCAGCATTGAAAAACAACAACAACCTCAACATTGAAAAACACCAACAAATTCAACAACAACCTCAACATTGAAAAACAACAACAACCTCAACATTGAAAAACACCAACAAATTCAAAAACAACTTCAACATTGAAAAACACCAACAAATTCAACAACAACCTCGAAATGGAAAAACACCAACAAATTCAACAACAACCTCAACATTGAAAAACAACAACAACCTCAACATTGAAAAACACCAACAAATTCAACAACAACCTCAACATTGAAAAACAACAACAACCTCAACATTGAAAAACACCAACAAATTCAACAACAACCTCAACATTGAAAAACAACAACAAACTCAACATTGAAAAACACCAACAAATTCAACAACAACCTCAACATTGAAAAACACCAACAAATTCAACAACAACCTCAACATTGAAAAACACCAACAAATTCAACAACAACCTCAACATTGAAAAACAACAACAACCTCAACTTTGAAAAACACCAACAAATTCAACAACAACCTCAACATTGAAAAACAACAACAAACTCAACATTGAAAAACACCAACAAATTCAACAACAACCTCAACATTGAAAAACAACAACAACCTCAACATTGAAAAACACCAACAAATTCAACAATAACCTCAACATTGAAAAACAACATCAACCTCAACATTGAAAAACACCAACAAATTCAACAACAACCTCAACATTGAAAAACACCAACAAATTCAACAACAACCTCAACATTGAAAAACAACAACAACCTCAACATTGAAAAACTCCAACAAATTCAACAACAACCTCAACATTGAAAAACAACAACAACCTCAACATTGAAAAACACTAACAAATTCAACAACAACCTCAACATTGAAAAACACCAACAAATTCAACAACAACCTCAGCATTGAAAAACAACAACAACCTCAACATTGAAAAACACCAACAAATTCAACAACAACCTCAACATTGAAAAACAACAACAACCTCAACATTGAAAAACACCAACAAATTCAAAAACAACTTCAACATTGAAAAACACCAACAAATTCAACAACAACCTCGAAATTGAAAAACACCAACAAATTCAACAACAACCTCAACATTGAAAAACAACAACAACCTCAACATTGAAAAACACCAACAAATTCAACAACAACCTCAACATTGAAAAACAACAACAACCTCAACATTGAAAAACACCAACAAATTCAACAACAACCTCAACATTGAAAAACAACAACAACCTCAACATTGAAAAACACCAACAAATTCAACAACAACCTCAACATTGAAAAACACCAACAAATTCAACAACAACCTCAACATTGAAAAACAACAACAACCTCAACATTGAAAAACACCAACAAATTCAACAACAACCTCAACATTGAAAAACAACAACAACCTCAACATTGAAAAACACCAACAAATTCAACAAAAACCTCAACATTGAAAAACAACAACAACCTCAACATTGAAAAACACCAACAAATTCAACAACAACCTCAACATTGAAAAACACCAACAAATTCAACAACAACCTCAGCATTGAAAAACAACAACAACCTCAACATTGAAAAACACCAACAAATTCAACAACAACCTCAACATTGAAAAACAACAACAACCTCAACATTGAAAAACGCCAACAAATTCAACAAAGACTTCAACATTGAAAAACACCAACAAATTCAACAACAACCTCGAAATTGAAAAACACCAACAAATTCAACAACAGCTTCAACATTGAAAAACACCAACAAATTCAACAACAACCTCGACATTGAAAAACACCATCAAATTCAACAACAACCTCAACATTGAAAAACACCAACAACCTCAAAATTGAAAAAACACCAACAAATTCAACAACAACCTCAACATTTAAAAACAACAACAACCTCAACATTGAAAAACACCAACAAATTCAACAACAACCTCAACATTGAAAAACACCAACAAATTCAACAACAACCTCAACATTGAAAAACACCAACAAACTCAACAACAACCTCAACATTGAAAATCAACAACAACCTCAACATTGAAAAACACCTACAAATTCAACAACAACCTCAACATTGAAAAACACCAACAAATTCAACAACAAACTCAAGATTGAAAAACACCAACAAATTCAACAACCTCAGCATTGAAAAACAACAACAACCTCAACATTGAAAAACACCAACAAATTCAACAATAACCTCAACATTGAAAAACAACAACAACCTCAACATTGAAAAGCACCAACAAATTCAACAACAACCTCAACATTGAAAAACAACAACAACATCAACATTGAAAAACACCAACAAATTCAATAACAACCTCAACATTGAAAAACACCAACAAATTCAACAACAACCTCTACATTGAAAAACAACAACAAACACAACATTGAAAAACACCAACAAATTCAACAACAAACTCAAGATTGAAAAACACCAACATATTCAACAACCTCAACATTGAAAAACAACAACAACCTCAACATTGAAAAACACCAACAAATTCAACAACAACCTCAACATTGAAAACCACCAACAAATTCAACAACAACCTCAACATTGAAAAACAACAACAACCTCAACATTGAAAAACACCAACAAATTCAACAACAACCTCAACATTGAAAAACAACAACAACCTCAACATTGAAAAACACCAACAAATTCAACAACAACCTCAACATTGAAAAACAACAACAAACTCAACATTGAAAAACACCAACAAATTCAACAACAACCTCAACATTGAAAAACACCAACAAATTCAACAACAACCTCAACATTGAAAAACACCAACAAATTCAACAACAACCTCAACATTGAAAAACAGCAACAACCTCAACTTTGAAAAACACCAACAAATTCAACAACAACCTCAACATTGAAAAACAACAACAAACTCAACATTGAAAAACACCAACAAATTCAACAACAACCTCAACATTGAAAAACAACAACAACCTCAACATTGAAAAACACCAACAAATTCAACAATAACCTCAACATTGAAAAACAACATCAACCTCAACATTGAAAAACACCAACAAATTCAACAACAACCTCAACATTGAAAAACACCAACAAATTCAACAACAACCTCAACATTGAAAAACAACAACAACCTCAACATTGAAAAACACCAACAAATTCAACAACAACCTCAACATTCAAAAACAACAACAACCTCAACATTGAAAAACACTAACAAATTCAACAACAACCTCAACATTGAAAAACACCAACAAATTCAACAACAACCTCAGCATTGAAAAACAACAACAACCTCAACATTGAAAAACACCAACAAATTCAACAACAACCTCAACATTGAAAAACAACAACAACCTCAACATTGAAAAACACCAACAAATTCAAAAACAACTTCAACATTGAAAAACACCAACAAATTCAACAACAACCTCGAAATTGAAAAACACCAACAAATTCAACAACAACCTCAACATTGAAAAACAACAACAACCTCAACATTGAAAAACACCAACAAATTCAACAACAACCTCAACATTGAAAAACAACAACAACCTCAACATTGAAAAACACCAACAAATTCAACAACAACCTCAAAATTGAAAAACAACAACAACCTCAACATTGAAAAACACCAACAAATTCAACAACAACCTCAACATTGAAAAACACCAACAAATTCAACAACAACCTCAACATTGAAAAACACCAACAAATTCAACAACAAACTCAACATTGAAAAACACCAACAAATTCAACAACAACCTCAACATTGAAAAACAACAAGAACCTCAACATTGAAAAACACCAACAAATTCAACAACAACCTCAACATTGAAAAGCACCAACAAATTCAACAACAACCTCAACATTGAAAAAAAACAACAACCTCAACATTGAAAAACACCAACAAATTCAACAACAACCTGAACATTGGAAAACAACAACAACCTCAACATTGAAAAACACCAACAAATTCAAAAACAACCTCAACATTGAAAAACACCAACAAATTCAACAACAAACTCAAGATTGAAAAACACCAACAAATTCAACAACCTGAACATTGAAAAACAACAACAACCTCAACATTGAAAAACACCAACAAATTCAACAATAACCTCAACATTGAAAAACAACAACAACCTCAACATTGAAAAGCACCAACAAATTCAGCAACAACCTCAAATTGAAAAACAACAACAACATCAACATTGAAAAACACCAACAAATTCAATAACAACCTCAACATTGAAAAACACCAACAAATTCAACAACAACCTCTACATTGAAAAACAACAACAAACACAACATTGAAAAACACCAACAAATTCAACAACAAACTCAAGATTGAAAAACACCAACATATTCAACAACCTCAACATTGAAAAACAACAACAACCTCAACATTGAAAAACACCAACAAATTCAACAACAACCTCAACATTGAAAACCACCAACAAATTCAACAACAACCTCAACATTGAAAACCACCAACAAATTCAACAACAACCTCAACATTGAAAAACAACAACAACCTCAACATTGAAAAACACCAACAAATTCAACAACAACCTCAACATTGAAAAACAACAACAACCTCAACATTGAAAAACACCAACAAATTCAACAACAACCTCAACATTGAAAAACAACAACAAACTCAACATTGAAAAACACCAACAAATTCAACAACAACCTCAACATTGAAAAACACCAACAAATTCAACAATAACCTCAACATTGAAAAACACCAACAAATTCAACAACAACCTCAACATTGAAAAACAACAACAACCTCAACTTTGAAAAACACCAACAAATTCAACAACAACCTCAACATTGAAAAACAACAACAAACTCATCATTGAAAAACACCAACAAATTCAACAACAACCTCAACATTGAAAAACAACAACAACCTCAACATTGAAAAACACCAACAAATTCAACAATAACCTCAACATTGAAAAACAACATCAACCTCAACATTGAAAAACACCAACAAATTCAACAACAACCTCAACATTGAAAAACACCAACAAATTCAATAACAACCTCAACATTGAAAAACAACAACAACCTCAACATTGAAAAACACCAACAAATTCAACAACAACCTCAACATTGAAAAACAACAACAACCTCAACATTGAAAAACACTAACAAATTCAACAACAACCTCAACATTGAAAAACACCAACAAATTCAACAACAACCTCAGCATTGAAAAACAACAACAACCTCAACATTGAAAAACACCAACAAATTCAACAACAACCTCAACATTGAAAAACAACAACAACCTCAACATTGAAAAACACCAACAAATTCAAAAACAACTTCAACATTGAACAACACCAACAAATTCAACAACAACCTCGAAATTGAAAAACACCAACAAATTCAACAACAACCTCAACATTGATAAACAACAACAACCTCAACATTGAAAAACACCAACAAATTCAACAACAACCTCAACATTGAAAAACAACAACAACCTCAACATTGAAAAACACCAACAAATTCAACAACAACCTCAACATTGAAAAACAACAACAACCTCAACATTGAAAAACACCAACAAATTCAACAACAACCTCAACATTGAAAAACACCAACAAATTCAACAACAACCTCAACATTGAAAAACACCAACAAATTCAACAACAAACTCAACATTGAAAAACACCAACAAATTCAACAACAACCTCAACATTGAAAAACAACAACAACATCAACATTGAAAAACACCAACAAATTCAACAACAACCTCAACATTGAAAAGCACCAACAAATTCAACAACAACCTCAACAATGAAAAAAAACAACAACCTCAACATTGAAAAACACCAACAAATTCAACAACAACCTGAACATTGGAAAACAACATCAACCTCAACATTGAAAAACACCAACAAATTCAACAACAACCTCAACATTGAAAAACACCAACAAATTCAACAACAACCTCAACATTGAAAAACAACAACAACCTCAACATTGAAAAACACCAACAAATTCAACAACAACCTCAACATTGAAAAACAACAACAACCTCAACATTGAAAAACACTAACAAATTCAACAACAACCTCAACATTGAAAAACACCAACAAATTCAACAACAACCTCAGCATTGAAAAACAACAACAACCTCAACATTGAAAAACACCAACAAATTCAACAACAACCTCAACATTGAAAAACAACAACAACCTCAACATTGAAAAACACCAACAAATTCAAAAACAACTTCAACATTGAACAACACCAACAAATTCAACAACAACCTCGAAATTGAAAAACACCAACAAATTCAACAACAACCTCAACATTGAAAAACAACAACAACCTCAACATTGAAAAACACCAACAAATTCAACAACAACCTCAACATTGAAAAACAACAACAACCTCAACATTGAAAAACACCAACAAATTCAACAACAACCTCAACATTGAAAAACAACAACAACCTCAACATTGAAAAACACCAACAAATTCAACAACAACCTCAACATTGAAAAACACCAACAAATTCAACAACAACCTCAACATTGAAAAACACCAACAAATTCAACAACAAACTCAACATTGAAAAACACCAACAAATTCAACAACAACCTCAACATTGAAAAACAACAACAACCTCAACATTGAAAAACACCAACAAATTCAACAACAACCTCAACATTGAAAAGCACCAACAAATTCAACAACAACCTCAACAATGAAAAAAAACAACAACCTCAACATTGAAAAACACCAACAAATTCAACAACAACCTGAACATTGGAAAACAACAACAACCTCAACATTGAAAAACACCAACAAATTCAACAACTACCTCAACATTGAAAAACAACAACAACCTCAACATTGAAAAACACCAACAAATTCAAACAACAACCTCAACATTGAAAACCACCAACAAATTCAACAACAACCTCAACATTGAAAAACAACAACAACCTCAACATTGAAAAACACCAACAAATTCAACAACAACCTCAACATTGAAAAACAAAAACAAACTCAACATTGAAAAACACCAACAAATTCAACAACAACCTCAACATTGAAAAACAACAACAACCTCAACATTGAAAAACACCAACAAATTCAACAATAACCTCAACATTGAAAAACAACAACAACCTCAGCATTGAAAAGCACCAACAAATTCAACAACAACCTCAGCATTGAAAAACAACAACAAACTCAACATTGAAAAACACCAACAAATTCAACAACAACCTCAACATTGAAAAACAACAACAACCTCAACATTGAAAAACACCAACAAATTCAACAACAACCTCAACATTGAAAAACAACAACAACCTCAACATTGAAAAACACCAACAAATTCAACAAAAACCTCAACATTGAAAAACAACAACAACCTCAACATTGAAAAACACCAACAGATTCAACAACAACCTCAGCATTGAAAAACAACAACAACCTCAACATTGAAAAACACCAACAAATTCAACAACAACCTCAACATTGAAAAACAACAACAACCTCAACATTGAAAAACGCCAACAAATTCAACAAAAACTTCAACATTGAAAAACACCAACAAATTCAACAACAACCTCGAAATTGAAAAACACCAACAAATTCAACAACAACTTCAACATTGAAAAACACCAACAAATTCAACAACAACCTCGACATTGAAAAACACCATCAAATTCAACAACAACCTCAACATTGAAAAACACCAACAACCTCAAAATTGAAAAAACACCAACAAATTCAACAACAACCTCAACATTTAAAAACAACAACAACCTCAACATTGAAAAACACCAACAAATTCAACAACAACCTCAAAATTTAAAAACAACAACAACCTCAACATTGAAAAACACCAACAAATTCAACAACAACCTCAACATTGAAAAACACCAACAAATTCAACAACAACCTCAACATTGAAAAACACCAACAAACTCAACAACAACCTCAACATTGAAAATCAACAACAACCTCAACATTGAAAAACACCTACAAATTCAACAACAACCTCAACATTGAAAAACACCAACAAATTCAACAACAAACTCAAGATTGAAAAACACCAACAAATTCAACAACCTCAACATTGAAAAACAACAACAACCTCAACATTGAAAAACACCAACAAATTCAACAATAACCTCAACATTGAAAAACAACAACAACCTCAACATTGAAAAGCACCAACAAATTCAACAACAACCTCAACATTGAAAAACAACAACAACATCAACATTGAAAAACACCAACAAATTCAATAACAACCTCAACATTGAAAAACACCAACAAATTCAACAACAACCTCTACATTGAAAAACAACAACAAACACAACATTGAAAAACACCAACAAATTCAACAACAAACTCAAGATTGAAAAACACCAACATATTCAACAACCTCAACATTGAAAAACAACAACAACCTCAACATTGAAAAACACCATCAAATTCAACAACAACCTCAACATTGAAAACCACCAACAAATTCAACAACAACCTCAACATTGAAAAACAACAACAACCTCAACATTGAAAAACACCAACAAATTCAACAACAACCTCAACATTGAAAAACAACAACAACCTCAACATTGAAAAACACCAACAAATTCAACAACAACCTCAACATTGAAAAACAACAACAAACTCAACATTGAAAAACACCAACAAATTCAACAACAACCTCAACATTGAAAAACACCAACAAATTCAACAACAACCTCAACATTGAAAAACACCAACAAATTCAACAACAACCTCAACATTGAAAAACAACAACAACCTCAACTTTGAAAAACACCAACAAATTCAACAACAACCTCAACATTGAAAAACAACAACAAACTCAACATTGAAAAACACCAACAAATTCAACAACAACCTCAACATTGAAAAACAACAACAACCTCAACATTGAAAAACACCAACAAATTCAACAATAACCTCAACATTGAAAAACAACATCAACCTCAACATTGAAAAACACCAACAAATTCAACAACAACCTCAACATTGAAAAACACCAACAAATTCAACAACAACCTCAACATTGAAAAACAACAACAACCTCAACATTGAAAAACACCAACAAATTCAACAACAACCTCAACATTGAAAAACAACAACAACCTCAACATTGAAAAACACTAACAAATTCAACAACAACCTCAACATTGAAAAACACCAACAAATTCAACAACAACCTCAGCATTGAAAAACAACAACAACCTCAACATTGAAAAACACCAACAAATTCAACAACAACCTCAACATTGAAAAACAACAACAACCTCAACATTGAAAAACACCAACAAATTCAAAAACAACTTCAACATTGAAAAACACCAACAAATTCAACAACAACCTCGAAATTGAAAAACACCAACAAATTCAACAACAACCTCAACATTGAAAAACAACAACAACCTCAACATTGAAAAACACCAACAAATTCAACAACAACCTCAACATTGAAAAACAACAACAACCTCAACATTGAAAAACACCAACAAATTCAACAACAACCTCAACATTGAAAAACAACAACAACCTCAACATTGAAAAACACCAACAAATTCAACAACAACCTCAACATTGAAAAACACCAACAAATTCAACAACAACCTCAACATTGAAAAACACCAACAAATTCAACAACAAACTCAACATTGAAAAACACCAACAAATTCAACAACAACCTCAACATTGAAAAACAACAAGAACCTCAACATTGAAAAACACCAACAAATTCAACAACAACCTCAACATTGAAAAGCACCAACAAATTCAACAACAACCTCAACATTGAAAAAAAACAACAACCTCAACATTGAAAAACACCAACAAATTCAACAACAACCTGAACATTGGAAAACAACAACAACCTCAACATTGAAAAACACCAACAAATTCAAAAACAACCTCAACATTGAAAAACACCAACAAATTCAACAACAAACTCAAGATTGAAAAACACCAACAAATTCAACAACCTGAACATTGAAAAACAACAACAACCTCAACATTGAAAAACACCAACAAATTCAACAATAACCTCAACATTGAAAAACAACAACAACCTCAACATTGAAAAGCACCAACAAATTCAACAACAACCTCAACATTGAAAAACAACAACAACATCAATATTGAAAAACACCAACAATTTCAATAACAACCTCAACATTGAAAAACACCAACAAATTCAACAACAACCTCTACATTGAAAAACAACAACAAACACAACATTGAAAAACACCAACAAATTCAACAACAAACTCAAGATTGAAAAACACCAACATATTCAACAACCTCAACATTGAAAAACAACAACAACCTCAACATTGAAAAACACCAACAAATTCAACAACAACCTCAACATTGAAAACCACCAACAAATTCAACAACAACCTCAACATTGAAAACCACCAACAAATTCAACAACAACCTCAACATTGAAAAACAACAACAACCTCAACATTGAAAAACACCAACAAATTCAACAACAACCTCAACATTGAAAAACAACAACAACCTCAACATTGAAAAACACCAACAAATTCAACAACAACCTCAACATTGAAAAACAACAACAAACTCAACATTGAAAAACACCAACAAATTCAACAACAACCTCAACATTGAAAAACACCAACCAATTCAACAATAACCTCAACATTGAAAAACACCAACAAATTCAACAACAACCTCAACATTGAAAAACAACAACAACCTCAACTTTGAAAAACACCAACAAATTCAACAACAACCTCAACATTGAAAAACAACAACAAACTCAACATTGAAAAACACCAACAAATTCAACAACAACCTCAACATTGAAAAACAACAACAACCTCAACATTGAAAAACACCAACAAATTCAACAATAACCTCAACATTGAAAAACAACATCAACCTCAACATTGAAAAACACCAACAAATTCAACAACAACCTCAACATTGAAAAACACCAACAAATTCAACAACAACCTCAACATTGAAAAACAACAACAACCTCAACATTGAAAAACACCAACAAATTCAACAACAACCTCAACATTGAAAAACAACAACAACCTCAACATTGAAAAACACTAACAAATTCAACAACAACCTCAACATTGAAAAACACCAACAAATTCAACAACAACCTCAGCATTGAAAAACAACAACAACCTCAACATTGAAAAACACCAACAAATTCAACAACAACCTCAACATTGAAAAACAACAACAACCTCAACATTGAAAAACACCAACAAATTCAAAAACAACTTCAACATTGAACAACACCAACAAATTCAACAACAACCTCGAAATTGAAAAACACCAACAAATTCAACAACAACCTCAACATTGAAAAACAACAACAACCTCAACATTGAAAAACACCAACAAATTCAACAACAACCTCAACATTGAAAAACAACAACAACCTCAACATTGAAAAACACCAACAAATTCAACAACAACCTCAACATTGAAAAACAACAACAACCTCAACATTGAAAAACACCAACAAATTCAACAACAACCTCAACATTGAAAAACACCAACAAATTCAACAACAACCTCAACATTGAAAAACACCAACAAATTCAACAACAAACTCAACATTGAAAAACACCAACAAATTCAACAACAACCTCAACATTGAAAAACAACAACAACCTCAACATTGAAAAACACCAACAAATTCAACAACAACCTCAACATTGAAAAACACCAACAAACACAACAACAACCTCAACATTGAAAATCAACAACAACCTCAACATTGAAAAACACCTACAAATTCAACAACAACCTCAACATTGAAAAACACCAACAAATTCAACAACAAACTCAAGATTGAAAAACACCAACAAATTCAACAACCTCAACATTGAAAAACAACAACAACCTCAACATTGAAAAACACCAACAAATTCAACAATAACCTCAACATTGAAAAACAACAACAACCTCAACATTGAAAAGCACCAACAAATTCAACAACAACCTCAACATTGAAAAACAACAACAACATCAACATTGAAAAACACCAACAAATTCAATAACAACCTCAACATTGAAAAACACCAACAAATTCAACAACAACCTCTACATTGAAAAACAACAACAAACACAACATTGAAAAACACCAACAAATTCAACAACAAACTCAAGATTGAAAAACACCAACATATTCAACAACCTCAACATTGAAAAACAACAACAACCTCAACATTGAAAAACACCAACAAATTCAACAACAACCTCAACATTGAAAACCACCAACAAATTCAACAACAACCTCAACATTGAAAAACAACAACAACCTCAACAGTGAAAAACACCAACAAATTCAACAACAACCTCAACATTGAAAAACAACAACAACCTCAACATTGAAAAACACCAACAAATTCAACAACAACCTCAACATTGAAAAACAACAACAAACTCAACATTGAAAAACACCAACAAATTCAACAACAACCTCAACATTGAAAAACACCAACAAATTCAACAACAACCTCAACATTGAAAAACACCAACAAATTCAACAACAACCTCAACATTGAAAAACAACAACAACCTCAACTTTGAAAAACACCAACAAATTCAACAACAACCTCAACATTGAAAAACAACAACAAACTCAACATTGAAAAACACCAACAAATTCAACAACAACCTCAACGTTGAAAAACAACAACAACCTCAACATTGAAAAACACCAACAAATTCAACAATTACCTCAACATTGAAAAACAACATCAACCTCAACATTGAAAAACACCAACAAATTCAACAACAACCTCAACATTGAAAAACACCAACAAATTCAACAACAACCTCAACATTGAAAAACAACAACAACCTCAACATTGAAAAACACCAACAAATTCAACAACAACCTCAACATTGAAAAACAACAACAACCTCAACATTGAAAAACACTAACAAATTCAACAACAACCTCAACATTGAAAAACACCAACAAATTCAACAACAACCTCAGCATTGAAAAACAACAACAACCTCAACATTGAAAAACACCAACAAATTCAACAACAACCTCAACATCGAAAAACAACAACAACCTCAACATTGAAAAACACCAACAAATTCAAAAACAACTTCAACATTGAAAAACACCAACAAATTCAACAACAACCTCGAAATTGAAAAACACCAACAAATTCAACAACAACCTCAACATTGAAAAACAACAACAACCTCAACATTGAAAAACACCAACAAATTCAACAACAACCTCAACATTGAAAAACAACAACAACCTCAACATTGAAAAACACCAACAAATTCAACAACAACCTCAACATTGAAAAACAACAACAACCTCAACATTGAAAAACACCAACAAATTCAACAACAACCTCAACATTGAAAAACACCAACAAATTCAACAACAACCTCAACATTGAAAAACACCAACAAATTCAACAACAAACTCAACATTGAAAAACACCAACAAATTCAACAACAACCTCAACATTGAAAAACAACAAGAACCTCAACATTGAAAAACACCAACAAATTCAACAACAACCTCAACATTGAAAAGCACCAACAAATTCAACAACAACCTCAACATTGAAAAAAAACAACAACCTCAACATTGAAAAACACCAACAAATTCAACAACAACCTGAACATTGGAAAACAACAACAACCTCAACATTGAAAAACACCAACAAATTCAAAAACAACCTCAACATTGAAAAACACCAACAAATTCAACAACAAACTCAAGATTGAAAAACACCAACAAATTCAGCAACCTGAACATTGAAAAACAACAACAACCTCAACATTGAAAAACACCAACAAATTCAACAATAACCTCAACATTGAAAAACAACAACAACCTCAACATTGAAAAGCACCAACAAATTCAACAACAACCTCAACATTGAAAAACAACAACAACATCAACATTGAAAAACACCAACAAATTCAATAACAACCTCAACATTGAAAAACACCAACAAATTCAACAACAACCTCTACATTGAAAAACAACAACAAACACAACATTGAAATACACCAACAAATTCAACAACAAACTCAAGATTGAAAAACACCAACATATTCAACAACCTCAACATTGAAAAACAACAACAACCTCAACATTGAAAAACACCAACAAATTCAACAACAACCTCAACATTGAAAACCACCAACAAATTCAACAACAACCTCAACATTGAAAACCACCAACAAATTCAACAACAACCTCAACATTGAAAAACAACAACAACCTCAACATTGAAAAACACCAACAAATTCAACAACAACCTCAACATTGAAAAACAACAACAACCTCAACATTGAAAAACACCAACAAATTCAACAACAACCTCAACATTGAAAAACAACAACAAACTCAACATTGAAAAACACCAACAAATTCAACAACAACCTCAACATTGAAAAACACCAACAAATTCAACAATAACCTCAACATTGAAAAACACCAACAAATTCAACAACAACCTCAACATTGAAAAACAACAACAACCTCAACTTTGAAAAACACCAACAAATTCAACAACAACCTCAACATTGAAAAACAACAACAAACTCAACATTGAAAAACACCAACAAATTCAACAACAACCTCAACATTGAAAAACAACAACAACCTCAACATTGAAAAACACCAACAAATTCAACAATAACCTCAACATTGAAAAACAACATCAACCTCAACATTGAAAAACACCAACAAATTCAACAACAACCTCAACATTGAAAAACACCAACAAATTCAACAACAACCTCAACATTGAAAAACAACAACAACCTCAACATTGAAAAACACCAACAAATTCAACAACAACCTCAACATTGAAAAACAACAACAACCTCAACATTGAAAAACACTAACAAATTCAACAACAACCTCAACATTGAAAAACACCAACAAATTCAACAACAACCTCAGCATTGAAAAACAACAACAACCTCAACATTGAAAAACACCAACAAATTCAACAACAACCTCAACATTGAAAAACAACAACAACCTCAACATTGAAAAACACCAACAAATTCAAAAACAACTTCAACATTGAACAACACCAACAAATTCAACAACAACCTCGAAATTGAAAAACACCAACAAATTCAACAACAACCTCAACATTGAAAAACAACAACAACCTCAACATTGAAAAACACCAACAAATTCAACAACAACCTCAACATTGAAAAACAACAACAACCTCAACATTGAAAAACACCAACAAATTCAACAACAACCTCAACATTGAAAAACAACAACAACCTCAACATTGAAAAACACCAACAAATTCAACAACAACCTCAACATTGAAAAACACCAACAAATTCAACAACAACCTCAACATTGAAAAACACCAACAAATTCAACAACAAACTCAACATTGAAAAACACCAACAAATTCAACAACAACCTCAACATTGAAAAACAACAACAACCTCAACATTGAAAAACACCAACAAATTCAACAACAACCTCAACATTGAAAAGCACCAACAAATTCAACAACAACCTCAACAATGAAAAAAAACAACAACCTCAACATTGAAAAACACCAACAAATTCAACAACAACCTGAACATTGGAAAACAACAACAACCTCAACATTGAAAAACACCAACAAATTCAACAACTACCTCAACATTGAAAAACAACAACAACCTCAACATTGAAAAACACCAACAAATTGAACAACAACCTCAACATTGAAAAACAACAACAACCTCAACATTGAAAAACACCAACAAATTCAACAACAACCTCAAGATTGAAAAACACCAACAAATTCAACAACAACCTCAGCTTTGAAAAACAACAACAACCTCAACATTGAAAAACACCAACAAATTCAACAACAACTTCAACATTGAAAAACACCAACAAATTCAACAACAACCTCGACATTGAAAAACACCATCAAATTCAACAACAACCTCAACATTGAAAAACACCAACAACCTCAAAATTGAAAAAACACCAACAAATTCAACAACAACCTCAACATTTAAAAACAACAACAACCTCAACATTGAAAAACACCAACAAATTCAACAACAACCTCAACATTGAAAAACACCAACAAATTCAGCAACAACCTCAACATTGAAAAACACCAACAAACTCAACAACAACCTCAACATTGAAAAACAACAACAACCTCAACATTGAAAAACACTAACAAATTCAACAACAACCTCAACATTGAAAAACACCAACAAATTCAACAACAAACTCAAGATTGAAAAACACCAACAAATTCAACAACCTCAACATTGAAAAACAACAACAACCTCAACATTGAAAAACACCAACAAATTCAACAACAACCTCAACATTGAAAACCACCAACAAATTCAACAACAACCTCAACATTGAAAAACAACAACAACCTCAACATTGATAAACAACAACAAATTCAACAGCAACTTCAACATTGAAAAACAACAACAACCTCAACATTGAAAAACACCAACAAATTCAACAACAACCTCAACATTGAAAAACAGCAACAAACTCAACATTGAAAAACACCAACAAATTCAACAACAACCTCAACATTGAAAAACAACAACAACCTCAACATTGAAAAACACCAACAAATTCAACAACAACCTCAGCTTTGAAAAACAACAACAAACTCAACATTGAAAAACACCAACAAATTCAACAACAACCTCAACATTGAAAAACAACAACAACCTCAACATTGAAAAACACCAACAAATTCAACAACAACCTCAACATTGAAAAACAACAACAACCTCAACATTGAAAAACACCAACAAATTCAACAAAAACCTCAACATTGAAAAACAACAACAACCTCAACATTGAAAAACACCAACAAATTCAACAACAACCTCAACATTGAAAAACACCAACAAATTCAACAACAACCTCAGCATTGAAAAACAACAACAACCTCAACATTGAAAAACACCAACAAATTCAACAACAACCTCAACATTGAAAAACAACAACAACCTCAACATTGAAAAACACCAACAAATTCAACAAAAACTTCAACATTGAAAAACACCAACAAATTCAACAACAACCTCGAAATTGAAAAACACCAACAAATTCAACAACAACTTCAACATTGAAAAACACCAACAAATTCAACAACAACCTCGACATTGAAAAACACCATCAAATTCAACAACAACCTCAACATTGAAAAACACCAACAACCTCAAAATTGAAAAAACACCTACAAATTCAACAACAACCTCAACATTTAAAAACAACAACAACCTCAACATTGAAAAACACCAACAAATTCAACAACAACCTCAACATTGAAAAACACCAACAAATTCAACAACAACCTCAACATTGAAAAACAACAACAAACTCAACAACAACCTCAACATTGAAAATCAACAACAACCTCAACATTGAAAAACACCAACAAATTCAACAACAACCTCAACATTGAAAAACACCAACAAATTCAACAACAAACTCAAGATTGAAAAACACCAAAAAATTCAACAACCTCAACATTGAAAAGCAACAACAACCTCAACATTGAAAAACACCAGCAAATTCAACAATAACCTCAACATTGAAAAACAACAACAACCTCAACATTGAAAAGCACCAACAAATTCAACAACAACCTCAACATTGAAAAACAACAACAACATCAACATTGAAAAACACCAACAAATTCAATAACAACCTTAAGATTGAAAAACACCAACAAATTCAACAACAACCTCTACATTGAAAAACAACAACAAACACAACATTGAAAAACACCAACAAATTCAACAACAAACTCAAGATTGAAAAACACCAACATATTCAACAACCTCAACATTGAAAAACAACAACAACCTCAACATTGAAAAACACCAACAAATTCAACAACAACCTCAACATTGAAAACCACCAACAAATTCAACAACAACCTCAACATTGAAAAACAACAACAACCTCAACATTGAAAAACACCAACAAATTCAACAACAACCTCAACATTGAAAAACAACAACAACCTCAACATTGAAAAGCACCAACAAATTCAACAACAACCTCAACATTGAAAAACAACAACAACCTCAACATTGAAAAACACCAACAAATTCAACAACAACCTCAACATTGAAAAACAACAACAACCTCAACATTGAAAAACACCAGCAAAATCAACAACAACCTCAACATTGAAAAACAACAAAAACCTCAACATTGAAAAACAACAACAACCTCAACATTGAAAAACACCAACAAATTCAACAACAACCTCAACATTGAAAAACAACAACAACCTCAACATTGAAAAACACCAACAAATTCAATAACAACCTCAACATTGAAAAACACCAACAAATTCAACAACAACCTCAGCATTGAAAAACAACATTAACCTCAACATTGAAAAACACCAACAAATTCAACAACATCCTCAACATTGAAAACCACCAACAAATTCAACAACAACCTCAACATTGAAAACCACCAACAAATTCAACATCAACCTCAACATTGAAAAACAACAACAACCTCAACATTGAAAAACACCAACAAATTCAACAACAACCTCAACATTGAAAAACAACAACAACCTCAACATTGAAAAACACCAACAAATTCAACAACAACCTCAACATTGAAAAACAACAACAAACTCAACATTGAAAAACACCAACAAATTCAACAACAACCTCAACATTGAAAAACACCAACAAATTCAACAATAACCTCAACATTGAAAAACACCAACAAATTCAACAACAACCTCAACATTGAAAAACAACAACAACCTCAACTTTGAAAAACACCAACAAATTCAACAACAACCTCAACATTGAAAAACAACAACAAACTCAACATTGAAAAACACCAACAAATTCAACAACAACCTCAACATTGAAAAACAACAACAACCTCAACATTGAAAAACACCAACAAATTCAACAATAACCTCAACATTGAAAAACAACATCAACCTCAACATTGAAAAACACCAACAAATTCAACAACAACCTCAACATTGAAAAACACCAACAAATTCAACAACAACCTCAACATTGAAAAACAACAACAACCTCAACATTGAAAAACACCAACAAATTCAACAACAACCTCAACATTGAAAAACAACAACAACCTCAACATTGAAAAACACTAACAAATTCAACAACAACCTCGACATTGAAAAACACCATCAAATTCAACAACAACCTCAACATTGAAAAACACCAACAACCTCAAAATTGAAAAAACACCTACAAATTCAACAACAACCTCATCATTTAAAAACAACAATAACCTCAACATTGAAAAACACCAACAAATTCAACAACAACCTCAACATTGAAAAACACCAACAAATTCAACAACAACCTCAACATTGAAAAACACCAACAAACTCAACAACAACCTCAACATTGAAAATCAACAACAACCTCAACATTGAAAAACACCAACAAATTCAACAACAACCTCAACATTGAAAAACACCAACAAATTCAACAACAAACTCAAGATTGAAAAACACCAACAAATTCAACAACCTCAACATTGAAAAGCAACAACAACCTCAACATTGAAAAACACCAACAAATTCAACAATAACCTCAACATTGAAAAACAACAACAACCTCAACATTGAAAAGCACCAACAAATTCAACAACAACCTCAACATTGAAAAACAACAACAACATCAACATTGAAAAACACCAACAAATTCAATAACAACCTTAAGATTGAAAAACACCAACAAATTCAACAACAACCTCTACATTGAAAAACAACAACAAACACAACATTGAAAAACACCAACAAATTCAACAACAAACTCAAGATTGAAAAACACCAACATATTCAACAACCTCAACATTGAAAAACAACAACAACCTCAACATTGAAAAACACCAACAAATTCAACAACAACCTCAACATTGAAAACCACCAACAAATTCAACAACAACCTCAACATTGAAAAACAACAACAACCTCAACATTGAAAAACACCAACAAATTCAACAACAACCTCAACATTGAAAAACAACAACAACCTCAACATTGAAAAACACTAACAAATTCAACAACAACCTCAACATTGAAAAACACCAACAAATTCAACAACAACCTCAGCATTGAAAAACAACAACAACCTCAACATTGAAAAACACCAACAAATTCAACAACAACCTCAACATTGAAAAACAACAACAACCTCAACATTGAAAAACAACAACAACCTCAACATTGAAAAACACCAACAAATTCAAAAACAACTTCAACATTGAACAACACCAACAAATTCAACAACAACCTCGAAATTGAAAAACACCAACAAATTCAACAACAACCTCAACATTGAAAAACAACAACAACCTCAACATTGAAAAACACCAACAAATTCAACAACAACCTCAACATTGAAAAACAACAACAACCTCAACATTGAAAAACACCAACAAATTCAACAACAACCTCAACATTGAAAAACAACAACAACCTCAACATTGAAAAACACCAACAAATTCAACAACAACCTCAACATTGAAAAACACCAACAAATTCAACAACAACCTCAACATTGAAAAACACCAACAAATTCAACAACAAACTCAACATTGAAAAACACCAACAAATTCAACAACAACCTCAACATTGAAAAACAACAACAACCTCAACATTGAAAAACACCAACAAATTCAACAACAACCTCAACATTGAAAAGCACCAACAAATTCAACAACAACCTCAACAATGAAAAAAAACAACAACCTCAACATTGAAAAACACCAACAAATTCAACAACAACCTGAACATTGGAAAACAACAACAACCTCAACATTGAAAAACACCAACAAATTCAACAAATACCTCAACATTGAAAAACAACAACAACCTCAACATTGAAAAACACCAACAAATTGAACAACAACCTCAACATTGAAAAACAACAACAACCTCAACATTGAAAAACACCAACAAATTCAACAACAACCTCAAGATTGAAAAACACCAACAAATTCAACAACAACCTCAGCTTTGAAAAACAACAACAACCTCAACATTGAAAAACACCAACAAATTCAACAACAACTTCAACATTGAAAAACACCAACAAATTCAACAACAACCTCGACATTGAAAAACACCATCAAATTCAACAACAACCTCAACATTGAAAAACACCAACAACCTCAAAATTGAAAAAACACCAACAAATTCAACAACAACCTCAACATTTAAAAACAACAACAACCTCAACATTGAAAAACACCAACAAATTCAACAACAACCTCAACATTGAAAAACACCAACAAATTCAGCAACAACCTCAACATTGAAAAACACCAACAAACTCAACAACAACCTCAACATTGAAAAACAACAACAACCTCAACATTGAAAAACACTAACAAATTCAACAACAACCTCAACATTGAAAAACACCAACAAATTCAACAACAAACTCAAGATTGAAAAACACCAACAAATTCAACAACCTCAACATTGAAAAACAACAACAACCTCAACATTGAAAAACACCAACAAATTCAACAACAACCTCAACATTGAAAACCACCAACAAATTCAACAACAACCTCAACATTGAAAAACAACAACAACCTCAACATTGATAAACAACAACAAATTCAACAGCAACTTCAACATTGAAAAACAACAACAACCTCAACATTGAAAAACACCAACAAATTCAACAACAACCTCAACATTGAAAAACAACAACAAACTCAACATTGAAAAACACCAACAAATTCAACAACAACCTCAACATTGAAAAACAACAACAACCTCAACATTGAAAAACACCAACAAATTCAACAACAACCTCAGCTTTGAAAAACAACAACAAACTCAACATTGAAAAACACCAACAAATTCAACAACAACCTCAACATTGAAAAACAACAACAACCTCAACATTGAAAAACACCAACAAATTCAACAACAACCTCAACATTGAAAAACAACAACAACCTCAACATTGAAAAACACCAACAAATTCAACAAAAACCTCAACATTGAAAAACAACAACAACCTCAACATTGAAAAACACCAACAAATTCAACAACAACCTCAACATTGAAAAACACCAACAAATTCAACAACAACCTCAGCATTGAAAAACAACAACAACCTCAACATTGAAAAACACCAACAAATTCAACAACAACCTCAACATTGAAAAACACCAACAAATTCAACAACAACCTCAGCATTGAAAAACAACAACAACCTCAACATTGAAAAACACCAACAAATTCAACAACAACCTCAACATTGAAAAACAACAACAACCTCAACATTGAAAAACACCAACAAATTCAACAAAAACTTCAACATTGAAAAACACCAACAAATTCAACAACAACCTCGAAATTGAAAAACACCAACAAATTCAACAACAACTTCAACATTGAAAAACACCAACAAATTCAACAACAACCTCGACATTGAAAAACACCATCAAATTCAACAACAACCTCAACATTGAAAAACACCAACAACCTCAAAATTGAAAAAACACCTACAAATTCAACAACAACCTCATCATTTAAAAACAACAACAACCTCAACATTGAAAAACACCAACAAATTCAACAACAACCTCAACATTGAAAAACACCAACAAATTCAACAACAACCTCAACATTGAAAAACACCAACAAACTCAACAACAACCTCAACATTGAAAATCAACAACAACCTCAACATTGAAAAACACCAACAAATTCAACAACAACCTCAACATTGAAAAACACCAACAAATTCAACAACAAACTCAAGATTGAAAAACACCAACAAATTCAACAACCTCAACATTGAAAAGCAACAACAACCTCAACATTGAAAAACACCAACAAATTCAACAATAACCTCAACATTGAAAAACAACAACAACCTCAACATTGAAAAGCACCAACAAATTCAACAACAACCTCAACATTGAAAAACAACAACAACATCAACATTGAAAAACACCAACAAATTCAATAACAACCTTAAGATTGAAAAACACCAACAAATTCAACAACAACCTCTACATTGAAAAACAACAACAAACACAACATTGAAAAACACCAACAAATTCAACAACAAACTCAAGATTGAAAAACACCAACATATTCAACAACCTCAACATTGAAAAACAACAACAACCTCAACATTGCAAAACACCAACAAATTCAACAACAACCTCAACATTGAAAACCACCAACAAATTCAACAAC
Source organism: Isurus oxyrinchus (assembly GCA_026770705.1). Taxonomy (NCBI): domain Eukaryota; kingdom Metazoa; phylum Chordata; class Chondrichthyes; order Lamniformes; family Lamnidae; genus Isurus; species Isurus oxyrinchus. The sequence goes on from JANJGN010000214.1 coordinate 579,602, forward strand.
AACCTCAACATTGAAAAACAACAACAACCTCAACATTGAAAAACACCAACAAATTCAACAACAACCTCAACATTGAAAAACAACAACAACCTCAACATTGAAAAACACTAACAAATTCAACAACAACCTCAACATTGAAAAACACCAACAAATTCAACAACAACCTCAGCATTGAAAAACAACAACAACCTCAACATTGAAAAACACCAACAAATTCAACAACAACCTCAACATTGAAAAACAACAACAACCTCAACATTGAAAAACACCAACAAATTCAAAAACAACTTCAACATTGAACAACACCAACAAATTCAACAACAACCTCGAAATTGAAAAACACCAACAAATTCAACAACAACCTCAACATTGAAAAACAACAACAACCTCAACATTGAAAAACACCAACAAATTCAACAACAACCTCAACATTGAAAAACAACAACAACCTCAACATTGAAAAACACCAACAAATTCAACAACAACCTCAACATTGAAAAACAACAACAACCTCAACATTGAAAAACACCAACAAATTCAACAACAACCTCAACATTGAAAAACACCAACAAATTCAACAACAACCTCAACATTGAAAAACACCAACAAATTCAACAACAAACTCAACATTGAAAAACACCAACAAATTCAACAACAACCTCAACATTGAAAAACAACAACAACCTCAACATTGAAAAACACCAACAAATTCAACAACAACCTCAACATTGAAAAGCACCAACAAATTCAACAACAACCTCAACAATGAAAAAAAACAACAACCTCAACATTGAAAAACACCAACAAATTCAACAACAACCTGAACATTGGAAAACAACAACAACCTCAACATTGAAAAACACCAACAAATTCAACAAATACCTCAACATTGAAAAACAACAACAACCTCAACATTGAAAAACACCAACAAATTGAACAACAACCTCAACATTGAAAAACAACAACAACCTCAACATTGAAAAACACCAACAAATTCAACAACAACCTCAAGATTGAAAAACACCAACAAATTCAACAACAACCTCAGCTTTGAAAAACAACAACAACCTCAACATTGAAAAACACCAACAAATTCAACAACAACTTCAACATTGAAAAACACCAACAAATTCAACAACAACCTCGACATTGAAAAACACCATCAAATTCAACAACAACCTCAACATTGAAAAACACCAACAACCTCAAAATTGAAAAAACACCAACAAATTCAACAACAACCTCAACATTTAAAAACAACAACAACCTCAACATTGAAAAACACCAACAAATTCAACAACAACCTCAACATTGAAAAACACCAACAAATTCAGCAACAACCTCAACATTGAAAAACACCAACAAACTCAACAACAACCTCAACATTGAAAAACAACAACAACCTCAACATTGAAAAACACTAACAAATTCAACAACAACCTCAACATTGAAAAACACCAACAAATTCAACAACAAACTCAAGATTGAAAAACACCAACAAATTCAACAACCTCAACATTGAAAAACAACAACAACCTCAACATTGAAAAACACCAACAAATTCAACAACAACCTCAACATTGAAAACCACCAACAAATTCAACAACAACCTCAACATTGAAAAACAACAACAACCTCAACATTGATAAACAACAACAAATTCAACAGCAACTTCAACATTGAAAAACAACAACAACCTCAACATTGAAAAACACCAACAAATTCAACAACAACCTCAACATTGAAAAACAACAACAAACTCAACATTGAAAAACACCAACAAATTCAACAACAACCTCAACATTGAAAAACAACAACAACCTCAACATTGAAAAACACCAACAAATTCAACAACAACCTCAGCTTTGAAAAACAACAACAAACTCAACATTGAAAAACACCAACAAATTCAACAACAACCTCAACATTGAAAAACAACAACAACCTCAACATTGAAAAACACCAACAAATTCAACAACAACCTCAACATTGAAAAACAACAACAACCTCAACATTGAAAAACACCAACAAATTCAACAAAAACCTCAACATTGAAAAACAACAACAACCTCAACATTGAAAAACACCAACAAATTCAACAACAACCTCAACATTGAAAAACACCAACAAATTCAACAACAACCTCAGCATTGAAAAACAACAACAACCTCAACATTGAAAAACACCAACAAATTCAACAACAACCTCAACATTGAAAAACAACAACAACCTCAACATTGAAAAACACCAACAAATTCAACAAAAACTTCAACATTGAAAAACACCAACAAATTCAACAACAACCTCGAAATTGAAAAACACCAACAAATTCAACAACAACTTCAACATTGAAAAACACCAACAAATTCAACAACAACCTCGACATTGAAAAACACCATCAAATTCAACAACAACCTCAACATTGAAAAACACCAACAACCTCAAAATTGAAAAAACACCTACAAATTCAACAACAACCTCATCATTTAAAAACAACAACAACCTCAACATTGAAAAACACCAACAAATTCAACAACAACCTCAACATTGAAAAACACCAACAAATTCAACAACAACCTCAACATTGAAAAACACCAACAAACTCAACAACAACCTCAACATTGAAAATCAACAACAACCTCAACATTGAAAAACACCAACAAATTCAACAACAACCTCAACATTGAAAAACACCAACAAATTCAACAACAAACTCAAGATTGAAAAACACCAACAAATTCAACAACCTCAACATTGAAAAGCAACAACAACCTCAACATTGAAAAACACCAACAAATTCAACAATAACCTCAACATTGAAAAACAACAACAACCTCAACATTGAAAAGCACCAACAAATTCAACAACAACCTCAACATTGAAAAACAACAACAAACACAACATTGAAAAACACCAACAAATTCAATAACAACCTTAAGATTGAAAAACACCAACAAATTCAACAACAACCTCTACATTGAAAAACAACAACAAACACAACATTGAAAAACACCAACAAATTCAACAACAAACTCAAGATTGAAAAACACCAACATATTCAACAACCTCAACATTGAAAAACAACAACAACCTCAACATTGAAAAACACCAACAAATTCAACAACAACCTCAACATTGAAAACCACCAACAAATTCAACAACAACCTCAACATTGAAAAACAACAACAACCTCAACATTGAAAAACACCAACAAATTCAACAACAACCTCAACATTGAAAAACAACAACAACCTCAACATTGAAAAACACCAACAAATTCAACAACAACCTCAACATTGAAAAACAACAACAAACTCAACATTGAAAAACACCAACAAATTCAACAACAACCTCAACATTGAAAAACAACAACAACCTCAAGATTGAAAAACACCAACAAATTCAACAATAACCTCAACATTGAAAAACAACAACAACCTCAACATTGAAAAGCACCAACAAATTCAACAACAACCTCAGCATTGAAAAACAACAACAAACTCAACATTGAAAAACACCAACAAATTCAACAACAACCTCAACATTGAAAAACAACAACAACCTCAACATTGTAAAACACCAACAAATTCAACAACAACCTCAACATTGAAAAACAGCAACAACCTCAACATTGAAAAACACCAACAAATTCAACAACAACCTCAACATTGAAAAGCACCAACAAATTCAACAACAACCTCAACATTGAAAAACAACAACAACCTCAACATTGAAAAACACCAACAAATTCAACAACAACCTCAACATTGAAAAACAACAACAACCTCAACATTGAAAAACACCAGCAAAATCAACAACAACCTCAACATTGAAAAACAACAAAAACCTCAACATTGAAAAACAACAACAACCTCAACATTGAAAAACACCAACAAATTCAACAACAACCTCAACATTGAAAAACAACAACAACCTCAACATTGAAAAACACCAACAAATTCAACAACAACCTCAACATTGAAAAACACCAACAAATTCAACAACAAACTCAAGATTGAAAAACACCAACAAATTCAACAACCTCAACATTGAAAAGCAACAACAACCTCAACATTGAAAAACACCAACAAATTCAACAATAACCTCAACATTGAAAAACAACAACAACCTCAACATTGAAAAGCACCAACAAATTCAACAACAACCTCAACATTGAAAAACAACAACAACATCAACATTGAAAAACACCAACAAATTCAATAACAACCTTAAGATTGAAAAACACCAACAAATTCAACAACAACCTCTACATTGAAAAACAACAACAAACACAACATTGAAAAACACCAACAAATTCAACAACAAACTCAAGATTGAAAAACACCAACATATTCAACAACCTCAACATTGAAAAACAACAACAACCTCAACATTGAAAAACACCAACAAATTCAACAACAACCTCAACATTGAAAACCACCAACAAATTCAACAACAACCTCAACATTGAAAAACAACAACAACCTCAACATTGAAAAACACCAACAAATTCAACAACAACCTCAACATTGAAAAACAACAACAACCTCAACATTGAAAAACACTAACAAATTCAACAACAACCTCAACATTGAAAAACACCAACAAATTCAACAACAACCTCAGCATTGAAAAACAACAACAACCTCAACATTGAAAAACACCAACAAATTCAACAACAACCTCAACATTGAAAAACAACAACAACCTCAACATTGAAAAACACCAACAAATTCAAAAACAACTTCAACATTGAACAACACCAACAAATTCAACAACAACCTCGAAATTGAAAAACACCAACAAATTCAACAACAACCTCAACATTGAAAAACAACAACAACCTCAACATTGAAAAACACCAACAAATTCAACAACAACCTCAACATTGAAAAACAACAACAACCTCAACATTGAAAAACACCAACAAATTCAACAACAACCTCAACATTGAAAAACAACAACAACCTCAACATTGAAAAACACCAACAAATTCAACAACAACCTCAACATTGAAAAACACCAACAAATTCAACAACAACCTCAACATTGAAAAACACCAACAAATTCAACAACAAACTCAACATTGAAAAACACCAACAAATTCAACAACAACCTCAACATTGAAAAACAACAACAACCTCAACATTGAAAAACACCAACAAATTCAACAACAACCTCAACATTGAAAAGCACCAACAAATTCAACAACAACCTCAACAATGAAAAAAAACAACAACCTCAACATTGAAAAACACCAACAAATTCAACAACAACCTGAACATTGGAAAACAACAACAACCTCAACATTGAAAAACACCAACAAATTCAACAAATACCTCAACATTGAAAAACAACAACAACCTCAACATTGAAAAACACCAACAAATTGAACAACAACCTCAACATTGAAAAACAACAACAACCTCAACATTGAAAAACACCAACAAATTCAACAACAACCTCAAGATTGAAAAACACCAACAAATTCAACAACAACCTCAGCTTTGAAAAACAACAACAACCTCAACATTGAAAAACACCAACAAATTCAACAACAACTTCAACATTGAAAAACACCAACAAATTCAACAACAACCTCGACATTGAAAAACACCATCAAATTCAACAACAACCTCAACATTGAAAAACACCAACAACCTCAAAATTGAAAAAACACCAACAAATTCAACAACAACCTCAACATTTAAAAACAACAACAACCTCAACATTGAAAAACACCAACAAATTCAACAACAACCTCAACATTGAAAAACACCAACAAATTCAGCAACAACCTCAACATTGAAAAACACCAACAAACTCAACAACAACCTCAACATTGAAAAACAACAACAACCTCAACATTGAAAAACACTAACAAATTCAACAACAACCTCAACATTGAAAAACACCAACAAATTCAACAACAAACTCAAGATTGAAAAACACCAACAAATTCAACAACCTCAACATTGAAAAACAACAACAACCTCAACATTGAAAAACACCAACAAATTCAACAACAACCTCAACATTGAAAACCACCAACAAATTCAACAACAACCTCAACATTGAAAAACAACAACAACCTCAACATTGATAAACAACAACAAATTCAACAGCAACTTCAACATTGAAAAACAACAACAACCTCAACATTGAAAAACACCAACAAATTCAACAACAACCTCAACATTGAAAAACAACAACAAACTCAACATTGAAAAACACCAACAAATTCAACAACAACCTCAACATTGAAAAACAACAACAAATTCAACAACAACCTCAGCTTTGAAAAACAACAACAAACTCAACATTGAAAAACACCAACAAATTCAACAACAACCTCAACATTGAAAAACAACAACAACCTCAACATTGAAAAACACCAACAAATTCAACAACAACCTCAACATTGAAAAACAACAACAACCTCAACATTGAAAAACACCAACAAATTCAACAAAAACCTCAACATTGAAAAACAACAACAACCTCAACATTGAAAAACACCAACAAATTCAACAACAACCTCAACATTGAAAAACACCAACAAATTCAACAACAACCTCAGCATTGAAAAACAACAACAACCTCAACATTGAAAAACACCAACAAATTCAACAACAACCTCAACATTGAAAAACAACAACAACCTCAACATTGAAAAACACCAACAAATTCAACAAAAACTTCAACATTGAAAAACACCAACAAATTCAACAACAACCTCGAAATTGAAAAACACCAACAAATTCAACAACAACTTCAACATTGAAAAACACCAACAAATTCAACAACAACCTCGACATTGAAAAACACCATCAAATTCAACAACAACCTCAACATTGAAAAACACCAACAACCTCAAAATTGAAAAAACACCTACAAATTCAACAACAACCTCATCATTTAAAAACAACAACAACCTCAACATTGAAAAACACCAACAAATTCAACAACAACCTCAACATTGAAAAACACCAACAAATTCAACAACAACCTCAACATTGAAAAACACCAACAAACTCAACAACAACCTCAACATTGAAAATCAACAACAACCTCAACATTGAAAAACACCAACAAATTCAACAACAACCTCAACATTGAAAAACACCAACAAATTCAACAACAAACTCAAGATTGAAAAACACCAACAAATTCAACAACCTCAACATTGAAAAGCAACAACAACCTCAACATTGAAAAACACCAACAAATTCAACAATAACCTCAACATTGAAAAACAACAACAACCTCAACATTGAAAAGCACCAACAAATTCAACAACAACCTCAACATTGAAAAACAACAACAAACACAACATTGAAAAACACCAACAAATTCAATAACAACCTTAAGATTGAAAAACACCAACAAATTCAACAACAACCTCTACATTGAAAAACAACAACAAACACAACATTGAAAAACACCAACAAATTCAACAACAAACTCAAGATTGAAAAACACCAACATATTCAACAACCTCAACATTGAAAAACAACAACAACCTCAACATTGAAAAACACCAACAAATTCAACAACAACCTCAACATTGAAAACCACCAACAAATTCAACAACAACCTCAACATTGAAAAACAACAACAACCTCAACATTGAAAAACACCAACAAATTCAACAACAACCTCAACATTGAAAAACAACAACAACCTCAACATTGAAAAACACCAACAAATTCAACAACAACCTCAACATTGAAAAACAACAACAAACTCAACATTGAAAAACACCAACAAATTCAACAACAACCTCAACATTGAAAAACAACAACAACCTCAAGATTGAAAAACACCAACAAATTCAACAATAACCTCAACATTGAAAAACAACAACAACCTCAACATTGAAAAGCACCAACAAATTCAACAACAACCTCAGCATTGAAAAACAACAACAAACTCAACATTGAAAAACACCAACAAATTCAACAACAACCTCAACATTGAAAAACAACAACAACCTCAACATTGTAAAACACCACCAAATTCAACAACAACCTCAACATTGAAAAACAGCAACAACCTCAACATTGAAAAACACCAACAAATTCAACAACAACCTCAACATTGAAAAGCACCAACAAATTCAACAACAACCTCAACATTGAAAAACAACAACAACCTCAACATTGAAAAACACCAACAAATTCAACAACAACCTCAACATTGAAAAACAACAACAACCTCAACATTGAAAAACACCAGCAAAATCAACAACAACCTCAACATTGAAAAACAACAAAAACCTCAACATTGAAAAACAACAACAACCTCAACATTGAAAAACACCAACAAATTCAACAACAACCTCAACATTGAAAAACAACAACAACCTCAACATTGAAAAACACCAACAAATTCAATAACAACCTCAACATTGAAAAACACCAACAAATTCAACAACAACCTCAGCATTGAAAAACAACATTAACCTCAACATTGAAAAACACCAACAAATTCAACAACATCCTCAACATTGAAAAACAACAACAACCTCAACATTGAAAAACACCAACAAATTCAACAAAAACTTCAACATTGAAAAACACCAACAAATTCAACAACAACCTCGAAATTGAAAAACACCAACCAATTCAACAACAACTTCAACATTGAAAAACACCAACAAATTCAACAACAACCTCGACATTGAAAAACACCATCAAATTCAACAAAAACCTCAACATTGAAAAACACCAACAACCTCAAAATTGAAAAAGCACCAACAAATTCAACAACAACCTCAACATTTAAAAACAACAACAACCTCAACATTGAAACACACCAACAAATTCAACAACAACCTCAACATTGAAAAACACCAACAAATTCAACAACAACCTCAACATTGAAAAACACCAACAAACTCAACAACAACCTCAACATTGAAAAACAACAACAACCTCAACATTGAAAAACACAAACAAATTCAACACCAACCTCAACATTGAAAAACACCAACAAATTCAACAACAAACTCAAGATTGAAAAAGACCAACAAATTCAACAACCTCAACATTGAAAAACAACAACAACCTCAACATTGAAAAACACCAACAAATTCAACAACAACCTCAACATTGAAAACCACCAACAAATTCAACAACAACCTCAACATTGAAAAACAACAACAACCTCAACATTGAAAAACACCAACAAATTCAACAACAACCTCAACATTGAAAAACAACAACAACCTCAACATTGAAAAACACCAACAAATTCAACAACAACCTCAACATTGAAAAACAACAACAAACTCAACATTGAAAAACACCAACAAATTCAACAACAACCTCAACATTGAAAAACACCAACAAATTCAACAACAACCTCAACATTGAAAAACACCAACAAATTCAACAACAACCTCAACATTGAAAAACAACAACAACCTCAACTTTGAAAAACACCAACAAATTCAACAACAACCTCAACATTGAAAAACAACAACAAACTCAACATTGAAAAACACCAACAAATTCAACAACAACCTCAACATTGAAAAACAACAACAACCTCAACATTGAAAAACACCAACAAATTCAACAATAACCTCAACATTGAAAAACAGCATCAACCTCAACATTGAAAAACACCAACAAATTCAACAACAACCTCAACATTGAAAAACACCAACAAATTCAACAACAACCTCAACATTGAAAAACAACAACAACCTCAACATTGAAAAACACCAACAAATTCAACAACAACCTCAACATTGAAAAACAACAACAACCTCAACATTGAAAAACACTAACAAATTCAACAACAACCTCAACATTGAAAAACACCAACAAATTCAACAACAACCTCAGCATTGAAAAACAACAACAACCTCAACATTGAAAAACACCAACAAATTCAACAACAACCTCAACATTGAAAAACAACAACAACCTCAACATTGAAAAACACCAACAAATTCAAAAACAACTTCAACATTGAAAAACACCAACAAATTCAACAACAACCTCGAAATTGAAAAACACCAACAAATTCAACAACAACCTCAACATTGAAAAACAACAACAACCTCAACATTGAAAAACACCAACAAATTCAACAACAACCTCAACATTGAAAAACAACAACAACCTCAACATTGAAAAACACCAACAAATTCAACAACAACCTCAACATTGAAAAACAACAACAACCTCAACATTGAAAAACACCAACAAATTCAACAACAACCTCAACATTGAAAAACACCAACAAATTCAACAACAACCTCAACATTGAAAAACACCAACAAATTCAACAACAAACTCAACATTGAAAAACACCAACAAATTCAACAACAACCTCAACATTGAAAAACAACAAGAACCTCAACATTGAAAAACACTAACAAATTCAACAACAACCTCAACATTGAAAAGCACCAACAAATTCAACAACAACCTCAACATTGAAAAAAAACAACAACCTCAACATTGAAAAACACCAACAAATTCAACAACAACCTGAACATTGGAAAACAACAACAACCTCAACATTGAAAAACACCAACAAATTCAAAAACAACCTCAACATTGAAAAACACCAACAAATTCAACAACAAACTCAAGATTGAAAAACACCAACAAATTCAACAACCTGAACATTGAAAAACAACAACAACCTCAACATTGAAAAACACCAACAAATTCAACAATAACCTCAACATTGAAAAACAACAACAACCTCAACATTGAAAAGCACCAACAAATTCAACAACAACCTCAACATTGAAAAACAACAACCACATCAACATTGAAAAACACCAACAAATTCAATAACAACCTCAACATTGAAAAACACCAACAAATTCAACAACAACCTCTACATTGAAAAACAACAACAAACACAACATTGAAAAACACCAACAAATTCAACAACAAACTCAAGATTGAAAAACACCAACATATTCAACAACCTCAACATTGAAAAACAACAACAACCTCAACATTGAAAAACACCAACAAATTCAACAACAACCTCAACATTGAAAACCACCAACAAATTCAACAACAACCTCAACATTGAAAACCACCAACAAATTCAACAACAACCTCAACATTGAAAAACAACAACAACCTCAACATTGAAAAACACCAACAAATTCAACAACAACCTCAACATTGAAAAACAACAACAACCTCAACATTGAAAAACACCAACAAATTCAACAACAACCTCAACATTGAAAAACAGCAAAAACCTCAACATTGAAAAACACCAACAAATTCAACAATAACCTCAACATTGAAAAACAACAACAACCTCAACATTGAAAAGCACCAACAAATTCAACAACAACCTCAACATTGAAAAACAACAACAACATCAACATTGAAAAACACCAACAAATTCAATAACAACCTCAACATTGAAAAACACCAACAAATTCAACAACAACCTTTACATTGAAAAACAACAACAAACACAACATTGAAAAACACCAACAAATTCAACAACAAACTCAAGATTGAAAAACACCAACATATTCAACAACCTCAACATTGAAAAACAACAACAACCTCAACATTGAAAAACACCAACAAATTCAACAACAACCTCAACATTGAAAACCACCAACAAATTCAACAACAACCTCAACATTGAAAAACAACAACAACTTCAACATTGAAAAACACCAACAAATTCAACAACAACCTCAACATTGAAAAAAAACAACCTCAACATTGAAAAACACCAACAAATTCAACAACAACCTCAACATTGAAAAACAACAACAAACTCAACATTGAAAAACACCAACAAATTCAACAACAACCTCAACATTGAAAAACACCAACAAATTCAACAACAACCTCAACATTGAAAAACACCAACAAATTCAACAACAACCTCAACATTGAAAAACAACAACAACCTCAACTTTGAAAAACACCAACAAATTCAACAACAACCTCAACATTGAAAAACAACAACAAACTCAACTTTGAAAAACACCAACAAATTCAACAATAACCTCAACATTGAAAAACAACAACAACCTCAACATTGAAAAACACCAACAAATTCAACAACAACCTCAACATTGAAAAACAACAACAAACTCAACATTGAAAAACACCAACAAATTCAACAACAACCTCAACATTGAAAAACACCAACAAATTCAACAACAACCTCAACATTGAAAAACACCAACAAATTCAACAACAACCTCAACATTGAAAAACAACAACAACCTCAACTTTGAAAAACACCAACAAATTCAACAACAACCTCAACATTGAAAAACAACAACAAACTCAACATTGAAAAACACCAACAAATTCAACAATAACCTCAACATTGAAAAACAACAACAACCTCAACATTGAAAAACACCAACAAATTCAACAACAACCTCAACATTGAAAAACAACAACAACCTCAACATTGAAAAACACCAACAAATTCAACAACAACCTCAACATTGAAAAACAACAACAACCTCAACATTGAAAAACACCAACAAATTCAACAACAACCTCAACATTGAAAAACAACAACAAACTCAACATTGAAAAACACCAACAAATTCAACAACAACCTCAACATTGAAAAACAGCAAAAACCTCAACATTGAAAAACACCAACAAATTCAACAATAACCTCAACATTGAAAAACAACAACAACCTCAACATTGAAAAGCACCAACAAATTTAACAACAACCTCAACATTGAAAAACAACAACAACATCAACATTGAAAAACACCAACAAATTCAATAACAACCTCAACATTGAAAAACACCAACAAATTCAACAACAACCTCTACATTGAAAAACAACAACAAACACAACATTGAAAAACACCAACAAATTCAACAACAACCTCAACATTGAAAAACACCAACAAATTCAACAACAACCTCAGCATTGAAAAACAACAACAACCTCAACATTGAAAAACACCAACAAATTCAACAACAACCTCAACATTGAAAAACAACAACAACCTCAACATTGAAAAACACCAACAAATTCAACAAAAACTTCAACATTGAAAAACACCAACAAATTCAACAACAACCTCGAAATTGAAAAACACCAACAAATTCAACAACAACTTCAACATTGAAAAACACCAACAAATTCAACAACAACCTCGACATTGAAAAACACCATCAAATTCAACAACAACCTCAACATTGAAAAACACCAACAACCTCAAAATTGAAAAAACACCTACAAATTCAACAACAACCTCATCATTTAAAAACAACAACAACCTCAACATTGAAAAACACCAACAAATTCAACAACAACCTCAACATTGAAAAACACCAACAAATTCAACAACAACCTCAACATTGAAAAACACCAACAAACTCAACAACAACCTCAACATTGAAAATCAACAACAACCTCAACATTGAAAAACACCAACAAATTCAACAACAACCTCAACATTGAAAAACACCAACAAATTCAACAACAAACTCAAGATTGAAAAACACCAACAAATTCAACAACGTCAACATTGAAAAGCAACAACAACCTCAACATTGAAAAACACCAACAAATTCAACAATAACCTCAACATTGAAAAACAACAACAACCTCAACATTGAAAAGCACCAACAAATTCAACAACAACCTCAACATTGAAAAACAACAACAAACACAACATTGAAAAACACCAACAAATTCAATAACAACCTTAAGATTGAAAAACACCAACAAATTCAACAACAACCTCTACATTGAAAAACAACAACAAACACAACATTGAAAAACACCAACAAATTCAACAACAAACTCAAGATTGAAAAACACCAACATATTCAACAACCTCAACATTGAAAAACAACAACAACCTCAACATTGAAAAACACCAACAAATTCAACAACAACCTCAACATTGAAAACCACCAACAAATTCAACAACAACCTCAACATTGAAAAACAACAACAACCTCAACATTGAAAAACACCAACAAATTCAACAACAACCTCAACATTGAAAAACAACAACAACCTCAACATTGAAAAACACCAACAAATTCAACAACAACCTCAACATTGAAAAACAACAACAAACTCAACATTGAAAAACACCAACAAATTCAACAACAACCTCAACATTGAAAAACAACAACAACCTCAAGATTGAAAAACACCAACAAATTCAACAATAACCTCAACATTGAAAAACAACAACAACCTCAACATTGAAAAGCACCAACAAATTCAACAACAACCTCAGCATTGAAAAACAACAACAAACTCAACATTGAAAAACACCAACAAATTCAACAACAACCTCAACATTGAAAAACAACAACAACCTCAACATTGTAAAACACCAACAAATTCAACAACAACCTCAACATTGAAAAACAGCAACAACCTCAACATTGAAAAACACCAACAAATTCAACAACAACCTCAACATTGAAAAGCACCAACAAATTCAACAACAACCTCAACATTGAAAAACAACAACAACCTCAACATTGAAAAACACCAACAAATTCAACAACAACCTCAACATTGAAAAACAACAACAACCTCAACATTGAAAAACACCAGCAAAATCAACAACAACCTCAACATTGAAAAACAACAAAAACCTCAACATTGAAAAACAACAACAACCTCAACATTGAAAAACACCAACAAATTCAACAACAACCTCAACATTGAAAAACAACAACAACCTCAACATTGAAAAACACCAACAAATTCAATAACAACCTCAACATTGAAAAACACCAACAAATTCAACAACAACCTCAGCATTGAAAAACAACATTAACCTCAACATTGAAAAACACCAACAAATTCAACAACATCCTCAACATTGAAAAACAACAACAACCTCAACATTGAAAAACACCAACAAATTCAACAAAAACTTCAACATTGAAAAACACCAACAAATTCAACAACAACCTCGAAATTGAAAAACACCAACCAATTCAACAACAACTTCAACATTGAAAAACACCAACAAATTCAACAACAACCTCGACATTGAAAAACACCATCAAATTCAACAAAAACCTCAACATTGAAAAACACCAACAACCTCAAAATTGAAAAAGCACCAACAAATTCAACAACAACCTCAACATTTAAAAACAACAACAACCTCAACATTGAAACACACCAACAAATTCAACAACAACCTCAACATTGAAAAACACCAACAAATTCAACAACAACCTCAACATTGAAAAACACCAACAAACTCAACAACAACCTCAACATTGAAAAACAACAACAACCTCAACATTGAAAAACACCAACAAATTCAACACCAACCTCAACATTGAAAAACACCAACAAATTCAACAACAAACTCAAGATTGAAAAAGACCAACAAATTCAACAACCTCAACATTGAAAAACAACAACAACCTCAACATTGAAAAACACCAACAAATTCAACAACAACCTCAACATTGAAAACCACCAACAAATTCAACAACAACCTCAACATTGAAAAACAACAACAACCTCAACATTGAAAAACACCAACAAATTCAACAACAACCTCAACATTGAAAAACAACAACAACCTCAACATTGAAAAACACCAACAAATTCAACAACAACCTCAACATTGAAAAACAACAACAAACTCAACATTGAAAAACACCAACAAATTCAACAACAACCTCAACATTGAAAAACACCAACAAATTCAACAACAACCTCAACATTGAAAAACACCAACAAATTCAACAACAACCTCAACATTGAAAAACAACAACAACCTCAACTTTGAAAAACACCAACAAATTCAACAACAACCTCAACATTGAAAAACAACAACAAACTCAACATTGAAAAACACCAACAAATTCAACAACAACCTCAACATTGAAAAACAACAACAACCTCAACATTGAAAAACACCAACAAATTCAACAATAACCTCAACATTGAAAAACAGCATCAACCTCAACATTGAAAAACACCAACAAATTCAACAACAACCTCAACATTGAAAAACACCAACAAATTCAACAACAACCTCAACATTGAAAAACAACAACAACCTCAACATTGAAAAACACCAACAAATTCAACAACAACCTCAACATTGAAAAACAACAACAACCTCAACATTGAAAAACACTAACAAATTCAACAACAACCTCAACATTGAAAAACACCAACAAATTCAACAACAACCTCAGCATTGAAAAACAACAACAACCTCAACATTGAAAAACACCAACAAATTCAACAACAACCTCAACATTGAAAAACAACAACAACCTCAACATTGAAAAACACCAACAAATTCAAAAACAACTTCAACATTGAAAAACACCAACAAATTCAACAACAACCTCGAAATTGAAAAACACCAACAAATTCAACAACAACCTCAACATTGAAAAACAACAACAACCTCAACATTGAAAAACACCAACAAATTCAACAACAACCTCAACATTGAAAAACAACAACAACCTCAACATTGAAAAACACCAACAAATTCAACAACAACCTCAACATTGAAAAACAACAACAACCTCAACATTGAAAAACACCAACAAATTCAACAACAACCTCAACATTGAAAAACACCAACAAATTCAACAACAACCTCAACATTGAAAAACACCAACAAATTCAACAACAAACTCAACATTGAAAAACACCAACAAATTCAACAACAACCTCAACATTGAAAAACAACAAGAACCTCAACATTGAAAAACACTAACAAATTCAACAACAACCTCAACATTGAAAAGCACCAACAAATTCAACAACAACCTCAACATTGAAAAAAAACAACAACCTCAACATTGAAAAACACCAACAAATTCAACAACAACCTGAACATTGGAAAACAACAACAACCTCAACATTGAAAAACACCAACAAATTCAAAAACAACCTCAACATTGAAAAACACCAACAAATTCAACAACAAACTCAAGATTGAAAAACACCAACAAATTCAACAACCTGAACATTGAAAAACAACAACAACCTCAACATTGAAAAACACCAACAAATTCAACAATAACCTCAACATTGAAAAACAACAACAACCTCAACATTGAAAAGCACCAACAAATTC
Source organism: Isurus oxyrinchus (assembly GCA_026770705.1). Taxonomy (NCBI): domain Eukaryota; kingdom Metazoa; phylum Chordata; class Chondrichthyes; order Lamniformes; family Lamnidae; genus Isurus; species Isurus oxyrinchus. The sequence goes on from JANJGN010000214.1 coordinate 596,688, forward strand.
AACAACAACCTCAACATTGAAAAACAACAACCACATCAACATTGAAAAACACCAACAAATTCAATAACAACCTCAACATTGAAAAACACCAACAAATTCAACAACAACCTCTACATTGAAAAACAACAACAAACACAACATTGAAAAACACCAACAAATTCAACAACAAACTCAAGATTGAAAAACACCAACATATTCAACAACCTCAACATTGAAAAACAACAACAACCTCAACATTGAAAAACACCAACAAATTCAACAACAACCTCAACATTGAAAACCACCAACAAATTCAACAACAACCTCAACATTGAAAACCACCAACAAATTCAACAACAACCTCAACATTGAAAAACAACAACAACCTCAACATTGAAAAACACCAACAAATTCAACAACAACCTCAACATTGAAAAACAACAACAACCTCAACATTGAAAAACACCAACAAATTCAACAACAACCTCAACATTGAAAAACAGCAAAAACCTCAACATTGAAAAACACCAACAAATTCAACAATAACCTCAACATTGAAAAACAACAACAACCTCAACATTGAAAAGCACCAACAAATTCAACAACAACCTCAACATTGAAAAACAACAACAACATCAACATTGAAAAACACCAACAAATTCAATAACAACCTCAACATTGAAAAACACCAACAAATTCAACAACAACCTTTACATTGAAAAACAACAACAAACACAACATTGAAAAACACCAACAAATTCAACAACAAACTCAAGATTGAAAAACACCAACATATTCAACAACCTCAACATTGAAAAACAACAACAACCTCAACATTGAAAAACACCAACAAATTCAACAACAACCTCAACATTGAAAACCACCAACAAATTCAACAACAACCTCAACATTGAAAAACAACAACAACTTCAACATTGAAAAACACCAACAAATTCAACAACAACCTCAACATTGAAAAAAAACAACCTCAACATTGAAAAACACCAACAAATTCAACAACAACCTCAACATTGAAAAACAACAACAAACTCAACATTGAAAAACACCAACAAATTCAACAACAACCTCAACATTGAAAAACACCAACAAATTCAACAACAACCTCAACATTGAAAAACACCAACAAATTCAACAACAACCTCAACATTGAAAAACAACAACAACCTCAACTTTGAAAAACACCAACAAATTCAACAACAACCTCAACATTGAAAAACAACAACAAACTCAACTTTGAAAAACACCAACAAATTCAACAATAACCTCAACATTGAAAAACAACAACAACCTCAACATTGAAAAACACCAACAAATTCAACAACAACCTCAACATTGAAAAACAACAACAAACTCAACATTGAAAAACACCAACAAATTCAACAACAACCTCAACATTGAAAAACACCAACAAATTCAACAACAACCTCAACATTGAAAAACACCAACAAATTCAACAACAACCTCAACATTGAAAAACAACAACAACCTCAACTTTGAAAAACACCAACAAATTCAACAACAACCTCAACATTGAAAAACAACAACAAACTCAACATTGAAAAACACCAACAAATTCAACAATAACCTCAACATTGAAAAACAACAACAACCTCAACATTGAAAAACACCAACAAATTCAACAACAACCTCAACATTGAAAAACAACAACAACCTCAACATTGAAAAACACCAACAAATTCAACAACAACCTCAACATTGAAAAACAACAACAACCTCAACATTGAAAAACACCAACAAATTCAACAACAACCTCAACATTGAAAAACAACAACAAACTCAACATTGAAAAACACCAACAAATTCAACAACAACCTCAACATTGAAAAACAGCAAAAACCTCAACATTGAAAAACACCAACAAATTCAACAATAACCTCAACATTGAAAAACAACAACAACCTCAACATTGAAAAGCACCAACAAATTTAACAACAACCTCAACATTGAAAAACAACAACAACATCAACATTGAAAAACACCAACAAATTCAATAACAACCTCAACATTGAAAAACACCAACAAATTCAACAACAACCTCTACATTGAAAAACAACAACAAACACAACATTGAAAAACACCAACAAATTCAACAACAAACTCAAGATTGAAAAACACCAACAAATTCAACAACAACCTCAACATTGAAAAACAACAACAACCTCAACATTGAAAAACACCAACAAATTCAACAACAACCTCAACATTGAAAAACAACAACAACCTCAACATTGAAAAACACCAACAAATTCAACAACAACCTCAACATTGAAAAACAACAACAAACTCAACATTGAAAAACACCAACAAATTCAACAACAACCTCAACATTGAAAAACACCAACAAATTCAACAACAACCTCAACATTGAAAAACACCAACAAATTCAACAACAACCTCAACATTGAAAAACAACAACAACCTCAACTTTGAAAAACACCAACAAATTCAACAACAACCTCAACATTGAAAAACAACAACAAACTCAACATTGAAAAACACCAACAAATTCAACAACAACCTCAACATTGAAAAACAACAACAACCTCAACATTGAAAAACACCAACAAATTCAACAATAACCTCAACATTGAAAAACAACATCAACCTCAACATTGAAAAACACCAACAAATTCAACAACAACCTCAACATTGAAAAACACCAACAAATTCAACAACAACCTCAACATTGAAAAACAACAACAACCTCAACATTGAAAAACACCAACAAATTCAACAACAACCTCAACATTGAAAAACAACAACAACCTCAACATTGAAAAACACTAACAAATTCAACAACAACCTCAACATTGAAAAACACCAACAAATTCAACAACAACCTCAGCATTGAAAAACAACAACAACCTCAACATTGAAAAACACCAACAAGTTCAACAACAACCTCAACATTGAAAAACAACAACAACCTCAACATTGAAAAACACCAACAAATTCAAAAACAACTTCAACATTGAAAAACACCAACAAATTCAACAACAACCTCGAAATTGAAAAACACCAACAAATTCAACAACAACCTCAACATTGAAAAACAACAACAACCTCAACATTGAAAAACACCAACAAATTCAACAACAACCTCAACATTGAAAAACAACAACAACCTCAACATTGAAAAACACCAACAAATTCAACAACAACCTCAACATTGAAAAACAACTACAACCTCAACATTGAAAAACACCAACAAATTCAACAACAACCTCAACATTGAAAAACACCAACAAATTCAACAACAACCTCAACATTGAAAAACACCAACAAATTCAAC